>JBAMBS010001164.1:0-75178 GCA_037044455.1 Zygothrica quintamaculata | reverse complement strand
AGTTTAGTACCCTTTATTTTATAGTCGCTCTGCATGCAGTTGCGCAACATTGTTGCTGAACATTGATCGCAACATTTTCAAACGCTGGCAACCAGAAAGAACATCTTCCTGAGTGGAGCGTAGACTTAACATTCTATGGAACAAAGTTAATTTTTATTTAAAAATATTTAATTTAAGTACCAGTGGAACAGTTTTCACTAAATAATATAATAAAAAATGTTCCAATTAAATTAGAAGACATTTTAAGTTATTAAAATAAATCTCATATTGTATAAAGATCGGCTAAATTATTGATATTTTCAATGTATATATACTATATAAGCAAGGTATGATATGTATATATATATATATATACAAGTAATCGCTTGCTTGCTTTAACTTTCTTCTATTTTAAATCACGTTTACTTTCATTTTGCATAAAGAAAGTTGAGTGACTTTGAAATGTTTTATTTTAGATTCCTTGAAATTGTTGTGAACAGGTCGTAAATTTGAATTTATGTTAACTTGTTTTGCTTTTTGTTTACTTCTTTTTTTTTGTTTTTGTTTTTGTGTTGGTTCTTTTTGTTTTTTATAAAGTTTTCTTTTGCAATTGTGTTTTGATGCCTTCTTCGACCCTTTTACTTTGATTTCTTTTGTTTTGGCTGATTGGTTTCTAGCCCTGGAGCCTCCAATTCAAACAAATTTTTACTTGACTTTAACTTTCACTTTAAAGAGCTTTCTTTCTCTTATACGAAATGTATTCTTATACAAAATTTATGCTTATAAAAAATTATATTTGACATATAACACACACTTTTTCTTTTGATTTAAGCTAGAGATAAAGTTCAAAATTTCTTTTTTTAATTGGGTTTTTTTTTTGCTTATCACATTATTTTATTAATTTGTTTTAATAATTACAAATAAATGAATTTTATTCTATACATTTTTTTAGTAAAGACAATTTTATATTTAACAGTTAGAATACATATTTTAAATAGTTAGAATAGGAACAAACAGTATATATATTAAATTTCCTTGTAAATATATTAATTTTGTTGTCATGAATTTATTGTTAATTTATTTTGTTATTTAATTTTCTTTTTTATATATTTTAAATTACGTTTTGTTGTTAAGTTTGCATGAAAAATTTTGGTGATAATTTTTGTTCCAATATTTTATATATAATATTTAAATTTGAGAGAACGCTAGAGGAAAGGGCGAGCTAGACAAAATCACCAGCTGCAGTTGAGAAATAATTAAATAATATATAAATTTTATTAAATATTAGAATTTTGATATATTGTTATACTCAGCATACAAAGCAAATTTTTATTGCTTCAGTGTAGCAACTTAACGGTAAAATTATTAAGCTTTAAAATAGTGACATAACTGTAAATGCTTATCTCTCCATCAACAAATTGCAGAGAGAAATATAAAGCAATAGAAAAATATATTGTTATTTTGTTTACTTAATTTTGAGGAAAATGTAATTTATTTAATAATAATTTGTATTTATTATATATATATATATATATATATATATATATATGTGTATATATATATTTCGTTTGCTTTAGGTCTTAGGGTTAACCAACAAGCTGTAAATAGTTAATCGTAAATTAAAAATTTGATGTAAGCAACTTTCCATTCAGGCATTAAATATTTACTATGTAAAATGTTGTTGCTGTGTGTGTATGTGTGTGTGTGTGTGTGTGTCTGTGTGTATGTGTATATTTGTTTGTGTGTAGACCCTGTTGAAAGCCGTCTGTGTTTTTACAATGGCCTCATCAACTAACACAGTGGCAAAAAGTGGCGGCACCTCGAATAGAAATTAAAAGTGAAGCACAGCCCGTCAACACTTAACTCCGTCAAACTCACACTCACACTCATACCTCAAACACACATACACATACACATAGTTGTACACAAACGCATACTCATACTCATACTCATACTCATACTCATACTCATACTCATACTCATACTCTTATTCATAGTCATTCACATTCACTTATCCGCAACGTTGCATTCATATGATGACGCGCCGCACTTCACTTGAAGCTTCCCTTTTTTTTCCACTGGTTTTTTTTTTATGAACAAAAAGTTTTTTTTTTGTTTTATTTTTTTGGTTTTGTGGTGTAGCTGCTGCTGTTGTTGTTGTTGTTGTTGTTGTTGTTGGCACTTCATGCTGCGTCCGAAATCCATTTTAAGCTTAAACTTGCCCTTTGCCTTTGTTACTGGGGCATAAAGCATACTTAAAGGCGCTTTAGAGCCGTGTTGCATAAGCAGCAACAAGCCAAAAAACCATGCTGAAAGTCAAAGGCAAAAACCGACTACCAAATGGAGCAACATTCAAGGCAAAAAACAAAAACAAAAACAAAAACAACAACAACAAAATGTTCAACAATGTTGCACTAATTGCGCTAAAGGAAGCGTCTCTGCGTCGCCACTCACTGTAACTCCTTTCACTTCCTATACTTTCCACACATACACTCAACCCCCATCATACAGACCCTTCCCCGCCCCCTGCATCAAGTACTCTTTCTTCTCTTTCATCCATTGCATTGAATTAAGCTAAATTATTTCTTTTGCTTGTTTTTGTGTTGCGCTATTTGGCGGACTGCCTGGCACCAAATGCATTTGGTTGAGTATCTACTCCTTTGCCTGTGCCTGTGGCTCTTCTTTGCTGCCTGCTGCCTGTTGCCTGAAGTCCTTTAGTCCCTTAGTCCCTTAGTCTGTCTCAGTTACTATATAATGTCCGCGTCATAAAACCATTTCAAGTCCTTTTGGCATTTTTGCGACAGCCGTCCAAGAACATTTATTTAATTGCAGTATTGTTGTTGCTCTGCTTGTTGCCTCTTTCTACTCTCTCTCTCTCTCTCTCTCTTTCTCGCTCTTGCTCTCTGTTGTTTTCTGTTATGTTTCTCTTCTACTTATTATCATATTCTAACCCCATATATACACACACACACACACACTAACACATTCCTTTAGCCCCTCCAAATAGGCAAATTGTCAGTTTGTCTTTGTTTGCATTTAACCTAATTTGCTGCAAGCACTTTATGCATTACAAACACGTTCCCAGACATAAACACCCAATGCATATAAAATTTTATACAAACACATAAATATATATGTATTTATATATTTATATATATTAACAACAGATAGAAAAAAGCATAGCATAAAAAACAAGAAAGGGGAACCCAAAAGGATTACCAAAATTGGGCAAGAGTTTTGCTAATCTTTTAACGTTTTTTGCTTGTGATAAAATGTTACCACATTTTGCATATATTTTTAAAATATTTTTTTCATTATTTCTTGTAGCTTATATTAATTAAACCCATTTTATATTTAATAATTTTAGTATATATGTTTAGTATATTTATATATAAAGGTTTTTGTTTGAGATAATTAACCCTTTATAGCGCAGTGTTGCAGATCTGCAACACACCGTTTAGAAGCCATTATCTTATAGTGTGTAGTGCAAATTTAAAAAAAAAAAAATTTATTCCTGTTTAGAAATAATCATTTTATGAAAAAAAAATGCTGATCACTCTTAACTATGCCAAAGAGCCCAAAAATAATTAATTTTCCCGTGACTTTTGTGAAGTATAAAAACTTGAATTTTTGTGCAGTTTCTTTTAAAAAGAAAAAAAGGATTAAAAAACAATTGTTTAATTGAAACTATTGAAAATTATTAACAGGTATATATTCTATTTCTTATATATTGTCGAATTGTGGTAATTAGTCAATTCGAACCCGAGAAAATCAAACACACAGTTTTTCTTGAAAAAAAAAATAGTAAAATTGAAATTAAAAAAAAAATAAGATAAGTTGTATTTTTTATTTTAAATTTTACACCAAACAATAAAAAGAAATTTTGAAAATCGAGGTTTTTGGACCTTAAAGTGTTAAGGCATAAGAAATCATTCGATTTTCAATTGTTGGATATATCCAAAACGCTTACAGCAGGTTTCTATCAACAAAATATGTGTAAACTTTTAATATTGCAACATTATTGTTTTATATGCTGTTAATTTAATTTATGCTCAAACTAATCATTCCATTATAGAGAAAGCTAACTGCTATTTAACATTATCAATAAAAAGTTTTTATATGATTCAAAGGTTGGGATATTTAGGGGAAATTGTGTCTATTCTTCACATTGCTAAGAGCTAAAGTCAATAGCAACCTTGTCCCTAACAAGATTGTATACAGTACAGTCTGCAAGTGTTGTATAGTTCCATGTGAAACAAATTATATTAAGCGGGTATAAAGAGTCAGTAAAAAGGGTTCAAGGCATCTTAAGCAAGTCAAGAGGTTAACATATTTCTAGCCAACGCATTAATAAACTACAGCAGCATCAAACACCTCGGTATCCGGACTATCAATATCAAAAGTGCGAACCCAACATCCGGCTTGCAATTCATGCAATTCTGAACATCCGCTTAGTTTACATACTACAACTGGGTCACAATCTATTATTTCAACACTCTGCCATTGCCACAAAGTATCGATTTCATTGGCTATCGATATGTTGATCTAAATAAGTTTGTTAATCCAGCCACCCAATGAGCAAATTAGAACACAGAGGTTTACGTCGATAAATTTTAAATAATTTAGTTTACATTTAAATTGCTTCAGAGTTGTTGTTTCCTTCTGCCTGTATTACACTTCCATAAGTTTAATTTTAATAAAAATATATTTATCACCAGCCTAGACTTATAGTATAATAGAGCTCAAGGACCTTTACGTTTTATGCTTTTTAAATATAATATAAAATATAATATAATTTGGTTAAAACTAATGATAAACCAATAAATACCTATTGTTTAAGGTTTATTTAGCTTTCACAAATAAATAATTTTTATGATTTAATAAAAATCATGTCAAGCATACACAGACATGCACACACACATATATATACAATTTTAGACGCATTTTAAGCCATTGAGCGCGCCTTTATTCCCCTACGCGCTCTATAGAGCGATATTTAATGTTCTATAATATTCGTGTTTCTTATTTAATCTTAAGGAAATCCCCAACGTAGATTAAGAATGATCATGTCATTATGTGTGCAAAAGAGATATTCAATCGGTTGGAACTGGTGCTTAATAATCGTGTTTTCGTGCTGCGGGTGTCAGGGGATCAATAATTTTAAAATAAACTGCGTACAAAAATAACGAATCTAAATTCGCAATTTGGTTAATCAAGCTCGACGGATGCACGATCGAACGGACAGAGAGACAGACGGACAGACCGACAAATAGACGGACGGAAAGATGAACCGACAGATTTGGTTAGATCAACTCAGCTAGTCGTCCTGATTTACTTAATACTTTATGGGGTCTCAGATTCTACCTTTACATTACTATTAGCTGCCATTTAACTACCTTTTTAAAGGCAATGTGGGCCAAATATAATAATATAATATGTATATAAATACAATATATAAACAAAAACATTTTTGTTCATGCAGTTAAAATAGTAACTATGTTGAAAAAATTTCTAATAAGACGAGAAAATTTCGTTGCACTTAAAATTTTTATTAGTAATTATACTACAGAATCCAAATTGTTTTTAACCTGAATTTTGTTCAACATCAACTTGCACACAATACAACATACAGTGCGCCGCGTCCTAATGGTTGGGGGTGTAGTATTAGAGTGGAGGTTAAGATTAGCATACATATATTTTCTATTAGTGTTTATATTCTGAACCAGAATTTGGCATTGACTATTATACAACAGATACCGTG
Source organism: Zygothrica quintamaculata (assembly GCA_037044455.1). NCBI lineage: Eukaryota > Metazoa > Arthropoda > Insecta > Diptera > Drosophilidae > Zygothrica > Zygothrica quintamaculata. The sequence goes on along the minus strand of JBAMBS010001164.1, from coordinate 69,438 downwards.
AGACGCGTCTTGTTGGTCGGCGTAAATCAGAGTCACTGAAAAAGAATATATATTTATATATGAAAATATATATCTTCTTTATACATACTTTAATATGAGAAATTCGCATTATCTTGCCAATGAGAGTGATCGACTACGATGCTGCTACTTTTCCTATATTTTTGATTAAGTGAATTCTTATCTACATAATATAAAAATAATATAAAATATAAATATAATAAATGTAATATAAATAATATAAAAGAATTATGTTACACTTACCTACAATCTCAGCCTTGTGCAATCTTATCTTCGTTTTGGACTGACCTTAATTATTGTACTTTGTTATTATTATTATAATAATTATTATTATTATATATAATTATTAATTATTATTTTTTTATTATTATTTTTCTTTTCTTCGTTTTCAACTGACTTCAATTTCCTATTTCATAATTTTTAATTTTTTTTTTGTTTTTGTTGTTCAAAAGATTGCTACATACTTTTACACTATTTACACAATTTAAACTATTTAAACTATTTACACTACTTAAACTATTTACACTATTTACACTTTTTACACTTTTTACTTAAAATTAAATAAAAACTGAAAATTTTGTTTGATGTGTTTACGAGAACGTCTTAACTAATAATGAGAATAAAACTGATGTTCAGTTGCTACCAGCAAATTTTTGAGTGAAACCTTTTTCAAGGCCTATATGATTGAAATATTGTGTAAACTACAATTAATATTGTTTTAGATGTGGTTTTAAGCTAAAATATACTGAGTGTTTTAATAACGTGTCTTAGGATAAGATTGCTTAAATGAATATTATGACAGACAGAAAACCGAATTCAACCTAAAGAACTTTGTACACACCTTGAAGCGTATGCAGAACTTTGGCAACGATGAAGTGACCATTTTCATGCAGGGTCTGCCCCAGAGCTGGAACCATGTTAACAAGGCTAACCGTAAAATGGTTGAGGCTTATGAGCAGCGTTACAACTTGAAATCTTACCCCGGCCAGCACGAAAGCAACGAGAAATTGAGCAGCAGCGAGGAACGTGAGCAACAGCGTTCCAGGAACAACCAGGATTCTGATAACAAGAAGACCGGTGATCTGATTGTCATCCAAATGGGTGATATCATCGAAGACTTCAAACAGTTCGCCACTTTGAATGTAGAGCGTGTTGGTGAAATGATCGGCAATTGCCTTGTCCAGATGACCAATGAGATGAATGTGCCACAGGAAATCATCCACTTGATTGGACAGGGACCTGCTGCTCATGTTGCTGGTGTTGCTGGCCGTCAATATACCCGCCAGACCGGACACAAGCTGCGCCGTATCACTGCTTTGGATGCCACTAAATTGTATGCCTCAAACAAACACAAGCTGACTGGATTGGCTCGTGGTGATGCCGATTTCGTCGATGCCATCCACACATCTGCCAACGGCATGGGCACCAAGGCTCGCCTTGCTGATATTGAATTCTTCCCCAACGGACCCAACAGTGGTGTTCCCGGTGCTGACAACGTTGTTGAGGCTTCTCTGCGCGCTACCCGTTACTTCGCCGAGTCTGTCCGTCCTGGCAATGAGCGCAACTTCCCTGCTGTTGCTGCCAGCTCCTACCAGGAATACAAGGAAAACAACGGCTATGGCAAGCGCACCTACATGGGTATCGATGCCAGCTTTGACATCAAGGGTGATTACATGCTCCAGGTTAACGCCAAGAGCCCCTTCGGCCGTAACACCCCTGCCCAGGCCCAGAACGGATACCACACCGTCCACATGACCAAGAAACAATTGTAAAATGGAAACAAACCCCCAAACTGTCTAGTTTAACTAGATTTTAAAATAAATATTTGCATCATATAAAAACTTATACGAAGTTTCATTTCTACCTTAATTACCCCAAAGGCATTCTCTCCTAGAACTTTTAGCCAGCTTTATTTACTAGAGGTTCTTCAAGAGATTTGCCCCTAAATAAGCTGAGCTATTTTCTCTATGATCAAAAGCACATTCTTTGCTTATTGACAGGTTTACTTCGTAAAACATTTTCTACCGACTTCAAGCGATAGATCACAGCATAGCAATTGAACTAGGTTAAGTTAGTTGAACCCAGTGACTACAGCCCGGATAGCACATGAGGTTAGACAAAGACACTAAAAACCCAAATAAACAAATATCATTATATATCCTCAGGGTCTAAAGCGATATCCCTATGATATTCTGAGATCAGGAGACTGTCCAGGAGTAACTTAACTTAAACCTTTTCCCCCATCAAATGTATTAGTTATAGACAGTAACCGGTACAGAAATCTGTAGTCAAGTGTACCCGATGACATGAACACCTAGGCATAGGTGACGTTCCTACAAGCAAAAGGACGAATATATATTATTATTATAATATTTTTTATTTTTTTTATATTATATATTATTATTTTGAATTTTTTACTAGTTTAATTAAGGCAAATCTCTTTCTTTTATTACTTTCCATTAATATTGGCTGATGTTATTCCTTCTGTTGGCAATTTTATGTCCTTTTGGTCATTTCTGAAATAGGTTACACTTTTTATATAACAAATATGGTTAATATCTTACAAATACTATACCTGTGTATCCAGATGTTTTTTATACTTTTATATACTTATTTTTTATATCAAAACTATAAATTTTATATAAATAATATTTGAAATATTTAATATATGTAGCTTGAGAACGCAGCAGGCACTTTGAACTCAGGCACTTTCTACTTAAAACTAAATAACGGAAAATTTAGATGTACTGTAGAGAGCGTCTAAACTTGAAATGACGATAAACCGTATAGCCAGTTATTACCTGGTACTTTTTAAGTTGATAATTGGTTCAAGGCCTCCTTGTTAAAAAAAATGTTGTATATAGCACAAAAGGCTAGAACAGATTTGGCAAGGCCTCCTTGTTTAATAAAATATTGTATTTAACACAGCAGACATTATTTAGATAAAGAAACCTGTAGTCTAGTGTATCCGACTACAAGAGCCCCTCTGCCTACATACACAGTCATGCACACACACACATATATAGAATTTTAGACGAACTTTAAGCCTTTGAGCGCGCCTTTAGCCGTTGTGCTGTTCACAGCGAAATTGTATAACTTCCATGTTTTCTATTCAATCTTAAGAAAAATCACAACGTAGGTGAGGAATAACCATATTATATAATAAAATATTTATAATTGTCTACTGCGGTGGTCAGTAGAGAAAATTGAATAATTTTAAACAAATTCATATGGGGAACGAAAAGAACGAATCTTCAATTTGGTTGCTCTCTAGCTCTTATAGTCTCCGTCCGTCATATACAGACGGCAGGCGGATAGAGCTATATCGCCTCAGCTAGTCGTTCTGATCAAGACTATATATACCTTATGGGGTATTAGATTATTATTATTATTTTTTACACATTTCCACAAGCATTCTTTACCTTTTTAAAAACGCAAAAGCGCTAAATATTCAAAGCAAATAAATTTACAATTGTTTATATAATTCAGTTCTATAAGGTGTAATGGTAATATAAAATTTTATAATAAAACAAGAAAAAATTATTGCTGCACTTAAAATTTTTATTAGTAATTATACTACAGAATCCAAATTGTTTTTAACCTGAATTTTGTTCAACATCAACTTGCACACAATACAACATACAGTGCGCCGCGTCTTAATGGTTGGGGGTGTAGTATTAGAGTGGAGGTTAAGATTAGCATACATATATTTTCTATTAGTGTTTATATTCTGAACCAGAATTTGGCATTGACTATTATACAACAGATACCGTGAGACGCGTCTTGTTGGTCGGCGTAAATCAGAGTCACTGAAAAAGAATATATATTTATATATGAAAATATATATCTTCTTTATACATACTTTAATATGAGAAATTCGCATTATCTTGCCAATGAGAGTGATCGACTACGATGCTGCTACTTTTCCTATGTTTTTGATTAAGTGAATTCTTATCTACATAATATAAAAATAATATAAAATATAATAATATATAATATATAATATAAATAATATAAAAGTATTATGTTACACTTACCTACAATCTCAGCCTTGTGCAATCTTATCTTCGTTTTGGACTGACCTTAAATATTGTACTTTGTTATTATTATTATAATAATTATTATTATTATAAATAACTATTAATTATTATTTATTATTATTTTTCTTTTCTTCGTTTTCGACTGACTTCAATTTCCTATTTCATAATTTTTAATTTTTTTTTTGTTTTTGTTGTTTAAAAGATTGCTACATACTTTTACACTATTTACACAATTTAAACTATTTAAACTATTTACACTACTTAAACTATTTACACTATTTACACTATTTACACTTTTTACACTTTTTACTTAAAATTAAATAAAAACTGAAAATTTTGTTTGATGTGCTTACGAGAACGTCTTAACTAATAATGAGAATAAAACTGATGTTCAGTTGCTACCAGAAAATTTTTGAGTGAAACTTATTTCAAGGCCTATATGATTGAAATATTGTGTAAACATTTTTTTGAAAGAAGTTTATAGTAACGAAGACAAGTATTAAAGCTTGAACATTCAATAATAAATAAATAAACGCAGATATATTTGAGCTACCTAACACTATCACCGAAATATCCTTAGCATTTGGTAATAAGAAACAAGTAAGAAGATTATAGTCAGTCTTACCCGACAATAAGATCCTCTCTATACGCAACCCAGGACCCCTCAGTAAATTACATTTATTTGGAAGTCGTTTGCATTAGTCCTAATTCTGTCAATTTTTGTCCGAATTTAAAAGAATATACTTTTTTAGACTCCTGGGACTTATTCCTGTAGAATTGAATTGATTTTATTTAAATCTAAGTCATTGAATATTTAAAAATAACATAATTTTGCATTTATGCAATATTTGCAAATACGCTGTGCATCTTATAACCGATATATACTGTACTTCATGGGGTCTCAGATGATTATTTCTATCTGTAACATACTTTTAGATTTTGCACAGTTCCATTAGCTCCCTTTTTGTCTTTTTTTAAAGGCAAAGGGGGCTAAGAATCTGTTCTGAAAACCAAGTATAAAATATTCTTCCTCCTCAACTAACGCACTAGTCATATCTCAGGGATATGTTGACGAAAATGTTTAGAAACAATGCTGCAGAACAGCATGCGAAGTGGGTTTCAAATTATTATATGGCATGATCAGAGGCACTAAACTGTGGTTAACTGTATATGTTTATGTATATATAAATATAAATATAATTATATTTTTTTTTATAAATGATTTTTTTTATATTTATGTTTTTATATTAAGCTTACGTATTTCTTATACTTGAGAGCTATTGGTGAATTCTATGTCGGAATCTAATAGCTGTTAAACTTACTTATAAAATGTATAGTCTATTTATGTAAAAATATTATAAATATTGAAAATTCTAACAGCGTTGCCATTTATATTGTGTCTGTCCATTTCAGTTAGTTCATTTACTTGGCAAGATAGCAGAGCGCATCGTGTCAAATTGGCTGGCCAATAACAATAAAAAGGGAAAATATAAACTCGCCATACTGCCGCCAACGCATTGTGTAGGCCTTGTTATCATGCCCCTTCCTTGCCCTATTTTCCTCTCAATTTACCTACAAGCAATGCCCTTATGTTGGCCCAATGCTGCTTACATTTTATTGCTGTTAATAGAAAATGCTATGCACGGCGTTATCCTTATCCCAGTTTGCTTCTATTTCTCGCGTTTCTCTTACTGCTTTTATCACTGCGGTTTTCAAATGACAATAAGCAACAGCAACAGCAACAGCAACAGCAACAGCAACAACAACAACACCCCAACAACAACAATAAACAACAACATGAAGATAGCACCATTAGCCTCGTCAGGCGCGTCGCTTTAAATGAGTACGTGCCTTGGGCCCAACCCAGTGTCAGACCCATCAGTGGTCATCCCCTTTTGTTGCTTGGGGGATCAGGAACTGTACACACAGTTTCCCTTAGCGCTAATAAAAATGCGTTAAGAAAAATAGTTGTAAAACGTTTGATGCATACTAAAATCTGTTGCAATTGATTCATAGCATAAGCCAAAACATTTCTATATTCTTCTTATAGAATGCGTTTCGCAGCTCATTAAACGCTCTGAGGCAGAGAAATGAACTTGTTAACTTGTCTAAATAATAATCTGATAATGTATAAACAAGCTTTTATTCATATTAAAAACTTAAAGCATATTACTTTTACAATAGAAATTATAAAAAACCTTTAATATAAAGTTATTAATTTTCTTACTCTCTCTCTCTCTCTCTCTCTTTATCTCTCTCTTGGCGCATTCTGTTGTGTTTTGGTTAGCGTTAAACGTTAACCCTTTGCATTGCCATAACTAAAGTTACGTTTAAGCCAACGTCTGCGAGACAAGCATATCGTTTGCTATATCCTTGATGTTGTCATAAAGTTGAAATTAAAGTTAAAGTTTTTTGTTTTTTTTTAATTGCGTTGAACGTTTCATAAAGTTAACGTTAAGTTCCTTTTATCGTAATTTATAAAGTGTCATATTTATGATGGCAGCGAGCTTAAGGCGTATCATATGTGTTTGTCTTCAGTGTCAGAAGTGTCCGGAGTTTCCTCAATGTCTGTAGTATTCCAAATTCTTTGCTTTGCTTTCCTTTCGGTTCGTTTTCCTTTTTCTTTTATTTTTTGGTTTTGTTGTTGCTTTCATTTTGCCAATACTCGTAATTGGCTGCTGCGCATTAAAGAAAAGTAAATTATTGATAGCTTATGGTATTTGTGGATAGGGTACTGTTGTTGGCAGAAGAAAAACGTAAATTCATTTTTAAATATGACAAAACAATAGCGTTACGCTACAGACGCAGGACCATAGCAAAAAATATGAGTATCGGAAAGGATGCTGGCGGGCGCTATTCAGTTATGTTAGACGGGCAAAAGGACAAGCTGTCGTTTTGGGTTTGTGCTTTGGTATGGCGTCAGTCATTTATGACGAAGCAATGTGCTTGTAATAGTACTTGTACTAATGAGCCACACACCCACATACAGCATAGCACACACGCACATACACATACATAGCGCACAGACGCACAGAGTCAAGGCATGCGAAAAGTGGAGCACAAAAACAGATTCCCACAAGGCCATCCCTTTTGCACAGTGGTTAAAAACGATTTATTCCCAAACAATTACTAATTGAGTAAAATAATTTATTACTCATACAGCTTAAAATAAATCTATAATAATTTTTTTTAATTATTTTACTTAAGCTAAGCTACTGTTGTTTTACACTTATGACCTAAATTTAAACATATTTTATAAAAAAATAAAAGTTGTCAAAAGCTCCAGAAAAACTTAAATAACGTAATTTATTACAAAACAGTATTAATTAATATATATTTAAAAAATATTTTGTTGAACTAATAAATAATATTTACAACTAATTAATTTATTTTTAAAGGACATATAAAATATTTGTATATATAATTCTATATAAAATCTTTAGGTTGATTTGCAGCTTTGATTGAATGGAAATCTACACTCAACTTCATTTGTAAATTTGAACTAGTTGCTTAAATTTTGTGTAACAATCTATGAATTTAGCCCACTGTAGGGTGGTCGCTTACTTTATTGCGTTGCATGGGTAAATGGTAGTAGCTTTTGCGTATGAACATTTGAGCACATTCGTTTCAAATTATTTGCGCATTCGAGCAGCTGTAAACGATTACGTACACGCACACACACATACTCAGGAGGGGTGCAAACATACACACACACACACAGACACACACATAAGCAATAATAGATGAAAATACATATATATATATATATATATAGATGTTGCTCCATATTGACGCGGCTGTCGCGATTCGAGACGATACAAAATACTTATCAGTCCGTATGTACTGGTTGCCGTGTGTGTGTGTGTGTGTGCGTGATTGTGTGGGTGTTCTTGTGTGTGTGAGCTGTTGCCAAAAATGTTGCCAATTGCCTAGACCCGTTTGTGTTGCACATGTCCAAAGTCTGCCGCTGCCTGGCACATTATTGAGCCGTCTATGCAACACATTGCCCCACACTTTTTTTTTTTTTTTTGGGGGGGGGGGTTGCCCGTGGCCTCAGCTCGGCATATTCCTTACATTTTTTCCTTTCTTATTTTTTTGTTTTGGTTTTTTTTTTTGATTTTTTTTTTGCTGTTGGTGCTTAAGTTCGACAACTCAATAAAATGTGCTTTATGGCAAAAAGCAAGGCAAAAAAAAAAAAAATAGAAAAACCAGAAAAAAGTAAAATAGAAACAACAAAAAAAGAACCAAGAAGAAAAGTAAAAGGCAGAAACGAGCACAACCCATTCTGGGGGTAAAAGTAAATGTTTGCTGATACTACGAAAGGACCTTTCGTTTGTTTCCTGCGCACAGATGCTTCCACAAGCTGTATGGGTCCAGCTCTGCTTTTGGCACCGGCTCTGGTTATGTTCCTCCTTAACCAAAGGCACCGGCGCTGCCAATTGATTTGCCATAATTTAAGTTCTCTTTTTGTTTTTTTTTTGCTTTCCTTAGATATATATATATATTTTTTTTTTGGTCTTTATTTTTTTGTTCTTTCACCGAAATGTTGCACGTTCTGGCGAGCCGATGTCGATGCCGATGCCAAGGCTACAAGGATGCTTTGTTTCCACTTACTTATAAATGAGAAAATCGTTTTATGATAACAGCTAGTAGCTGGCTGCGACTGGCTGGCAGTGTGTACGTGGCAGTAGGCGGGGGGGCCAAAGGGGCATCTGGTTTCATTTTATTTCATTTTATTTTATTTAATTTTATATTTTTTTTCCTCTTTTCTGGTATTTCTTCGAATTTTACTATATATATATATATATATATATATTATTGTAAAACTCATAAATTCAATTACGAAATGTCTAATGATTACAATGATTGAAGCTTTTAACACAAAATTTTCTTTCTTTATTTCCAAATCCTTTTTCAGCTTCATTCATTCATATTGTAATCTGTGATTAAATTCCACAAAACTTTTACAGTTTTTGCCTAAAAAATATTAGCTTCTTTTATATAATTTCTATGTCTTACACACACATAAACATACACGTAGAATTTTGATAGGCAACTGGCACGCCTTTTGATATGCAATTAAATTCTCAATGTACATTTTTACATTTGGTGACAAACATTTTATTGAAAGATGTCTTTTCAATTTATATTTTAATATTCTCTTTTTGTAAGCACATATTCACATATACACACACACACACACACACACACGCACACATGCACAATTGCAACTTTATTAAAACAATTTTGATTTCATATGCCCAAAAAGTATATAATAATAACTGCCAAATGCCGCAAAAAATTATTTATTTTATAGAATTTTTAAATTAACACTTTGATTCCACAATTTAATTTTGTAATAATTAAATTTCCAGCTTTTAAATTCTTTTATACAATTTCTATAGCCTGTATATTTTAATACAAATCAGATATGTTAAGGCATCTTGCTATAACTCTTTTTTTAACTAAATAGCAACGCCATCTATGATACAAATTTGCAAGCTTTAAATTCATGTGCTGCCAATCGCTGAGCTGCAAGAGACTCTCATTGCTATGGCAACGCACGCCATTTGCATCGAATGATCCTCTCCTTGTCTTTCGTATGTATTTTAAACTTATCTTCACTCTGCGTAAAATATGAGTAAAATAAAGCGAATCGTTGTGTTAAAAATTAAAGGTATAGTGGGATTTTATAATTAAGTGTCATATTAAACTGACAGATCAACAATCAATTGTATAATTATATCTTTAATAGACACTTTAGTGCATATTGAATATAATTTTAGTGGCTTTGATATTCATAAAATCTTAGCCAGACCACTAAAATTCCTTTAATTACCATCAAAACCTCTGCAATCGACTCGTAGCAGTTAAGCGATTTATGTTGTATAAGTAAACTTTATATTACAGTAGGCAAAAAAAGTTAAAATTTGTGCTAAATAACTATTTTTATATAAATTAACTACATATAGGTACATTGAGCTCTAAAGGTTTGAATATAGTTTTAAACTTCAAGTGGCTTTAATGATTCGACAGGCGTTTGACGGGTTTTCTTTGCACTTGCCTCTTCTAATTTACTCTTTACTTGTGTTCAGTTAATGATCTCTATGATAGTATGTGGCATCCTGTAGCAGTTGATTATATATGGAAGTATACGATTGTAGCTGGTTACGTGTGCAGTTGGATTTGGCTGTGATTGCCAAAACTTTAGCTCCGTGGAATTATGTAAGGTACATCTATTTCTTACAGTAGTAAAAATATTTTCTGCATTATATTCAACTCTGTTTTATTTATTTATTAATTTTTATTTCATATACTAAACGCCAAATAAGTTTACATTTTATGAAAATTAAAATAAAATATGTTTTTATTTAGTCAAAGCTGCGAGTTGAGTCTCTGACCTCATTTAATGGTAAGAGTAAAAATAAATCCTTTGTTATATTTAATTATATTTAAACATTTTTATAATAATCATAATGTATATAATATAATAACATAACTGTTGTTCATATAATATATTAATATTTATTAAAAACAATAAAAGATTTGCATTAAATTTATATAAAATTTGGTCATAAATATCCATAGAGAAAATTGTTGCCTTTTGTAAACAAAATTTTCAGCTTTACGTTTTGAGTACGGAATTGCAAATGAAAATTTATTTAGAAAGAAAATGTCAAAATGAAAACTATGAAAATTTTATGGAAAGCCAAACAAAATGGCTACTTTTGCTTCCTAAAAGTCCTAGTGAAGATGACGCGTAATTAAGGATACGTTGAATCCTTTTTTGGCTGATAAGCGTTTGGGCAGCGTTTTGGACACGTTTGTGTCGCGTTGGTGTGAAAGTGATTTTGTGTCTGTGTGGTGTATATGTGTGTGTGTAACACGCGAAGGTGCGAGCAAAACTTACAAGTTTTTGCTGTTTTTCTTTGCTTGTGGCAGCGATAAGAAAACTTGCAACGCGTTGTTGAACTTGCACTTAGCCGCCACGTTGACGTTCACTTTTACAAACAAATATATATATATATATATATATATATATATATATATATACCCAAACTTATGTATATATATGTATACTATAAAGTTTGCGTGGTATAAAGTAAGTGGTAAGGCCTTTGGTTGTGTGTGAATGTTGCGACTCGTCGCTTAAAGTCAACTTCTTCCTCGCGGTGGCAATTAATCAAAAGGTGCGTGATTATCGCATGCCGACCGACAAGGATAAGCTAGGATCCAAGCTTGTTATGTCGACGTGTGACCCAGCTATATAAGCATGTGTGTGTGTGTGCGTGTGGGTGTGTGGGTGTATATTCTGGCGTGTGCCTGTGCGTTCATGCTGATGCTCAAGTGAAAAGAAACCAAATATTAAAACATATTTTAATCTAGCAAATGCAATGTCACTTTTTTCTCTCTTTTCCTATTCCTTCATATATATCTATATATATATATATATATATATATATATATATATGCGTGTGTGTGTGTGTGTATGCTGTTGGTAAATAATAAATTTATCATTTGTCAGCAGTTAAATGCTTTGCCGTAACGTGCAGAGCGCACAACGGGCGCCTGGGCGACGAATTAATAATTCATTGCGTATACGACGCGTTGCCCACTAGACGCAGAAAACTGTCATACAAGTATGACACATATACATAGACAGACATTCAAACACATAGACACATACATATATATATATATAAAGTGCGAGGCACATATTCAGTCGCAATAAATCGTCAAGTTTATGTTTGAAGTGTTTATTGAATCCATGATATTCAATGCTTTTTGCACTCTGCACGTTCATGGGGGGTACCACCCCCACCACCCACTCCCGCAACACCTCCCCCGACCAGTACATCTTCCCCTTTTGTAGCTGTCGAACAGTCATTTTGTCATTTGTGCAAATATTTGGACAACGTTTGTTGTTGGTTGTTGGCTGTTGACTGTTGGCAGATGGATTGAACACTGCGTTGGGGTCGATCGGTCATCTCATGCAATTGCCATATATATATATATATATATATATTTATATATATAGATATGTATATGTACTGTTAGCCACTAGCTGACGTAAATGTCTTGCCACCTCATGTTATTTTTTGTAAATCCTTTCAACGTGTCGTCGAAATGTCGGAAATGTTAAAATATTTGCACAGCCTGCCGGCAAACGGTTATGGCCGTTGCCGTGGCAAACGTCAAAACGGAAGTCGGTTTGATGCTTATACCAATACTAGTATATACGAGTATATATATATATATATAGTATATGCAGTATAAAGTGTATATGTGATGGCCACAACACAACACCTTTTCACATCCGTCACTATGCAATCCAGAGTCTTACCTGACCCACCCAAAGCCCCCCCATCCCTTACAGAGATTTCATGTTCAACAGTTACGTGGGATTTGTTTGGTATTTGGGCGTGCGTGCGTGCTACAGTTTCATGCCATGCGGAGGCAACTGCTGTGATATGTCTTGGGCAAATATTGATATAAGTATTTCAATATATACATATATATAATACTATAACCTATAGTATATATATATATATATATAAATGTATAGTATTGAGCAGAGTATTGCACAAATGATTGACATTCAGTGAAATATATATACATATATATATATATATATAGATATTTAGCTGCTTAAGTGTCAGTGTTATTATTTGCCCAGGAAAGTGATTGCTGTTTACCTATGTGCTACACACATCCTGCCACATGATAGCCTTGCATCCCACTGCACACTGTACGGCCTCATGCTGTGCAACCGCAGCAGCAACAGTTACCAAATGGATTGGCCGATCGTTCATTTGGAGCCAACAGCAGCAGCTGCTGCTGCTATACCAATGCTAGTTACTAGTACACTGAGCGAAAATTATATTTACTTAATATAATTAATCTTTAACAATTGACAACAATTTGTTCTCATCCGGCAGGCAATCAAATAAAAAGCAATTTGTATTTCGCTTAATTAAAAAGATTTGAAAACTTTTTGTTTAAATTAGAGCTTAATTTTGCTTTGAGCATTCAAATTAATTATAAATTAAACAACTTTTCTTTAAGTGTATTGTAGATATAGTCTATAAATCGTCAGCTGTTTGTGGGGTCAGTTGCATATATATATGCAACCACTTTAACACTTTCGATTTCAAATGCGCACAGTTTAAAGTGTGTGCTGTTGTGTGTGTGTGTGTGTGTGTTTGTATTGTTGGTTAGTAAAGAGAAGAAAGACGGCTTGTGTTTATGTATGTTAGCCAACCGCATAACTGGGCTTAGCTTTGCATTGCTAACATCTTTACAACAGAAGCTGCTCGCGTGCAGACCATTAAATGAAACTTACTTCATATTGTTAGGCTCAACTCGCGTGTCCTTTGTATCCTCTGTATGTGTTTTGCTACTGCTGTTGTTTGCATTTGTATTTGTATTTGTGTTTGTGTGTGTGTGTGTGTGTGTGTTTGTGTAGTAAATTAAATGATTTTTCACGCCAGCCAACGCTAGAGACAGTACTATGAGCAGACCAGTGCTGCCCACGGCAACAGCATGCCACACCAGACTCTAGCATGCCATCATGCCACCATGCCATGCGGTGCGTCCACAACATTTTTATGTGTTTGTTTGCGGCAACAGGAGCCAGAGAGACAGAGAGTTAGTGAGCCAGGGAACCAAAGTGCTAGGGGGGACAAGGTAAACTCTGCTTCGAGTGTTGGTTCGAGTGTTGCTATTCTGGCCGGCTGCCTTTTTGGCAATGTTTTAACGTTAATTCATGGTCGTATTTTTATGTTGCACTCGTTGCGCGACGATGATGCCACATCGCCTTTATTGGCCCAACGGCAGCGCTAAAGTGTTTACTAAATAAGCAGATTTCTTTTGTCTCTGTTGCTGTTGTTGTTCTTGTTGCTGGCAGTAGGAGGCGCGTAGGAGGCGCGTAAGATGTGGCAAATGGTGCGTTGTGTTAGTGGGTGGTAAATGGCAGGTGGATAGCATAATAGAAGGTCGCTGATATAAGGTCTCAGTTCGCATGTCGCAGGTCGCAGGTCGCGCTAATGGAATGGCTTTTGTATGGCTTACCTGGTGTAACCATTGGCTCGGTTGACTTATTTAATTAAATCAGTTGACGGCTTTAAAGCGCGCCCCTTCAAGCCGCTGGCTAAGCTGGCTAAGTACGGACTTATGATAGCCACCATTGTTGTTACTCTAATGACAGTTACAAAGCCAAAAGCTGCCAAAAGAAAAAGCAAACACATAACACAACAAAATAGAAAGTATTTCCAAAAACAAATATCAAACAAAAGAGAAAACCAAGAACAAATATAAAAAAACAAAAAAAAATGCTCATAAAACTTGCAAATTGCGGACGCATTGACGAAATGGAAACCGCAATGGGAACACAAACAGAATCCTTATGCCAGCCAGGATACAGATACGGATATGTATACATATACTCCAGTTACTACTACTATACCTACAGATACTACAACTACTACTACTACTTATATAAACGTATTCGTCGTCGTATCACAGATATCATAAAATTGTGCAACTTGCAACAGTTGCTGCCTGCAAAATGGGCATGACTGACAACAACCAGCAAAAAAAAAAGAATAACAAGAGCTAAAAAACTACAAAACAAAATAAAAAAACAAAAGAGAAAAACACTTTTCAAATACCCGCAGATACGTGGCATACAACAATGCTTCAACGGACATGCAACATTGTCACTTCTCATGCTCACGCTCATAGCGCTGAACACGTGTCGTGCCTCTGTCTTGTAGCCACATATGTGACATGTATATGTGTCTACATATATATACAGTATTTCAACATATATTTGACAGATATAGGCTTTATCTACATATTTGATATATACTTTATAGTGTTCCAATCATGTTTCTATCAGGCAAAATTGCAACAATTATCAATATTTCAGTTTAATAAGCAGCTTAGCAACGATATGATGATATTTGATTTAATAGAAAATATTAAAAGTTTCTTCTTAAGAGTAGTTGACAATACTATGTAGATATATAATTTATATATCTATTATGTTACAGTAAAAGATATAGTCAAATCTGTTGAGATCTTGCAGCATGCTTTGAGTTGCCACGAACACAACAAAATTTCATGAAGAATTTTAACTTTTTGTTGTCCCCCGTTTTATGAGTGTTTATATATATATATATATATATATATGTATATATATATTAATCTATAAAGTATTTATTAAAAATATAATAAATTTATATGCATATAATGTTACTTTAATAATAAAATAGTTCATTCAATTCCCTTGGCAAAAATTATTTTGGTATTATTTTTGTATGATTTTAAGCTCTGAGTTTGAGGAAAAAGTTTTGAATTTTAATATTGAACTAATTGTTTTAATTATTTTATTATTTTTTTTTTTATTTTTGTAATTTATTATTAAGCATTTAGCTTACTAAATTTGAAGAATTTTTTTATATATATATTTTTTATATCAAATTATAAAATTAGAGTATAAAATAAAATGTAAATGAAATGTAAGTAAAAAGAATTTTTGATCATATTTATTTAAAGTATTTTTAAGGTATGAAATTTTTTTTTCTATTTTTCGTATATTAATGGCAACACGCTTATCTTTGATAAATTGTTATTATATGCCCTGCGAATATCGTATAAAAGTATCGTATAAAATATCGTTAAGCAGTTTTTAGGTGTGCGAATTCAGCTCCCTTTTTAAGTTACTTTATTCATAAGGTTCCTTCTAATGTACAAGATATTTATATATGATAAATCGCATATAATAATACTTATATATATCGCATTTAAGTATCTGTTATGTTGTATACTGTTAACTGATATATTGCACATTATTATCTCATATATCGTATATTTCTGCTAAATACTTAAGCTGCTCTAGAGATTTATACATATTTATTAATATATCTTTCTATTTCTTAACTTTCTTTGTACCGTTTTTGTTTGTGAGAGAGCAGAATTTATTAAATTTTTTAAGGAAAACAGGTGAAGGGGATTATCGTTTAACGTGCAACTAGGACACGCAACCATCTCTAATGTTGCATTGCTTTAAGGCCGTTTGACAATGGAACGGCGACGAGTGGCAGTGGCAATAAGTTAACGATGCTAACTAGAAGTGGCTGAGGTGCAATGAAAGTATGAAACAGGTTGCAAAAGCAGGCATAACATGGCCAACAGCTTTGGTGCTTTAAGTGGGCGTGTGTGGGGGGTGTGGTCGGTGGGTAGTAGGAAGTGAAAAGGCTAAAATAAATCTTGCACAATAAGTTTGGTGAACGGCGTTGGCGATGGCGTCAAAACGCTCAAAAGCGACACCCAAACGACAACAACAACACCAACAACAGCAACAAACACAATATAAGAAGAAGAGCAACATGCAGAAGAAAAAGAAGAAGCAGAAGAGCAAGTGGAACAAGAGCAACGCAAATGACACGAGCCAAGGGAGCCGCAGCGTCGACTGGCGGCTGCCTGGCAAAAATAGCCTTATCAGTTCCTGTTTCCTGTCGAAACTTTTCATATTTTTGCGCGTGGGTGCAGCAACAACAGCAACACTAACACTAACAGCAGTAACAGCGACGACAGCAGCAACAGCAGAAAGCAACAATAGTAAAAGTAAACACAGTGCGATGATGCGACAAAGCAACATACGGAAAGTGTTGCCATTTTTTTTGCAGATTTTAGTTTGCATTGGGGTTGTGCTGCCTTTTGATTTTGCACACACACACACACACACACTAGCAGCTCTATACCTCTTGTGTTCCCCCCCCCCCCCACCGGCAACACCACAACCCTCCCTTGAGCCATGCAGCTATGCTGGCAACTCTAAAGCATAACAGTAACCACAATAAAAAGCAGGAAATATTTAAACATTTTTCTTTTAGTTTTGCATGAAACGACTGCGACGTCGACAGCGGCGCAAACCATTTTCACACTTATTGTCAGATTTTGCTTTGTGTTTTGCCTTCGTTGCCATCTCCAACTCCAGCTACACAGTTTCAGCTTCATCTCCGTTACTTCTCTGTCTCTGTTACCAACACCATCTCCGTCAACTTTTGCCATTGCTGGTGCCACCAGCATCGTCGCCCCAACGTTGTGTCGCTTTGCTGTGAAATGACGCACAGCCGAGATAACACGTCGCACTGAAAAAAAGCTGCAACAATTTTTATGTTGCAGCTGTAAATGTGGACGCTTCGTTGGCAAAACCCAAGCCCCAACGCAAACCCCAACTCAAACCCAAACTCAAATTCAAATCGGCACAAGCTCAAACCCAAGCTCAAGCCAGCTAGCTCAGCCAACGACCCAATAAACCACCCAAAAAGCTACCCCATCCACTAACCAATACACCATGAACCATGCCACTATGCCACTCTGCCACTCTGCCACAAGCCACCAGCCACTAGCCACCAGCCACCAACCATGCCGCATATGTTGCGCATATGCCCGCCTGACTGCCAAACGCTCAATTTGTTTTGTCCTTTGTCTGTGGCCCTCTAACTATGTGTTGTCAATATATATATATATATATATATATGTGTGTGTCTACGTGTGTGTGTGTGTGTGTTGATGACATTCTTAAATTTACAGGATATGTGCATAATTTTGCAAACGGACAATGCGCCTGTCAAGCTCACTTAATGTCGTCCTGCCCTAGCACCTTGTCAGTGTTAGGTTAATATACTCGATACTTTGGCATGAGCTTTAGGCTGTTGGCTTCAACCTTTACGGGTATCGAGTTAACGACTGTATATATATATATATATATGAGTGTGTGTACATTATATATATATTAACCTTACATTCTGTTTATATCATCAATAGCTTTAAATTGATATTATATAGAATACTTAACAATTGATTTCTATTCATTTTTAATATTTCTTTTTTATTTTCCTATAAATTGTGAAGCTGAGCAACTGTATTATTTATATATACTATTTCAGGTATATAGATTAATGAATACTCGATTTTGATCAGATCTTTAATCTATTCATAATTGAGTCAATATATTATTGTTAGCTTCTTTTTCATATTTGTTGCCAATTTCATTGGAATTTGTCAAGAAAAACTTTCCAAATAGAGAGCGCTGGTTAACTCACAACAGTATGGAAAAAGTTGCTTTATATGTGTATGTGTGTATTGGTGTGAATGTGTGATTATGTATTGTTAGGTATATATCAGTTTATTTAGGTAAAAGGTTTTGTTTTGATCATATAAGTCAGCATACAATAGGCAGAAGTTTCTATATTACATAAGACTCTTTATAAATCAACTCTTATTATAGAAAATAAAGACTTATCACAGAGTAGCTTTAAATAAGTAACTAAAAGACATTTGATTTATTAAATCAATTTAGTTTAATCAAAGAAATTTATATATTAATTTTTAAATAAGCTAATTTCGTACCCCTGCGGCTTTATATAAATAAATATAAATAACAGAAAAAGAAACAAATTTAATGCGAACCCCAAAACAAAAAGTTGCAACACAATTTGAGCAAAATGTTAATTAATTCTATTAATAAAAAAAAAAAATAAAAAAAATTTTATGTAAGCTCTGCTAACATTTTGATTAAAAAAACTATAAAACAAATAAAAATTTTATTATTTACTTTTAGTACAAATTAACGATCGTCGCAAGCGTCTAAATGTTGAATACGGCAAATGGAGCCAAACGTAAGAGTTTGGTATATGATCGATACAAAGGAAATTCCATAGAACAAATCAAATTAATTGGAAAAATATAAATTAATATATATACAAATTAAAGTATATATATAAATTAAAGTATATACATACTTATACTTTCACGATTACCTCTAATAGGCGCACAATATCAATATATAGATCAAAATCTATAATAAAAAAAAAAAAAATTTTTTTTTTAAAATTCATTAAAAATCATTAAAAAATTTAATTAATATTATTAAATATAATTCAAAAATTAAAGTTATTTAATTAAATAAAACTAAAATTTATTCAATATAAAAAGAAAATTAAAATTTAAATAAAAATACTTAAATTGAAATTGAAATCAAAAAAAAAAAATAATTTAATTAAAAATTATTGAATTTAAAATAAAATTTAAAAAATAAAATTTTAATAAAGAAAATGAAATTATAAAAATTTTTTTTTTATAAATCTGCAAAAATTTTGGCAAATTTTTTTGTGATTTTTTTTATTATTGTGAAAACTACTATAATTAGTTTATGCTTGAATTATTTCCGGAGACTTTCAACTGGCTGTGTAGCCTAATGGATAGGGCGTCGGACTTCGGATCCGGAGATTGCGGGTTCGAGTCCCGTCATAGTCACAGAGCTCTCTGAAAGAGAGCTTAAGTAATTTTTTTTTTTTTTATATTCTAAAAATAAAACAACAACTTATTACGTGACGTAATGCTTTATGTGTTCTTAACGTAAATGAACTACGTGCGTTGTAATCTATAAATAATGCAAAATATCGATAAAAATTATTTGTTTTTATATATTTTTTTTTTGAAAATTTCAATATTATTAAATTAAATCTATTTAATATATTGATTTTTGGTACATGTATTAAGTTAATAATATATTGTATTTGAAGTTATTGTTTAGATATCTTTCTGACAGCTTCTGCTGCAGGCTTTGATCCTGTGAGTTTTGTCTTTGGGCCAAGGCACGTAGTGTCTGAAAGTAATTGTGGCAATATGCACTCTAGTTATTGATATATGAGTGTATATGTGTGTGTGCCTTTTTGACAATAAGTTTCAATTTCGGGCCTCTATTTCCAAATGTATGTAAGTATGTGTGTGTGTGTGTGTGTGTGTGTGTGTGTCTGTCTGCTGCCTGCGTATGTGTGTAGGAGTAATACGAGTAACACTTATCAAAAGTTTGTTGCTAACACATGCAAATTGAAATGTGTGACTACACGGCAGCATATCTACACCTATGCATACACACACACACACACACACACACATATACATATATATACATTGTTGCCAGCAGTTTGGCACACGTACCGAGTACATGAGACCTAAGCACACGTGCAACTAAACACACCAGAAACACACAAGCCCATAACCAATTCTAAAGTCTGCCTCAAGCTGCAGCAACAACAGCAACAGCGACTGCTAAAGCGACTGTGACTGTGACTAGGACGAGCTCGTCGTCTCTCAAGTACATGGCCTCTAACTTCCGCCTGTTTTAACACCTAACAACCAAGAAAAGCAACAACTTGCGTTGCCGCTGCTGCTGCATACTTATTATACCTGCAGCATGTGTTTGTGTCTATATTGTTGTTGTTGTTGCTGTTGCTAATGCTGGCAACACCAACACTTTTTCAAAATCCAAATTTCACCCACAAGCCTTTATGTATATGATTGTATATGTATGCGTGTGTGTGTGTGTGTGTGTGAACGTGTGCGGATTTTAACATGAGTTTTAGAAACAAAAGTTTCTGATTTCTTTGTTCTCATCCTTATTGTTGCCTGTGTTATTGTTGCTGCTGCTGCTGCTGCTGTTGTTGTTGTTGTTGTTCTTTTGTCACAGCAACTTTTTATTTGAAGCATATGCGCAGTTGTCATCTCTAGCCCCACTATTCTACCCCATAGTCAACAAAAGATAGCACTCAAGACCTCTCTCTATTCCCCATTGTACTTGGTATAATTGCAGCTTTTGGCTGTCAAAGTTTTTGCATTCGCATTTTGATTTCTTTTCCTTTTCTTTCTTTTTTATTTTTTTTTTGCTAAATAAACCATAAAACAGCTGCAATTCATTTTATACAAAATTTGTCATAAATATTGCATAATGATATAATTATATATATATATATATATATATATATGTATATATGTGTTAAACTGTATGAGAAAGTTGATGGCAAAAACTTGCTAAAATTTGTAATTGAATTGGAATTTTAGCATAGTTCTTAAATGCTGCAAATAATTTGGAAGGCAACCAAAGGTTCTTTGACTATGCGACTCTATATATTCGTAATTTAATATGAATGACATTCGCTATTCGCTGACAAGTTTAATACCCGCCCACAATTTGAAGAATTTTGAAACCGTTTTCCCTTAACCTTACCCATGGCCTTTACCCTTAGCCATACCAAGCGGCACGTCTATCATCTATTGGATAATTAAGCCACTTTGCGACAGGTTTGACAGCCTTACTTTGAATTGTCAACTCCTAAAGTTGATGCAGACGTTGATGCTGTTACTGTTACTGCTACTGCTGCTGCTGCTGCTGTTGCCATCTATAAAGAGTTTAGTCTGAGGCTCACGTTCTAGCGCTCTGCGCCCAATTTCATTTTAAGACAACTTGAGATTTTCGATATGGCCATGGACATGTTTTTGGTTATTGGCCTTGTCGCTGTTGATGTTGATGGTGTGGGTTACACTTTTGGCCAAGACGATGACAAAAGTTGAAGTTCAATTAAATTTCAGTTTTTGCAGCTTTTGTTATTTTATTTTCATGTTTTTTTTATATATATTTTTTTATATTATGTTTGTCTGATCGTTCTCAAGTATTATCCATCTGCCATGGCACAATTCAACAGGGACATTGAAAAATTGAAAATTATGTTGCTGATGCTATCGATATGAATGGTGCATGATGTCTCTTTCTCACTATATTGTATAGCTCTTTCACTCTCTCTCGTTCTCTGTCTGTTACATTGATAGTTGTCTGTTTGTTTCTCTTTCACTGATTGCAAAATGCAATTCGCATTAAAAACTTTCAGTTGGCCAAGTTGTGGTTACAAAAAATAAAAAAAAAAAAGAGAAAAGAGAAAAGTTTATGGGATTCGCTCGAATGATTGACGCTTTCCCATTGCCTGGACAATTGCACTTGAAGTTAACATTGTGGAACTTGAATACCATAACACTGATGGATAATTTTGCTTGATGTCTGTTCTATAGCCATTCAGATATGAGTTACTAGTCCTACTAAGGGGGTTGCCCTTATCATCATTATCATCATCATCGTCATCATCATCGACATATTCAGCCCATCACTTGTGACAGTTAATCAACCACTAAATGGCAGGCTTTCATCAACAGTCGTACCTTTCGCATGATGATTAGGCGACGGTGGCATTTGCTTGCATGATAACCGACCAAAAAGTCGAAGCATTTGCCGAAGCATTTGCCTGATGGTCTCCCAAACAAATTCCTGACAGTTGCCGATTCGGGCGCCCAACCGCGTAGCTGCTTGTCACAATCCCAAGCCGCCAAATGCCACCACAGCTTGTAGCAATTGTCGTACCATTTGTCAGAAGCACGCGTCGACACTCCTCCCTCACAATACGTTGCGCATGTGCCAATGGCCGCATATTGCCGCTACCTCACCGCTAATATCCACAAACGTTGTGATCCACCACGTGCTAGCCATGTGGACTGCAAGCGGCACATGGTGGATGCCATTCGTTTTGAAAATCCACTTCGACAATTGGCAACGACAATTCGTACCTCGTACGTTCGTTAACTCTGTTCGGCCATCTACAGCATCCAGCATCCAACGGCTGAACATACGACTGCCCATATCGTCGTTAGACATATACACGAACAGCACTTCGGCAACATCTTCGTTTACTCTGTGTTCGCCTGCGACTCCACTAAACTTTTCAGTTGATCAACAACGTCTCCATCGGCTAGTTGGCTTCACGCTTCACAGTCCTTGGGCATTCATACAAAATAATTCATAAATATTTCGCGCGTGCTTTTCGGTTCTCAACATTTTCGCTTATAACCGTTAAAATAATATAAATAATTTTTTAAAAAATTTTATAATTTTGTGCGTGCGTGTGTGTGTGTATTGGTGTGTTATTTTTTTTTCTTTACAAGTACTAATATAGTGCATAATTTATAGTCTACAAAATAGAAAATGTTCATAGAGCACTCAAATTTTAATCACAACTTAAATGTCTGAGCGCAGTATTAAAACTCAGACAAGAAATTCTTAAGAAAAACCATTCAATTTATATATATATATATATATATATATAACAAATGTTCTATATTCAAAGTCAGCAACTATTATATTATTATTCCTCGAGTCATACAAATCGCAATGACAAAATGTTGATCGCTTGGCTATTGATGATGGCGCTGATCAAAGGTAAAATTTTAAATAAAATCTAAAATATATACAAAAAAAATTATCTAATATATTATTATAGTATTAAGGAAAATTTTCAGCTCACAATTTTCATTCTGACTGATCGCATATTTATATAATTCAAATATATAGCAGAGTTTGGGTGTTTGTTATGATATTTGACCATAAAACAGTTTGCAATGGGAATGTGAATAGCTGAACAAAATAAAAGTGGGAAAAATAGTTCTAATTACAAAATTATAAACTAACTAAAAATAGGATTATATATAATTTAATAAAAAAAAAGGTTTTGTATTTAACGACGTTTTAAAGCCTTAAACTTCAATTATTTTACACATTCGGATTCTCTTAATATCTTAAATATTTTTTAAAGATATTTGGTCTCTTAACTTAAGGTTTCTTTTTAGCTAAAATAAGTATTGAGAATAATTTTTAAAATTTGTATTTTATAATGCTTTTTTTAGCCCCTTTGCCTTTTTGTAAAAAAAGAGCAAAGCGGAGCTATTGGAAATGTGCAAAATCCAAAAGTATGTAACACATAGAAATAATCATCGGAGATGATATAATATATATATTCTGAATCAGGACGACAAGACGAGTTCATCTAGCCCTGTCCCTCTGTCTGTCTGTCTGTCTGTCCGTCTGACCGTCTGTCCGTCTGTCCGTCTGTATGAACGCCTGTTTCTCAGAGACTATAAGAGCTAGAGCAACCAAACTTAAAATCTAGATTCGTTATGTTCGTAGGTTATACGAGTTTGTTTTTGATTTTTGAATTTCCTCCCCTGACTCCCGCAAATCGAAAAAAACGATTATTAAGCATAATTTTCAACCGATCAAATTTATTTTTGGTACACATCATAATTAGACCATTCTTGATCGATGTTGTGAATCTGGGTAAGATTGATCAAAAATCTCGGAAGTTATAGATCATCAAAAGTGGCGTTATGGGCTCCGGGGGGGTATAGTCGTGCGCGCAAAATAAGAGCTAGAGCAACGAAATTTGGAACGTAGATTTGTTATGTTCGTACGCTATACAAGTTTGTTTTTGATTTTTGAATTTCCTCCCCTGACCACCGCAAATCGAAAAAAATTATCGATTATAAGGTACAATTTTTAACCGATAAGATTTCTTTTTCGCACACATATTAAGTAGACCATTCTTCATCTATGATGTGAGTTTCGTTAAAATTGAACGAAAAACACGGAAGTTATACAACAATAAGTACCGCGCTATAGAGCGTGGGGGGCTAAAAGGCGCGCGCAATGGCTAAGTACGTGCAGAACTGTGTGTATGTATGAGTATGTGTGTGTATGGCTGTATATGTAGGCAAAGGGGCTCTCGTAGTCGGGTACACTCGACTACAGACTTCTTACTTGTTTTTATATTCAAATTAGAATTACCCAAAATATATTCAATTAAAGAATTTCTTAAGATTATTATAGAATTTGAAATATAAACAATGTTTATTATTTTATAGATTAATTCTATTATATACTTAAATAATTTTTCAGCAGAAAATAAAAATATTAAATCGTTTTGAAAAAAAGTTATTAACTTTGAATAGAAAAGAGCTGAAAGTTAACTTTCTTTACAAAACTTTCTTATTAAAGTTTTAATAAAAATTTCTGAATAATAACAATGCATAATGTTTGCTATATTTAATCTACAATTAGACGATGATTATTCAAAAGAAATAACAAAGACTTTGTTTTAAAATTTATATAGATTTAAATGTTGCATTTAAAGTTAGGAAAATATCATGCAATCCCTTTGAGTTCTTTGAAAAAGAAAAGGAAAATGATTAATATGAATTTTTGCTTTATACTCTGAGCATATAGAAATTAATTAATAATAATATAAATGATAAGGTCTATAGAACTATATACACAATTATGTAATAATTGAGTTAATTGAACGCTGGGTACAGTTGTGTGCAATAAGCTAAGCAAGCTCTTCCATTTTATTTATCTTAAAACTAATCAAAATTTCTTCTTGATGTGTAAAAAATTAAAAAGTTCAATTTCATATTTGTATACATTTAATTTTATATAAAATTTAAAAAACAAAATTAAAAATTTGAATTTTCATTGAACATAAAATATTTTCGGATATATATACAAAAAAAATATATATATCATTACTGTTATCTATAAATATTGAGTTTAATGATGCATGATTGATTTCACACTTTAATTCCCATAATTCAATTGCACTACATATATATATATATATATATATATATATATATATATATTTATAATATGGGTATATTTTATTATTCCTTAATTGTAAAATAATGCAGTATACCAAATATTCTATAAGTTGGTTATTACACACATCTACGTAATGTTCTGCATTGGCATGATGAATTGAGATATTGAAATGCAGTTGGGTGTTTAATGAAACTTCATTGTTCAGTAACTATCATCTACTTTGGCACTTTGCTGTGGCGGCAACGCTGTTGGCGTTGGCGTTGGCGTAGGCATTGCCATTGGCATTTATAAGTATAAATAATACAAAAATAAATTAATTTAACAAGTGAATGGCAATAACAGAAACAGACAACCGAAGACAACAGCGAATTTCAACGGAAAATTAATTGGTCAGATTCCGGCTTTATGGACATGGCTTTATAGTCGCAGGAATTCTCTTTCTACTGTTTTTTTTTTTCAATTGAATGGAATCAACTACCATTCCCTATGCCAACATATGCACAAACCAAATTATCTTTTGATTTAATTGTGTAAAAAAATCCGTGTTCACCTGTTTTTTTTTTTTATTTTTATTTTTATTTTTATTATTTTTTTTTTGTAATGCTTATGACTGTACTTTCCGCTTTAATATACTCGTAATCAAAACAAATGAGGTGTCAAATGACCAATTATAAAAGAATTCACATATTTATACCCTATATAACAATTGTATAATTGTGTAAAACTTATATTATACTTTAAGTATAATATATAACTATGACCTTTTGTTTAGTTATTTTACTAATTAACTTTTTGAGCTTTAAATATTGTTCCATTATATTCTTTATAATACATAGTTTAGTTGACATTCAGTTGCACATTAATTTTCAATTAATTTTTCTTTATATTGCATTTCAATTCTTTATATTTGATAATATTTATAAATCAATTAAAAAAAAAACACTTTATATATACAGATATAAATTATATTTATGTATACCAAATGTTTTATATACATTATTGCTGCGATATATTTCAAATTTTATAAAATCAAATGAAACGTGTTGAGGTTAATCCATACCTTTATAAGAAGACAGGTGCATAAATGGATAGGCAGACGACTGCATATTGATAGATCGACAAATGGAAATACAGACATGCAGACAAATATAAAGACAGACTTATAGACAGACATTCATTCATGCATACACACACATAATAGCTGCTTAAGTATATCGACTATAGATGCTTATTTATGCACAGTTTATGTGTTCAGATATGAAATATTGTCGATTTCTTTCATAGTTTAAGGAAGTAACAGCAAATAAATATGTAAAAATCGAGTAAGACTGACTTGCAAATACCCTTAACTCAGATACATATATTATACACAAAATTTTATAAATATACTCCAGATATAGGATAGCTGCACAGATGATATCTTGAATAATTCAGATCTTGATCTGCTATAATTTTATATATATTCACTATAATGGTTTATACTCAAGCCAAAGGATATGCAAATTTACAGCTCTTACAGTTCGTTTATAACTGTTATATAACTAAAGAAAAGGAAGAAAGGAATCTGCATTCTATTTATATAATAATAATATTTATTTATATATTAAAATAAGAGTATATATTATATAAATGTTTGCTATAAATTTATAAATATTAAATATTTGCATTAAAATTAAATTATTTTTAAATTTATTTATTTTTTAGTTTTTAATAATAAAAGTAAAGTAAAAAGAAAAATTTGAAAAATAATTACTTTTTATATGTAGTACGAAGAATGCAAAATTCAACTTGCTAATTAAAGTTAGATATATATATATATATATGTAGCTAGACGTAAAACTTAAAGAGTTTGTTGTATTTATTAATTTATTTATTATTTAAAAGATTAATAATAAAATTATTAACCTACTACAAGACTTAAGCACCAGTTGCCAAGAGTATCTGCTCCCATAAAGAGTTAAAAATATATTTGCTATAAAATATCTCAATTTAAAAGATATACATAAAGATCTTATATACTATATTGTAAATATATTACACAAGTGACAGATAAATAAATAAAATTAAATTTTCGAAAGCTTTCATTGATTTTTTAATATACTTTTGTATATATTTTGTTTATATTGATTTATTTTCTTTTATTTAATATAGAATAAATGTGCTTGTAGACAAATCAAAGGCAATTAATGTTTGCTATAATTAAATATGGACTGACAACTGAGAGCGGGAAATACATAGATAGAGAGAGAGAGCGAGAGAGAGAACACAGTGAAACTTTCCTTGGTTTATTTTTCCATTTCACTTAACAAAAAGCCATTTAACGCCCTGCACTGTAATCTGCACTTGAATCATGTTCAATTAACTGCTCTTTTAGATAATACAAAAAAAAAAAAAGAAAAAATAATGAAAACAATAATATAAAAAAAAGAAATCAGAGTAAATAAATATATACATTAAAAACAAAAAACAAAAAAAAAATTTATTGAAAAGCGCAAAATGCAAAATGCATGTGAATAATTGGCAAACGGACAGACAGTGGGCAGTGTATAAATTTTAAATATATGTGCATATACGATGTAAATAACAACAACAGCAGCAACAGCAACAGCAACAGCAACAGCAACAACAACATCCATAGCAACTGCAACAACAACAATTTGAAAAGGGCGCTTAAATCTCTGTAAACAATAACTCCCCAGTGATGCGAGTTATAATGCAATGCATATGGCAATGTGAATGCCAATGCATTAAGCGAAATGCTGTGCACCATTGCATTTGTTGCATGTCGTTAGTTACCAGCTACCAGTTACCAGTTACCAGTTACCAGTTACCAGTTATCAGTTACGAGCTATAATGGTCAATGATGATAATGATAAGCAGAAAAGTGAAAATAATTTTCAATTACAGGAATATTAATAACCGATAATAATCCTAAACAAATATAGTAAAATGAGAACTGCCAGTTCATGACTACCACTGTATGTCTATATATATGTGTGTGGGTATGTGTGTGAGTAAGTAGCGACCCGTGTATGAGTATGCATATCAATGAAATGCAAATTAATTGCCCAGCATGTGGCAGGAATTGGAAACGTGAACGAAAGGCCATAAATGATAAGCTATAGGCACACGTGAACACACGTATACTACACACACATTTACAAGCATAGACTATGATACACTTTAAATAGATATGTTGTGCATTAATGAATGTAAGCTAAACCACAATACTGTCACACCGACGGACAGACAATCAAATATCCAGAGAGACAGTTAGATAGACAGGAAGAGAAAGCCTTTCGCACTTTTGAAAACCTATTTTTTTTATGTATATATATATATGTATATATATTTATATTTTGTGTTGTTTGTCCCTTGGGTGTGTTAATTGATACTACGTTGCTCAACACATATACAGTTACTAAAGCAGTAGAGAGGATTCCACTGGATAGTGGGCAGCGGCGGTTCTTTAGCTTTTAGCACATGCGACCACAGGAGCCGCAACCGGACTCAACGGCAATCCTTGATGTTCTGTTCCCATGGTGTGGCAACTGCTGGCTTACCGCCACTTTTGCAACACATGTACATATCTATATATATAAATATATATATACAAGTATTATATATATATATAGGGAATAAAATAAAGTTGACTAAAAGGCCGCAAATTCGTAGCTAAGTACTTAATACACACGCATACATACACACAAAAAAAATTAACTTAATGCTTTATTAAATACACTGTAAAAATTTGTAATCTTTTTTTTTTATGCTGTTTAACTTTATCATTAACTACTTAAGGCTTTATTTTTTATTTCGTTGTTTTATTTTTAAAAGCATTTTATGTGTTAAGAAAATGTTTTATTAAAAATAACAAACAATAAACTAGATTATATAATATATTTTTAGTCTCAAAAGTTTTTGATGCTTAAATAAAAATAATTATAAAAGCAACTTTTGTACAATTGTGGCAAAATCAGATAGATATTAATATAATATTTATATGCTTAAATAATTAATTTTTGTATATATGAAATAATAGCTAATCTAATCATTTTATATTTATTATTTTTACACATTTTATTTATTTATTTTATTTTATCAATGCAAACACTTGGCGTTGATATCAATAATTTAGGGTAATTGGTAGAAACATTTGATAAATAATATTTTTTATTAATTATCTTAATTTATATTATGTTTAATAAAGATAGTTATTATGAATTAATTATATGTAAACAAAATTAGGGGAATTTATATAATTTTTATTAACACCAAAAATATGAGCAAATTATGCGCTATCTCAGATCTTTTCATTTTATACAAAGTTATGACAATTTATTGGCAAATATATAATATATATATATATATATATATATATAAATATAAACATTATTATTATTATCATTAATTTTAGGGTTTTCAGGAATAGCAAGAAAATTAATTACTAGACGGATATAGAGATAGAATAGGAGGCAAATTTAATTGGTTATAAAAAAAATTTTTTATGCTTTGAATAATTTTTTGGGGAGATTTTGAAACTCTTATTGATATTATTGATAAAAACCAGTTAAGATTCATAAGCAATAAAATTATATGATTAATTAAAAAATACAGAAAACCTTACTTGATTTTTTTATTAATTTTTTTTTTATATTTTAATCGGATAAAACATATTCATATTTTTATTACTGTTTTCAATAATGAAACTTCATTTCTTTTATTTTTTTGTATTATTTGTTTATTTTTTTTTTCAATTCTCAGTTAAGTCCACTTCAAACTAGAAGAAATGTTTTATTTTTTATGAGCTGTAAGTGGATAGGTTTTAATAATTTGCAAGTTACTGATTGCTAACATTATGGATATTAATTTCACTTTTTAGTACTTTTCAAAATTAATTTATTTTCTTATTTTATTTAATTATTTTTTTTTAATAAAATTCAGCTTTTACTTTATTTTAAAATATTTAATTTTATAAGTTATTTTCCAGCCTCTAATACTAAATTTTTTTAACACACTTTATTTATTTATTTGTAAATAAATTTGCATTTAAAATTCCCTGGAAACTTTTGGCTTTATAAAATATTAAAATTTTAATATATACGCAATATTGTCTTATAGGAGAAGTCAGATTAGAAGTAATGAAATGATTGTACGTGGAGTTGTTTCTATAAATATAATTTTTAAATGTTTGACAAACTCGATATTTCAACAATTTTAACATTGATGTAGCAAAGAGATTTCATAAGAGAATTTTTCTCTTTACCAGGTTTACCTTAGAGTAAACTCTGACAATGGTTGAACTTATTTAAATAAAATAATATATATAATACAATATATAAATAAAAGTGTATGTAATGAGTCGAAAAAATAATTTAAAAGTATATTTATAATAAATTATTATAAAAATCTTATATAAGTTTATACCTTTCGATTAATCAAATAAATTTCAAAAGGAATACAAAAAGAAATATATAGATATTGATAATCTATTGAATTTGTATAGAAAAAGTGGAGTTGATTTTGTGTATTGGTGATTTTAAATGAATCCTTGGAAAGGTGGAGCATATCTAAGAATGTCTGCCCCAATGGCTTGCCCCTTCCGCATCCCCTTGCAAAGGGTAACAAAACTTTGGCAATTAAAACCAACTCGTCGCTCATTTGCAATGCCTAACCCACTAAAAAAGGACTGCGAACCCATTTCAAAGTGTGAAACAAAAATCAAGACACAATTAATTGCAAGATGTTTGTTAAGACCATACCAAAAAACCAAAACCTAAATACAAAAAAAAAAGAGTCGAAGTTAAAGAAGAAAAATTCCAAAAAAAAAGACAGCAAATGGAAATGAAATTGAATTTTTTTTTCGATTTTGGTTTGCTTTTTGTTTTCTTTTTTTTTTTTGTCTTGTATTTCATTGCAAATTCAATTGCGAGTGCTACAAGTTGTAGACGACGATTTGTAAAATGCAAATTTTTTTTTTTTTTTGGCTGCGATTTGCGGCTGGCCATTAGGCGCACTTGCCACCAACCGCGGCCACTTGCAGTCATCATTTGTTATTTGCTATTTGCTATTTGCGTTGTGCCACTTGCCACTTCGCAGTTGCTACTTGATACTTTTTACTTGGTACTTGGTACTTGCTTCTGTTATTTGGCTGTTCGACACACACCAAATGGCAACAGACTAAGTTTACTATTCGATTATATATATATATATATGTGTAATATATATATGTATATTATATATATGTATGTATGTATATATATGTATGTATATATAGAATTTTATTTCACACTTTTTTATACCCTTAAAGAGCAGCATTTTCAATTTGACACGTAATGTTTCAGTCGTGGGGCAAACAATTCGATAAATTTCTATATATATAAATATATATATTAAAGCTAGTTTAATAAATTATAGTTTAAAGCTAACAGCAGCACATTTAATTGAAGTTTTCAGAATTACTTTAAAATCAAATTTAAATATTTTAATATGTTAAGTTATAGGCCGTCAAATGGAGCTGCAAATGCTGAACTGCAATTTAGATCGTAAAACTATATCGTAAGATTGATATAAAAACAATCAATCGAATTTTTCAATATTGCTTAAAAATTAATAATAAAACTAAAAATATATAAAAATTACTATAATTTACTTTAGCTATTTTGAAACTAAGACAAATATTTATAACTTACTTTAGAGCATATGAATCACTTTAATATAAATTTATTACAGAAAGCTTTAATACGATTTCTTGTTGGTCTAGATTTTGATTTGAATTAAAACTGTATTATATATATGACTGAAAGGCTATCTAAAGTTTTTGGTATATTCTTTGGTTTATTTATGCTGCCTTTTCATTATGCTCGCAGCAAGATATAGCAACTTTAATGCCGCATCAGCGAAATGTCTGTTTATTTAAGTTTTGTCTTTTGACTTTGGGGCAAAGGCCCCAAAGAATGTGCGGCAATCCCAGTTGCTGTCTCAAATTTGCCATTATCACCTATCATTGGCGCTTTGGCATCGGATTTGTGTGTGCACACCATAAAAAAAAGGTGCCATGCAGATTGGCATCTTTGTACATCTTCCTTGGACTATGGACTACTCGTACCTTTTGAGGCAAGGTATGGAGTATAACGACAAACTGTGCCATGCCATGCCATGCTATGCCATATATTTTGTTGCCTCATATATACACGCAGGCGAAGACACTTTATTAACACACACAGACACATATATACACAAATACACATATACAGTTACACACATATTGGAACAGTAGCTTAACTTTTGCCAATGTCCTTAACCATAAATTTGCTTTGGTAAATCCTCATTGTCGTTGTGTGATTTAAACTTTTGGGCGCCATCTCTTCAGCTGGCAATACTATCAGTATTTGTATATATATATATATATATATACGTATATATGTATATATGTATATATAGTCCCAAAGTCCTACCAGAGTGACAAGCCTCCGTCTATAGCAATCCCAAACCAATTCAATCCACCTACAAAATGGATCCGCGACAGCTGACAGAGAGAGAGAGAGAAAGAGAGAGAGGGAGAGTGTGCCAGAGAGACGCTAAGAAAATTGAAATGAAGCTTCTGCAAATGGTCGTTGTCCCAGTGGAGACGCCAAATTTATGATAACGTGCGAAAATGTGAAAAACATCACACAAAAAGGGATAGTGAGTGTAACAAAGAGAGAGAGAGAGAGAGAGAGAGAGAGAGAGAAAGTTAGAGAAAGGCAAGAAATACTGGCCTAAAGGGTGACCAACGGGCATGGGTTAATTGACTTTGCCACTGCATACGCGACTTGGCGCAACTTCAATTCTTGTGACCGGAAAATGCAAAGTGCTCAAGAGCAGGAATAGTAGCAGCAGCAGGAGCAGCAGGAGCAGCAAGAGCATCAGGGATCAGGAAACAAGAAGCAGCTAACAGATAGTAGTAACTGCTAAACATACCATACCATACGAAAAGCATACCAGAGGGCAGAGGCTTCTGTCAGTTTACCACTACGACAGCAAAACGGGCCTCAACCTCAGGGGCGACAAGTTCATTGGAATTGGCACAATGCTGAAGCCTCGTTGGCATCCAGTTGAACAGATTGACAAACAAGCCGCAGCCAGCCAAGCAGCAACTACATTTGAGTGCAGTTTGTTTGTCCAATGTGTGTGTGTGTGTGTGTGTGTGTGTGTGTGTGCATTCGAGTATGTGTATGTAAGTGTCTTTTGCGTATGTCTATTCTGGTACTTTTGTCCAGCTGTTTCGACTTCGTCTATTCGTATCTGTGACTTTTGCATGTGCTACTGCAATTTGCAGCAAAGATTTGTGCTTGCTGCCTGAACTTTTGGCTGTTGTTGATTTTGATACGAAATCTCTGTACAGCCTGCCCCCCTTCTTCTCGTTTATACCTTACCATAGACACCCATCCACTACCCATAAACAAAATGTTAATGAAAAACTCTGTCAGTCAGTCAGTTAGTCACTCAGCTGGCTGGCTCGCTCAGTTCTTCGGTCATTCAGTCATTCAGTCATTCAGTCATTCAGTTAGTTAGTCGTTTGGTCTCTCGCTCTAACAACTACATAAAAAAAAAACAACAACAACTAAATCTATGCAAATAAAGTCAACTACGACAACAGCAGACGACAGCAACAACTTGAGCTCAAAATTTGATATCAATTCAAATGCTGCAAGTGCAAAATAAATGAATATAAAATAGTTACTTTTAAAGAATTATGTGATGTCTGGTTAACCATTTTATACTGAAATTGATTTGTCGGGTGTGAATCGACTTTTTATACTACAACTATATATATATATATATATATATATATACATATATATGTTGTGTATTATTTTTGTAAGATATCTTGTAACTAAATACAATTTTATGTTATTTCATTTTATTATCAATTAAACCCAACACTTTTGTTCATAAAAGATTATATCAAAATTGATAAATTTTAAATTTATTTTTACTATATATAAATATTCAATTTAATATTATGTATATATTCAGATTTTTACATGCTTACACCTATTATTCCATAAATTACACATTTTTAACAACAATATATATACATTGTTCGTAATCGGCTTATAAATCATTTAAACAAATTGTAATTGATTAGCCTTAAGTCTTCACCAATCATTCAACTGCATTCGAGTAATTCACTCAGCTGTGGAGTTATTCGTTTACTTTTTAAATACTTTGAACATTTATCTGAACTATAATTTTGTGCCAGATAACATATCATATATTATAATATATATGTGTAATCTAAAATATATATTTAAAAATATTTCAAAATTAATTTATAATTATTTCTATATAAATTGTTTAGCCCCTTTGCCTTTAAAAAAGACTTAAAGGAAGCTAATGGAAATATGAAAAGTTGAAAAGTTTTTTAACAGGTTAAAATAATCGTCGTAGACCCCATAAAGTATATATATTCTTGATCAGGTCGATTACCCGAGTCGATATAGCTCTATACCACTGCCGTCTGTCCGTCTGTGTGAGACAAACAGACTCTACAAGAGGTTTGTTATAAGTGTTTATTTTTGATTTTTGAAGTTCCTCCCCTGCCCACCACAATACGAAAAACACTATTGTTAAGCACAATTTTATAACGGTCGAATTTATTTATACTTCACAAAATAAATGTACCATTCCTTATCTACGTTGTGAATTTCGTTAAGACCGAATGACAAATACGGAAGTTATTCACGCGGGGGTAAAACACGCGCTTAAAATGCGTCTAAAATTGTATATAAGTGTTTGCATGTCTGTGTATGTAAGCAAAGGGGTTAGCTTACACAATATTTCAATCATATAGGCATTGAAATAAGTTTCACTCAAAAATTTGCTGGTAGCAACTGAACATCAGTTTCATTCTCATTATTAGTTCAGACGTTCTCGTAAGCACATCAAACAAAATTTTCAGTTTTCTTTAATTTTAAGTAAAAAATGTAAAAAAGTGTAAGAATTGTGAAAGTTATAAAAAGTTTAAAAAGTGTAAAAAGTATAGTTAACAATCATATTTAAAAACAAAAACAAAAACAAAAATAATAAATATTAATATCAAATTAATATTAATAAATGACAATCAATAATAATAAACATATAAAGGAGTTAGATATATTAAAATAGAGGTCAGTTCAAAACGAAAAGAGCTAAGCAAAATTTATTTAATTTATTAATTTATAATTAACATAAAGTAGAAATAATAATAATAATAATATATAATACTAATAGAATAGAGAATAGAATAGAAGACAATAGCAGTCAATAGAAGTCAGTTCAAAACTAAGACAAGATTACATAAAGCATATTGCAGGTAAGTGTAATATATTTTTATGTACGTAAGAATTCTCATTTAATCAAAGACAACATAGGAGAAAGGAGCAACATCGTACTCGAGCACTCACATTGGCAATAAAATAAAGTATATACAAAGAAGAAGCTAAATTCTGGTTCAGAAATACTGTGGATATAAACACTAATAGAAAATATATGTATGCTAATCTTAACCTCCACTCTAATACTACACCACCAAGCATTAAGACGCGGCGCTCTGTATGTTGTATTGTGTGCAAGTTGATGTTGAACAAAATTCAGGTTAAAAATAATTTGGATTCTGTAGTATAATTACTAATAAAAATTTTAAGTGCAACGATAATTTTTTCTTGTTTTATTATAAAGTTTTACATTTTGCCGATAGATATAAATTACATGAATAACTGTCAATATATATTTATATATGGTATATTTTATATATTTAGACCATTTGCCTTTAATGAAGGTAGGGATCTAATGGAAGAAATAAGACCCCATAAAGTAAATATATTTTTGATCAGGATGTCTGTACGTCTGTTTGTAATGGACAAAGACTTTTAGAGAGTTTTTGAACTTGAAAATTCGAAAAACATAATTATTTAACACAATTTTTGACACACATAATAAGGTTACTCTTGATCTACGTTGTGATTCTTCTTAAGATTGAATAGAAAACACGGCAGTTTTACAACATCGTGTGTGTGTGTTTGTGTGTGTGCATGTCGGGTATACTCGACTACGGATTTCTTGTTAAATATATTTTTTTTTAATTTATTGTACATTGTCAATAATAATATATAATATATATAATTCTTTGTATACTATAGTATTGTATAGTATTTGCTTATAATTTAGAAATATGAAAAATTTTTTATATATTTTTATATTTTGAAAATATATATTTTATATATATTTATATATATTTTATATACATGTATATATATTTTTAAAATTTTATTAATATATATTTTCATTTTAAATTTTTGTTATATAGTTTAAATATATTATTATAACATATATTTTTGTTTTTATTTTTTATTGTAGATTTTATATATATAACAAATTTTTATAAAATTTCTTTTATATAATTTATATTAATTTATATTTTTTAAATAAATTTTTTTTTAAATATGTAAATTAAATTTTATATATTTTATATTATTTTTTTTTTAAATAAGGCTATGTTATAATTATTATTATTATATTTCTATAAGACCAATAAAAAAAAAATTACTAAATTAACCTTTACAAAACTGATACGTTATATATTTATTTGTAAAGCCTTAAGGTATCTTTAAGTAGTGTATACCATAAATTTGGAGTTCATAATGGATGTTTAAATATATTTTAAGAAGAGAGTGACATTATTGCTAATATTATCTTACCTTTTGTTTATCTATTTAATAATTCAATAAATTTTTTTATAATTTAATTGCAATAATAAATATAATATTGCTTCTGTTATATTGTGTTTGCAAAAAAATCGTTTTGCTATTTTTAAACCACATACAAATACTATGATATATATATATATGTATAAATTCAACGAGTTCATAACTGCCCTACAAATGATATCCTTTAACAATAAAGTAGACAGAGAATATGTAGAAAATAAGGCACTCAAAAAAAGGGCATAAAAATTGAAAAGTATGAAATAAATCATGCCTTTAGCCAATTGCGTCAATTCAGCACATTCTTCTACTTAACAGGCAACCACCCATTCAGTTGCACACAATACAAACCAATGTTCATTGATATATATATATATGTATGTATGTATATATACATATATACAGACATACACTGGTGTCAGTAGCTTATTGCTTGGATAAAGGATAGCGGATAGCAGTTGGCGTATGGCGGATGGACGACGCACTTGCTGCTGCCAGCGGCACTGTCTATAAATATTTAAATTTCAAGTTTGGCAAAAGTTTTTTGCATGCATTACCATGGCAAAGACAAAATTGTAGACAGAGATGTGGATGCAGACGCAGATGAGGGGTACATTTGTTGGCAACAACAGCAACGGCTGCTCTTGTTGCTTTAGTCGTGCGCGGCTGTCTGGCACTGTACCATCAAGCACATCCGTTCACTTACCTACTCTCAGTCAACTAACCTTTTTTTTAGTGTATTGTACCAATAGGTGTATGTATATTTGTGTGTGTGTGTGTGTGTTTATTGGGGGCCGCTTGTAAAAGTTTTTTGCAAAACTTGCAAGTGAAATGTTTGATTTTCAATGATTCAATAAATTATTTATATATTTGCGTATGTTTCCCATACTCCGCAACCCAAGACCTGCCCCTTTAACCACAAAAAAAAAAACCAAAAAAAAACCACAGTTTCTACATAACCTGCAATGGCAGCTGTATTAGAGCCAAGCTGACAGACAGTTAAGGCCGCTTACTTATGAATGTTGATCTTCAATTAGCCGCATTGACTGCATTAAAGAGCCAACTCCCTCCTCACTGCATTGCCACTTGGCTGATTGTAGCTGTTGCCTGTTGGTAGTTGGCTGTTTGGCTGTTTGGCTGTCTGCTATTTTGGCAAGTAAAGCGTCGGGCACATTTAAAAGCGATAAATCACTGAGTTTTTGGCAGACACAGGCAGTTGCAGTCACTTGTGGTGCGGTTCGGTGCAGTGCAGTGCAGTGCAATGCGATATCATTAACTTGCCATACTCACACTACTTATACTTCATACACACACACTCACACACATACACAAACACATACTTCATTCATAGAGCAGTGTATAGACGCATTTTAATCTCATCTCACATTGATTATTTTTACTTTCTTAACTTTCAGCGATTGGCGCCTATCAACCGGAGTTTGTGGAAAGCATTTCAAATGTATCGGTTGCTGTAGGTCGCGAGG
Source organism: Zygothrica quintamaculata (assembly GCA_037044455.1). Taxonomy (NCBI): domain Eukaryota; kingdom Metazoa; phylum Arthropoda; class Insecta; order Diptera; family Drosophilidae; genus Zygothrica; species Zygothrica quintamaculata. The sequence continues at coordinate 30,839 of JBAMBS010001164.1, read as the reverse complement.
CAACCTTCACGTGTCACGTACGCTACCTAGGTGGCTATCGTGTAAGTATTAAATCGCTCACATACCTCCACACACACACACACATATATTAACTACTTAATATACTAAGCACGATACACTTGAAAGCTTAATTAATGTTACAAAAACACAATAGCCACGTTAAGTGGTAATTGCCCAACACCACTAACAATGGCAATACTCATAACAACAACCACCAAACACCAAACACCAATACCAACACCCATTTACAACCAACATTCCACCAATTATAAGCACCATTACCAACCACAATTAAACACTTAACACAAACTATACACGTATTAACAGTATTTTTGTGGCCTTAACTTAATTTAACTTAACCTAAATACCATCCACAGGTGGGTTGGCTTAAAGCCGATACAAAAGCCATTCAGGCCATACACGAGAACGTGATTACCCATAATCCTCGTGTCACGGTCAGCCATTTGGATCAGAACACCTGGAATCTACATATAAAAGCCGTTGCCGAAGAGGATCGCGGTGGTTATATGTGCCAATTAAACACAGATCCCATGAAAAGTCAAGTGAGTTTCATTTACTTCCTTTATCTCTTGTATCCTGTATTCAGCAGTTTAACGCTTTAATCTTTTTTTTTTGCCTTTTGCTTTATACATCGCAGCAACATGATTTAAATTTACAGTTCATTTATCCCTTACAATTTATGTAATTAATTTCTCTTTTTTATATTTAATTTGTTTATTGCAATTAAAACATATTTATTGGATGCCATTCATATTTATTGTATTTATTTATTTTTACCTAATTTATTAAATAATTAAATTTACCTTAGATTAAATTTATTATTTATTATTAGTATTTATTTATTTATTATAATATTTTTTACTTTTAATTTTATAAAATATAAAATATTTAAATATAAAATTATTAATATATAAATTGTTATAATATAATTTAAAATAAATAAATAATAAATAATATAAAATTTTAATTTTATTAATTTAATTTTTGTAGTAAATATTTAATTTCATTTACTTATAAACATATATTTGAATATCCTTCAAAATAAGTTATACTTAATTTTTATTTATTTTTACATTTTTAATTAAATTTTCATTATAGCTTTGCCCATTATATAAAGTATTTATTGTAATTAATATATATGTATTATTAGACGTAAAAATTGTCAGTCTAATTTCTTATATTTATTATTTTATTAATTTATTAATTAATTAATTTTATTTCAATTTAGTTTTCATTTAAGGTATTCCTATATAAATAAAAAACAAAAGTTTTTATTTATTTATTTTTTTTTAAAGCTATATCTTTTTATTATTTTTGTGATTTAATATTTTAATTTGTTTCTTATGTTATTATAATTTTTTTTTAATCTTTAGATTTTTATTTCTTATATATATATATATATATATATATATATATTTTTTTTTTTATTTTGCAGAATTTTACCTTAATTAAAAAGTGTTCCAAATAAAGGTCTGTTATTTTAAATCATTTATGTATTTATAATATTTAATTTATGGCTTAATTTCTATTCATTTTTCAACTATATTCTTAACCAATTATTTTTTTAGATATTGCTTAAATTTTAAATTATTTATATTAAATTTTTTGGTTTTTTTAAGGATTAAATCTTGTCTTTTAGCATTGCTGAAGGATTTGCTTAAAAAATAGATTCAAAAAATATATTTCAGGGTATAGTTAGAAGCATGTGTTGCATATGATCGACAACATTTCAGTTATATTTAGCATAAGTAGCATTCCAAGGATATAGCAGCATATGAATAATGCTTCAGCTAAGAAGACAATGAAAATGTTTATAAATATTTTCCATGCTGAAAGCAATTTTCCAAAGTGTCTGGCTAAAATTTCATGGAGCATTTGAAAGGGGCCAATATGAAATGGAATGCAACGAAGCTGTTGTTGTTGTTGTTGCTGTTGCTGTTGTTGTCGTTGCTGTCAGTGTCCCATTGTCCATAGTGCTTAAGAGTTGCTTTACTGTCCGACCTGCTGCCTTATGTTGTAGCACATCGCTTCAACTTCATGTCCTTGTCGAGCGAGTGGCAGAAAGCGCAGCAAATTGAAAGCGAAAACTATGGCAAAATATGCGAAAGACATACAAATACAAATGTACTTACACATACAATTCATGTACATGTATTTGTCTTTATGTATATATAAACGTATGTGTGCATGTATGTACGTATATATGTGTGTATGTATTGCGGGTACAACTTGTTTGTATGCGTGCGGACGCACGTACACTCATGTGTCCAGCCAAGTGAAGTTTATGGCGCCAATAAAATGTATTTCATGCTTCCTTAATTTTTATTTTTACTTTAACGCTTCTCACAAGGACAACAGCAGCAACAGCAACAGCAGCAGCAACAGCAGCAGTAGCAGCAACTGAGGGGGCATCATTGAGGGGCAACTATGCGTAGGAATGGGGGTACTACTACTTGTTGTAGTGCAACGCAAAGCATGTAGCTGCGCGCACACACACACACACACACACCCAGTCGATGCCCAATTGTCTTATGTTTTGTTTTCCTTTGCTTTGTTATGTTTCTTTTTGCTTTACTTTGCTTTGCTTTGTTTTGTTCCGTTTTCCTATTACCATTTCCATTGCGTTAAGGATCCACTGCCAGCATGTTTCCAGCGACTGACTGTCCACGGCCCTAAACTATTTAGCGTCATTTCATTTGCTTTGCTATATGAACATATACACGAGCTATAAACATATATATATATATATATACATATATATATATACAAATATATATGTATGCATGTATATATTCAATCTCCCCAATACTCAGCAATCTCTGGCACATAAAAACGTTTGCCTCGACGTTCGCTCAACTGCTTTATGACCGTCTGCATAATCAGCAAATTTTCGCTAAGTGTATAGTAAATTTTGCTAACCGGCAGCCCCGCCCCTTAACTACCATTTACTGATGACTATTTTATATGTTTTCTGTTCTTTCCTCTCTTTCTCTCTCTCTCCCTCTCTCGCTGTGTGCATTTTGTTGTCATCAGTTAAGTTTTTGGGTTAAACATTTGTTGATTTCTCTCAAGCTTAATTCTTGATTTCACACATTTATATTCTTATGTATTTATATATTTAAAGCGTACAAATTTCACTTTATTAATAAACATTTATAAATAAATATATATTAATTAAATATTTAACATTTGTATTATTATTTTATAGATTGGCTTCTTGGATGTAGTTATACCACCGGATTTCATAAGCGAAGATACTTCATCGGATGTGATTGTGCCTGAGGGCAGTTCAGTGCGTTTAACATGTCGGTGAGTGTTGATGTGTGTGTGTGTGTATGTCTGTGTGTGCAACATGTTGTTGCATTAAAGAAGTGCAGTATCTTAATAAGCATTAAGTGTTTGAATTGTATTTAAGTATTTGAGCTTATAAAGCTAATAGCCCTCGAATCGCTTGGTTAAGTCCTTTAACTAGTTAAAAATTCTATACGAGCAAATCCCAGCCAAATGGTTATCAGCACAATATATCGCTAGAGTCCGCCCACATCATCAAGAGCACCATTATCATCATTATCATCATCATCATCATCATCATCAGCGTCATCAGCATCATCATCATTTAATAATGTCAGCAAATTAAGCGACACTTCATTTCTCTTGATTTGGGTCGTCGCTTTCCATATGCCCTTTGTCTGGCAGGGAGTTTAGGCAATTTCTGACAAGCCCTGTTACATACATACATTAAAAACATACATATATATACATTTACATACATATTTATGTGTATATATATAGTATAAAATTGATATACATATGTTTTATCTGTAATTAAGGAAGTTTTTGTTTTCGATTAAAGTTTTGTTGGAAAGGGTTGAGTACATTTTATAGGGTATCTTCATGTTGACATAGTCAGTGGCTTATAAGCTGGTTTGCTCTTGTTAGTTTTAGCGGTTTTTCCTTTTAGCTAACTGCGACAACGACTCCAGTAACAACGCATTTGGTCGCCGTTGATTTATGAACTTGACCAAGACCACAAAGTAATTTTAACGATTTAACCGCCAAATGATGGAACCACGGCGATAAACGTACACTACTCTACTCCATGTATGTGTGCGTGTGTTTCTGTGTTTTTGTGTATGTTTGTATATGTGAAAAGCTATTAGAGACATCGTCTACAATATATATATATATACAATATATATATATATATATATATATATGTATTTTAATACCACTTAGGGCAAGTCCCATAAAATGAATTTAACTTTAAGCAGTGCGACGGCAAAACAAAATTAAAACAGTTCCTGGTCAAAAGTTGACCAGACGCCCAGATTGTTATATATACATATTTCTTTTTCTATTTTGTTATTGTTTTGCTTCCTCTTGTTCATATATATATATATTCTTTAGTTTTTGTGTTTTGGTTTGTGTTCTCTTAAGTGGCTGTGGCTGCTGTGGTGATCCAAATTCAAAAAAAAAAAACACAAATACAAATTTTTGCTTCTTTTTTCATAATTCTATTTATTAAACGCAAGATTTGCTTAAAATATAAAAAAAATAAAACATTTTTTTAACACTAATTAAAATCTAATTTCATTAATTTTTCAATTGTTTTTAAACGTTAAGTATTTATTCACACTTTTCTCTTATTTTTAGCCTCTTATATAATTTATACAAATTGTATATAGTTTACTTAAATAAAGATTTGTTTATAATAGTTTAATTAACTGCAAATAAATTGTCACTTGCATTAAAGTTGAACCACACAGTATAATATAAAATATTCTTTAATACACAAAATCTTGTTTTGACTTCAATTTCAAGTAGCAGCAAGGACTTTTTATCTTTTGTCAGTGATAGTTTATGGCAGGAATAGTTTATATATTACCAAATTTTCATTTAAATTGTTTTAAATTTAGTTTTCTATTTTTAAGTTAAAGCTGATAGAAAATTATGTAAAAATTTAAAATATATTAAAAAAAAATAAAATAAATATTTATGAAACGTATATTTATGGTATAAATCAAATCGTTAAACCTCATTTATCTCTAGTTAATTATGCGTAAAGCATTAAACAAACAATTTATTTATTGTTTAATATTTTAATATTTTATATTTTATTGATATATATATATACATATATATTTTTCATTGATGAATAACACTTTTTTTAAACAAAAAGTGTTGTCAATTTATCTTTTATTTTTATTAAATTGAATATTTTTTTATTTACTTAAACAATTATACATATCAGCTCCTTATTTACTTTTAACTAACTCCCAATGCCTGGGGCAAGTGTCACGTTCGCTTAGTTTAACTCGATACAGCCATTAAAGAGTAGGGGAGAGAGATTCGTTTAAATCCTTTAACTGAACCTAAAAATATAATTTGTGCTTTGTTAATGTTTTAATAAATGTTTTTTTTTAACCTCAGCTCTTTGATATTTCTCTGTACATAAAATATAATTGCCTTAAACGAATAGCATTTAAAACTTATTTATTTTAGAAAATATTTTGTAATTTTTATTGTAATTTTCTAGTTTATATTGCATTATATCCTTATTTGTATTTGTATTATTTTATGAATTAAAAGTTTGCCTAATAGTCTGCAATTGACATTAGACAATTTGAATGCGTTTTGCCTGTGGCTACATCAAAATTAATAATTTTAAAATATAGTTAAATCTATGAATGTAAAATATAACTAGTTTATTTAATATAAAGCCACTTCTAAGTACAGTGCAATCTCGATACTTTAAACACTCGGATTGTTATACAAAACAGCAAAATTAATTTACATTATTAAATCTGTTATTCGGATTTAAGAGACAATATTTTCTACTTACATATACATTATTATTATTATTAATTATTTTAGTTTTTTGGATTGTAAGATTATTTAAACTTTATTTATAATATAAGATCTATAAGTATAATTAATTAATTAATTTAATTGAATTATTTATGTTATTAAAACTATAATTTTTTTCTTATTTTTATATTTTTTTCTTAATATTTATTTAATATTTAATTTTTAATATTTATTATATATTTAATTTTTAATAATTATTTTATATTTTATTATTATTATAATTAGTATTACGAAAATTATTTTTGTTATTATAATTTTTAAAATTCTTATTATTATTATTATTTAAAAAAAAAAAATTATTTTTCACCTTTTTTATATAATTATAATTTTCATTATTATATAATACTAAATTTGATTAGAATTCGTTTATTTTTAATTTGTGCTATAATTATTAATAATATATATATTTAATTTATTAGTACCATTATTGTCAATAACATTTTTACTATAATTTTTATTATTTTTATCATTATTATTATTTTTTTAATTATTTTTATTACAATTAAATGTTGAAATGGATAATAGAAAAGGCTTTACATATTTTTGAATAATTTTTCAATTTTATGTGCTGCTATTAAAATGAGTGCATAATTTGCTTAAACAAATACGAAGATGTACAAATATACATACGTAAGCAGCTAGACACATGCACACACACACACGCACACACATTTATGTATAGTTATGTGCAGACATTGCACAAATACTAACACACATAGAAATTCTAACAAACAAGTTAGTAACTAAGCAACTGCTTCTGACTGGCACCCGGGCGGTCGCCATTGTGTTGAACCTGTAACCAGAAGGAACTCTAAATGTCTCAGCCTGTTTCTCTAAATATATATATATATATATATATATATAAATATATATCTATATATGTATATATATTAATGTGTGTGCCTGTGTGTGTGTAAGAATTTCTTTTGCTTGGCTATTTTGCATCTGTTTGCGGCATCATAAAAATTTACCACACCCGTGTCTGGTGCGCTGTTTAACTGCTGCCTCAACATGCATTTCCTCAGCAGCTAACAGCTAACAGCTAACAGGCAAGAGCCAACAGCCAACAGCCAACAGCCAACATCCAACAGGCAGCTCAAACCTCTAACCATTTTACCATTAAAATGGCAAAGTCCACTCCATACACCATTCAGAATCTCAGCCACAGACGGTGACTGTTGGCCAAAAGCGTTGCGTCGTATGTCTACGTCGTCTACATTACAAGAACTTTTGCATTTTGGGGCAACACAATGGCCACAAATGCCGCATATTAAATTCAATAGAAAGTGCTCAAGTTCTACACAAAATTTCATAGCATACTTTTGTGGGCTGAGAAAAGACAAATTTAAACTGTACGTTTGCATATCGTTTTCGTATAATGAATTACATTTGAATTATGATTAATGTTATTTATATTATAGATAATTATTATACATAACTATATATATACTTTTTTACACTTAACTACAAAACAAAAAAAAAGTTTAAAGTACATTTGATATTTGATATTTAAAAATTCAATAAATGTAGTTTTCACTTAGGTATAAAATGTGTACGATAAGAGCTTTTCAATAGTAATTAAAATTGCGGTTAACTGATATGTTTATCAAAATTAAAGTATCTATATATGTGTATTAATATATATGTGTATAAAAAAGTTGTATGGCTATACTTTGTTAGAGAGTGCTTCAGATTCGAGTAAACTTGTGGTGAATGAGCGCAGCAAAAAGATCAAGCTTTATGATTTAAACCAAATAAAAAACTTTATAACAGCTGTCATATATATACTCTTTAATGCAGTTTTTATTTATTATTTATATATTTTATATAGACTTCATTATAATATCATTCAATATTCACAGCGCACGTGGCTATCCAGAACCGATTGTAACCTGGCGACGCGAGGATGGCAGTGAAATTGTGCTTAAAGATAGCACTGGCACAAAGACTTTAGGTATGTACTATATACAGTTATTTAACTGAATAATTCAATGCATATATATACATATATATGTCTAATTGCAGTGTCCTCATATCGTGGTGAAGTGCTAAAACTGACAAAAATCTCACGCAATGAGATGGGTTCGTATCTATGCATTGCCTCAAATGGAGTGCCCCCATCGGTTTCAAAGCGCATTTCGCTTAGCATACACTGTAAGTAGAGTATAACTGCATGCACGTCATATGGGGCGTATGGGTAATATTAATTAGGGACCAGTGGTTGCTAAACTTTTGCTCTATATTTTTGTTTCATTTTTCCCCCTTTTTTTTTGGCTGTTGCTGCTGGTGGCGCTTAGATGTGCGAGAAGTTCTACACACATATCATTAGTCAGTTGTTGCCACAGCTCAGGCTTGGCAGCAGCAGCCTCAATGCTCGACTGAGAGTTTTTTTTCCCTATTTCTTTTTTTTGAAGCTGACCAACGTCGTGGTGTTTATCTAGTTTACTATACTGGCTGCGTCGTGCCATCAGCTTTAGCCACAGTTATCAACTACATACAAACAGACACAGACACAAACACAGCAACACCAAAAGCTATATGAAGTAGAAAATACAAAGAAAAAAAAGAGAAAAATGAAAAAAGGCAAACTAAAAACTAAGAATAGAATAGAATGAAGCAGAAGTAGAGCTGACGATAGTGGATGTGGAGTCGAGTGGAAAACAGCTTATGCTCTGTGCGGCGCTAACTCGATTGTCGTTGTCGTTGTTGTAATCCGTTTAAATCCAGTCACTGATACCAAGCATTACCTACCTGCTGCTATTGTTGTTTGTTGTTCTTGTTGTTGCTACTGTTGTTGTTGCTGTTGTTGCTGTTATTGTCGGGGCCACAGTTTTTTGTCAACCTGTCTGCAGCACGTGCGGCATTCTGTCCTAGTTGATGACGACGACGCTTGGTGGCTCAGTTCCATTCACTTCTGTCTGCTCTACTCTACTGTTCTCTACTTTTCTCCACTGTTCTCTACTCTTCGGTTCTTCTCTGTTCTGTTCTGTTCTGCTCTGTTCTGTTGCCATGTGGCAGTTCACTCAATCATCACGACATCAGCAGCAGCTTCACTGCGCTTGTTTGCCAACGTGTGCAGCAACAGCAGCAGCTCTGCAATTCCTATACCTCTCTTGGCCATATACAGCTTGACTTGGCCTGCAATGTTTTGTTCTCTTTTTAAACTATACTACTAGCTGTTTATTTTGTTTGCTCTTTTGTTGCTGTTGCCGCTGTTGCTGCTGTTGTTACCTACAAGTCTCTACATATATTTGGGTGGCAAAATCACGCTTTTTAACATTTTGACATTTTGTTAATGTGGCCTTTAAGTGTGTTGGCCACAAGCGTACAACATATAGATATATATATATATATATATATATATATATTTGTATACATATATATATATTAAAGTCTTGCCTAGTTTCTTATGGAATCCTTCACTATCTACACATAGTCAGTGCAACTGCCACTGCCAGTGGCAGTTTTATTCGCTACCTTATAAAACTTTTTGATCAACTTGTACATGCTGTTGCACAAGTCTGTTGAAAGACAAGAACTGTAGCAGTAGCAGTAGCAGTACCCCAGTACCCCAATACCTTAGTCTTCAAGTCTTCATTTCTTCATGTCTTCAAGTAGCCCAATGTAGTGCAGCATCAACCCCATTTGAAAATTCCGTTTCATCATATTCGAGTGTTCGCTTTTCCTGTTGCTATTTTTGCTGCAACTTACCCACAATTTGTTTGGTAAATGTTACGTCTGAGTTCTTTCTCTCTTCCCCTTCCACACAACTGCTGGCTGAGTAAGTGAAAACAAAGTTTTCCTTTAGCTTGCAAGCTATTTGCATGGCCTTCCTTCCATTGCAGTTGCTGCTGCTGTTGCTGTTGCTGTTGCTGTTGCTGTTGCTGTCAGCGCTGCCTTTGCCTGATAAAATCCTGACTGCACTTGCAGCTTTGCCATATGCGGCACAAGTAGCGACATCGACACCGAAACCGACACTGACAGCAGCCGCAGCAGCAGCAGCCGCAGCAGCAGTAGCAGCAACAGCAACATAGAGACTGCATATCCTTTTGCGTGTTTCCGCGCCATTTGCTGAAGTTTCCTGGCTTGTTAGGCACCTTCCTGCACGACTAATTAACTACGTTGAATTGCTGTGCATATCAGGAAACACAACCACAATTAGTGTACAATTATCAAGCAGCAACACCCCCCCCCCCCAACCCCACCGCAAACCAATGACAGTTTCTCATATCCAGTTTCCTTTAACAAGTTACAAATCATTGACAGATGATTATTCAAAGATTTCTGTTTTGTGCTCAGCATTTGCATTCAACCATAATCCATCAGCATTCAAATTGCTGCAGCGTTGACACATTTCATCGTATATTACTATTTTTAAATTAATTTTCTTTTTTTTATGTTTATGTTTTCTGCATTTTAATTAAAACACTTCATTATGCAAAGATTTCAATATATCGTTTTTATAATGAATATTCGAGTATAATCTTAAGCTCTGCTGTTTTGATTGAATTTCAAGTTGAATGCAATAAATTGCAATGACTACAACAACAACAACAACAACAACAACAACAACAACGACAAATTGCATTAAATCCTTTGCAATATTTTGGTGTAAAATGGAAAATTGTTGTTGTTTTTCTTTTACCATTTTAATAGAAACAGTTTTTATTTATTTAATACTAGCTGTATAATATTTTCCCTTTACTCCTTTCTTTTTTTTTTGCTTTGCTTTATATCGATAGGTAAATCACTAAAAATCACGTACGACTAAAAGAGAACTAGAAATAAATAGAAACTAGATAGAAAGATATTAAAAAAAATATAAAAAAACAAGCAAACAGAAAACAACTGCAAAAATGTTGTGAATATTGCAAAAATACTTTTTGTTTTTTGCTTTTGGCCAAAAATTATATTAACATGGAAAAGATCCAGCAAAGAGTTGTGTTACTAGAAGGTAAAAGATATTTTCTTTTGTTTCTTTTTTGGGTTATATAAGTGTGTATAGCCTGTACAGGTTGATCTATTTGCGATGACAATGAGCTGAAAAATACACGTCATTGGATTTCATGCTGGACTTTTACGTTTGACTCAAATTTCTACAATGGCCCAAAAATGCGATGAGATGCGTCTACATTCATGTGTATATATATGTCTCTATTTATATGTGTGTGTGCGTAGGTGTATGCGTGTGTGTATAATTGTAGCTGCAGCTGGTACCCACGGTACTAAAGCTGCTGTTGGTATTGCTACCACGACATCATTAGTGCATATTTGTGGCTTTGTTTGCTACAACTGAGGCAGCAGAGAATCTGTGGGAACTGAGAATTGGGGATTGAGGAATGAGGATTGGAGTATAGGGAATTGAGGATTGAGGGTTGCGGACTGCAAGGCACATGCTCGGAATAATCATGGCAAAATTGTAAATTGCAAGCGAAAGTGTTTGCCTGCCTCACTCACAACACAGCCTAAAAGTTTCTTCTCCCTTCAATGCACTATCCAAAACTTACGGTGCGTATGAGTATTTTTCTGTGTATCTCTCTCTCTCTTCACTTTTTGTGTGTATGTGTGTACAATGTATGTATGTGTAGTAGTGTATGCAGATTGAAAATAGACGCAGTCAACCAGCACTCATGCACTGGTCAAGCTGGCAGCCAGCTCGTCTATATCCTTTGAGTACCAGTGACAGGAAGATTTTTATTCTTGCGGGAAGACCAAATTTCAACTGCAGCTCACCTCCTGTGCCTATGGTGCTGCTGCGCGTGACTTACATGTCAATTTGGTATATGCTGCTGTTAGCCAAATGATGCTAGCTGACACTTAAATAGTGGATTTATCTTTCAGTGTTGCCAACACTGCGACAAAACCTTTAAACAATTTGTCAATATGCAACTTAAAATTCTTCAATTTAAAATCAAAATCAAAATCAAAATCAAATTTCAAAATATTTCAACAAAAGATCTTATTATCTACTATATAAACTGATCTTTTATTACAAAATAAAATATATATATATATATATATATAATACCTTTAAATTGATTATTTAAATATATATACGTGTGTATAAGTTGTTTTACCATTAAAATAGTTAAACAGAGGCAAACACACTCGATATTAAGTCTATATGGTTACAGTGTGTGAGCAAATAGACAGCTGATAGAAAAGACATATGCACTCGGCCATGGAAATCAATTAAAATCCTTGGAACTTACAAAACTGTCGTACACTGTACAATCTACAAGCGTACACACACACACACACACACACTCACACACACACACTCACACACACACACATACTTCTATACAAGGTAAGGTCATTGTTGCAACCTGCTGTTGCATTGCAATCGACTATCAATGCACATGGCCAGGGTGCTATATTCTTGCACTAACACTTACGCATACATGCAAACATATATATGCATATACACGCACACACATACATATGATGTGCTGGGTTATGGTGGGTTAGCAACTTTCCAAGCAACGGCCTGTGGCGGCTTTGGCAGTTTTACAAAACCACCAATTTTGGTCGTAGCTCGGTGGATGCCTGTTAGACACTATGCATGTACTTCTACATATATATATATATATATACATACATACATATATATATATCTATATATATAAGTGTGTGTATAGGGAGTGATTTTGTGTGTAAAACAGTACTCAACCTCTCTATATCTAACATACTAAGTGACAATAAACACGCACACGCAACGCAAAAGAGTTGCCATCTACAGCTCCATTGAGACAGAGAAGAATGAGCATGAGTGATCAAGGGGGGGGGGGGGGAAACTAAGAGAGCGAGCGACGTGCACTGCATTTGCATTGCATTTTGATGACCACATCGAGTTATACTGCACCCAATTGGCCTTATACTCCTAAATAGATATGCATACCTATACATATATACAAATATATATATATAAATATATAAATATCGGTATGCATTTATATATATACATATATGTTTATGTAAGTATGTGTACTTAGAGACACAAGTATATACCTTATAGTGCAACTGCTTTTATTTAAAGTTGAACACTTAGTTGCTACCAGTAACCTCAGCTTAAACTTAAAAGATATTTCATTGAAATACTTTTAGCAAGTATAAAGATTAACAATATTATCCTTACAATTGCCATAAAAAAACTTACTATCGATTCTGCTAAATGCTATATCCCGATATAGTATACTATATATACTATAGCTGAGAGATTTCTACACATTGCATTGACTTCAAGTTCTTACTAGATAACCTTTTAATCTGCTCCCCTATGACATCTTAATAATATATATAGTATATATAATATGTAGAAAGGTACAATTTCTATAGTTTTAAAGATCAACAAAAGTTACAATAGCAATTTAACTGTATTCCTGCACAGCTTCTGAGGGTTTATAGCAAGTTTATAGCAAATAGTTTGAAGTGCTGCGCATTGTGCTCAGGCATGAGTATTGCCTTAGATTATAGCGTATGCATTGTAGATATTAAATAATATTACAATATATATAAATAAATAAATAAATATATAATATATATTTACTATATCTTATGCTGTAGTTAAAGTATGTTATCATATTCCAAGTTTGCCTATAAAGTTGAAGTTTGCTGTGGCACAATCCTTTTCAATTTTAAAGAATTGCGTTTATTCGTAGCTGGGGCAAAGGATGAGAGAGAAAGGTAGAAAGAGGGAGCTCAAGAGTAAGAGAAATTGAGGAATGATTTTATAATATTCTGCACTGCTGTGACTACAATGACAACAAACTCTTTTGCCTTCATTTTGCAGTTCATCCAGTTATACAAGTACCGAATCAATTAGTCGGAGCACCGCTTGGCACTGATGTTCAAATCGAGTGTCACGTTGAGGCCTCGCCCAAATCAATTAACTATTGGATTAAGGATACCGGTGAGTATGAGTTTATACAATATGTCTCTGTTTATATATATTTCTATAAATATATATATATATATATATATATATATGTTTATATGTATTAGAGTGTATTTGTATAAATATATGTATAGCAGTTGATGGCTGCTTTAGTTTACAGATTAAAGCAAAACAACTTTTACATTTTATAGACAGATGACAGTACATACAAACACATAAACATACATACATGCATATATGTATATGTATGGCATGTCTATACATATATATTCTGTCATTAGTCGCCTGTTAGCTCGTCACGTTCACTGGCAACGAGCAGCCCACTGAACTTTGCGCCCAAAAGTATGCAACCAAATATAATTAATATTGATGTTTAGCATCCTTCATTTGGCATTCAAAGTGAAAACTTTGATATTTACACTTTTAAACCACAATTCAAGCATTTTTCTTGCCCAAATAAAATTTTAATACAATTGCAGGAACCAAAATCACTGCAAGTTAACTATTTCTATATAGCTTAAAGTTCGATTTTTGTAATTGAATCTTATAGTAAGACAACAGCACATCATTTCCCCATATACCTTCATTAAATATAAATATAAAAAGAAAATCATTTAATGTAATTCATTATTCTATACACAAAGCAAGCCCAGAAATATCTACATTATTAACAATCCATTTTTATATAGATTTTTATCAAATTTAAGTTGAGCTTAAAGCATATTTCATAGCCATATAGTAAAGCAACTATCGTAAGGCTTTTTTTACAGCGATTTGGGAAGTACTTTACCAAAGATTAAGAAGAATTTTCTTTATGTATTTGCCTAATTTATCAACTGATCAACGAATCATAACTAGTTTATATATTGATGGCAGAGATTGTACTATAAATCTCATTCCTCGAACAATACTCAATAAGGATATTTAAGCTAGTGTTGAAATATTTCAGGTATATACCTCAAATTGTAAAACTTTTTTATATAGTTTTTATTTACTACAAATCAGCTAACAAACAAGGCTCTTACCATGACAATAGGCCAACAAATTTAAACCATATATTAGCTGGGATAAGTCTAATACTTAAAGCAGATTCTGTGCAGCTTCAACGCACAAATGTTGCACGGCTGAACTTGTCAAGTATGTTCACAAGGGGTCAACAGTGCTAACAGCAACAGCAGCAACAAAATCACCAACAACAACAACAACAACAATAGCAAGAAGAAGATCTCAATAGACATTGTTACCATAACAAGATAAAGGTTTCAGGCAAGGACTTCTTGCACATTAAATAAGTTAGTATTAGTTTTGGTTGAAATGGTTTTGAGTTAGAGTAAACTATTTTGTGGTATTATATTCTATATATATATATATATATATATATATATATATGCACAATTATTTATACAATTTGCATTAACTCAAAAGATTCCTATTTATATCCATTTCGATATGTATATATACACATATATAGTTGGAATTGTATGACAAAATTTGGGTATGCTCTGCCTTAGGTTAATGACAATAAAGTGAGTAATATAAATTTATCACAGCTAAAGAGGATGACAAATCTAGTGACAAATGTAGTTGTCACTCGTTGAGTGTATATGTGTATGTGTGTGTATGTGTGTGTTTTGTGTATGACTATAAATAGTCTTAATACCCGTTGTGGCCATAACTGTACTTTCTCAATCATTAAGCATCAAATGTATTGCAGGGGCATCAGTTACGACAGTTGCTGTCAATGAACAAGTACATTGTGTCCTATGATGTCCTTTATAAGGATACTGCAACTAATATATATATATACATATATATATTGAAGAGGCTCAGCATACTAACACATATGTGTTGTATATATATATATATATGTGGTATGTGTGTTTGTGCTTGGCTGATTTAACTGTGAAATCAATGATGAAACTCTGTGTGTGTTCATGTGTGTGTGTGTGTGTGTTCATGTGTGTGTGTGTGTGTTCATGTGTGTGTGTGTGTTCATGTGTGTGTGTCTTTGGTGTTTATTGCGGTTGTTTTGGCTGTTGTCCTTCTACCAAAAGGTTTATTTGTGCAATTTGCATTGCATTGAAGCCTAAACTGTGCATTGCCATCTACCGCAATATATCATATGCAATCCATTGACTTCTGTTGAGGTCCTTTAATGTTTAATTAATTCAATTATAATCTCATTTTCTAATACTTAAGCTTGAAAGCTTACTATCTCTCTCTCTCTCTCACTCTATGTGTATTTTAAATGTTTTTTTCTTGTATTCAATCAACAGGTGAAATGATTGTCTCGTCGAGCAAATATCATGCACAAGAGAACTCACAGTCAATGTACGAGACAAAAATGACGATGATTGTGCGAAAGTTCCAAAAGGACGATGTTGGCTCGTATCGTTGCATAGCCAAGAATTCACTGGGTGAAGTTGATAGTAGCATCCGGCTATACGGTAAGTTGGACGGAAAAATACAAAAAGAAAAGAAAACGCGAAATCTGTTTTATGGTCAATAAAAGGTGTCACATATTTGGGGTGAAGGTTGGAAGGAGTTGGATTTGGTTGGGTTGTTTCGTTTGTTTCAAAATGTATTTGCACTTTTGTGTTCCACTATTATGTGTGTGTGTGTGTGTGTGTGAGGGTGTGTGTGGGAGGGTGTGTGTTAGCCAGTTTACCTATTACCTGTTACGTGTTTTACGTGTTAACGTTAGCGTTACCATTACATTTCCGTCATTTTTTTTGCTTACAACAGAAATCCCAGGACCAAATCGTAAAAATCCTTCAAATAGTAAAGGCAGTGGTAACAGCAACACTGGAAATACCGGCAGCACCACGGACACGGATGCCAACGACATTTTAAAATTGAAACAACAAGTCAAAGTTACCTACCAGCCGGACGATGAAGACCTATACGGTTCAGCTGAGGATTTTGAGGATGGTGAATTCGCTGGATTACCGCCCTTATCGCCACACCATTACTATACCAGCGGCAATAAGCCGCCAACACATAAGCCAAACAGTGGTGGTGGCCATCAGCATCATCATCATCATCAGCAGCAAACGAATACAGGTCTAGCTGGTGGTGCTACCAATGGCATTGAATTGGCTTTTGGCAATGGCATTACCAATGCTGGTAACACCCGTAAGCCAACCTATTACGGTGGCAGTGGTGTTGCCGGTGGCGTTGGCGGTGCCAATGGCAATACGGAAGTCCGTGGATCCATGAACAACAACGACAACGACGAACTCAGCTCCGGTGTTGCCCCACTATGCTCATGGCTACGCTACCACTATCAACAGCAGCAATACTATCGTCAATGGTTGTGGCACTCGCTCTGGATATGCCACTGTCAACAGCCGCTTTTAATGGTTTTATCCGGCTTAGTTGTGATTCTCCGGCTCTTATAATACTTGGTAACAGAAGAGCACTAGGTTTATCATTTACATACAAACAACCATAACATACATACATACATACATACACACACACATACAAACATACATACATACATACATATATACATTAGGTGCAAATGTTGGTAAGATATGTTTTTTTTTTTTTGGTTTGTTAACAAATTATATGGACACTGAAAACATGGCGTCTCCTCAGGACATGTAGAAGAACGTCTCTTCCTTACTTAAAGTAAGTGCATACTCCCATTGAGATCATATGTACATATATATATATATATATATACATCAATGGACCTTTTTCAGTTTTTACAATTCCTAGCAAAAGTTGCTTTTAAACACAGGATTAATCCTTGAGAATAACTGAATCAAAATTGCAACTGAAGTTGTAATTTAGATAAACTTTTACTCGCTTCACTTTTACTTTCATTGTTTTCTTTTTAGTATTACTTTATACTTTATTAAAAGTAATTTTATTTTAGCCCAGAAATACAGTAGTAATTGCATATGGTGTACTTCGTGCTTCTTTTTGAGCTCAGTTTAATTAGGCTTAAAATGAATTCATGAACTTATTTTATTTTCTAATCAAATATTAAAAATAAAACAAAAAAGTTAAGTCAAGCTGAAGAAATTCTCTGCGAAAAATTCTTTATGCGTTTTATTAACATTATTTTTTTGTGTTAATTTGGTTTAACTGTAACTGTCACATCTTTCTACTTTTATATTGGCTTATCGATAACGATAAAATTGTGTGAGCTTTGAGATACCTCATGATATCAGATCAGCAGAACAAATGTTTTAGATATGTAAAAATATTAGCTGCTGCTTTTTAGGATAATCAATATATATATATATATATATATATATATTCTGGGAGTAAAGTGAATTTTCATTAGCTTTAAGCCTGAGCTTCATTCCTTATGGCATATGCTACATATATACTATATTAAGGTCTGGTAATCCGCTTAGATTTGATTTATTTGTTTTATTAAGATGAAAATTGACGTGTTCCTATTTAATCTTATTATTATATATTATAATTGGATTATTATTTATATTATTGACAGAAAGATTTAGATCAAATAATCAAAAGGCATCAAATTATCAATTTGTTTCTAACCTTAAAATGAGAACGTCTTCAAAGACTTTATGCTATGAGTCTCTTAATCTATATCTTAGCTGACCAATGCACTCCACAGCAGAGCTAAAGATTTGAGAGAGAAAAAGCAAGTGAACAATAGATAGTACGAGAGCAGCTAAAAGCTTAGATTAAGATGAATTATCTCGTTTTTCTTTTAACCCAAATTTCTATGTTAATTTTGCAATATTTATTGTATGGAATATAATATGTTTCAACATATCGATGGTTTACTGTATGCAATTTCTATTGTATTTTTAAGATCTAAGCTCAAAAAAATCTTTAGTCCAATCTAAACAATTCAGTATTCATTTAGGATTAATCCTATGTTCAAGTATAATTTTTAGCTGGAATCAAAGCTGCATTTTAACAAGTTTCCTTAGCAAAAATTTTTTTAATTTAAAATATAAGACTTTAAAATTAAATTAGCAACGATTAAAAAAAACATAAAAATTAAAAAAAAAACCAATAAAAATTTATTTTAAAAATGTTTTCAAAGAAAAAAAAAAATTAAAAAAAATATATATATATATATATATATATAAATGAATTTATTAGTAATTGATGTGGACAGAGCATCCTACATAGTTATATATAAATATATATGTATGCATGTTTGTATGTATGTATGTATGTATGCTTGGTTTTTTTTTTGGTGTAAGCAGAAAAAGGTCGCATTAAATTTAAAATTAAGTTAAATAATTATATATATATATATAATTATATATATATTTATGATCCTGTTAATATTAGTTTAGAGTGTTTAAAATTTATAATCATTTAAAATTTAAATCTAGCTTAATGCAAAATTAAACTAAAAATTGAACTTGATACAAAACGAAAGAGTTCTTATATATAATTATATATAAAAATATATATATATATATATATTCATTCATTTATCGTCCTGGAAATCATTCATTATGTGCTATAACTTGACATATGTTTTCTCGTTTAACAAAAAAAAAAAGGGTGAGAAATCCTTTAAGAAAAGTGTTTTTGTTGGCTTGATCCTTTCTTTCCTTTTTTTTTTGATGCAATTGTCAAACCAACAAAAAAAAAATAAAAGAACGAAAAAAAACGGCATAAAGTTAATTTCCGAATTCGATTTATTTTTAAGCCTCCCCAAAAAAATAGAAACAAAATAATAAAAAAAAAACGCAGAAAAAGTCAATTAATACGCAAGTGTCGAAACTTTTGATTTGTTTTTATTCATTTTACTTTTTGTTTTAGTAAGTTTTTTATTTTATTTTTTCACTTACATATTTGATTGACATTCTAGCAATGAGCTGGACTTCATTTTATCATTATTCTTGCAGGATTTGGGCTGCGTTAAGGAAATTCAAGAAACATTTGTAAGAACATTTTAATGTTGTTGTGTTTGCTTGCGCGTGAGGCCTATAATTTATGCAAATTAAATGTCATATTTTTAAAGCAGTACAATACACACACACACACACACATACAGGCTCAAACATACGCACACATACATACATATATACAGACACACTCTGTCTTAGTTTTTTTTATCGCTTTGGATCTGACGACTGCAGCTCATTTTTCAGCGAAGCGGACAGCTCAAGCAACTAGTTTTTTTTGTTGTTGTTCTCTCTCTCTCTCTGTCTCTCTCTCTCTCTCTCTGTGTATGTGTGTGTGTGTGTGTGTGTGTTGTGTGAGTTCAAAAAGCTTTCATTATGCCTGTGAGAAGGCAACAGACTTGCAGCACAAGCCAAAAGCACGCTTCAACAACTTGAACCATTTACTCGCTCGTTCGTCCCGTTTACCCGTTACCCCCCCCCTCCCTTTACACATCACCATTCTTCCCTACCCCTACCCGTTTAGCTGCTTACCCGTTTGCCCTGCTTACCCAGTTTAGTCTACTTACTCGCACCTCTGGCAATGTCAGGCTCCCCTCAGCCCGCGCGAGCTGCTCGCGCGCTTTGTCAGCAGCGCATGCATATGCAAAAGGTTAAAAACTTTGCCAAAATGCAGTTGGCAGCGGGTTGCAAGAGGCGCAACGCACTGTCTGGGGCAACATCTTTTAGTAGTTTTTGTTGCGGCTACACAACTTGCAGCATGATAAAGCCAAAGGCAACATAAGCACTGGCGACTGCTGCTTGTTTTCATAGAGCTGTCAGTCCGTTAGTCTATCTCTCTGTATATGTATGTGTGTGTATGTTTGTGTGTGTGTGTGTGTATATTTGTGCGTCTGGTGACTGAATTTTGGTTTGATGAATTGCTTGGCTGCCAGTAAACGACACACACAAACACACACACACCCACACACATACATAGCATACACATACACAGACACTTTTTAATGAAATAAAAACTTTTTGGCAAAGTGAATTTTACTGTTTCGTCGACAAGACGCCCGATGACAACAAAACTTGCAACTAACCTACATACCATGCCCATGTACCCATACCAATGCCCATACTCATGCCACAGCTCTGAGCTGTTTTGTCAGTGAGCATGCGGCGGCAGCAGCAACAGTGGCAGCAACAACAACAGCAGCAACAGCAGCTAGTGTACTCATACTGTACGCATACAAAACCGCCGAAAGCTGCCACTGATGATGATAATAAGACGCTGACAACCGCAGCAGCAACAACAGCAAAACAGCATACGAGTCCTGCCTGTACAATCGTTAAGGAGTGCTAAGGAATACCAACAACAACAACAACAACAACAACAACAACAAGGCTCACATTGACACAAGTGTTTCGAATTACAAGACGCTTCAGCAACACCAACACTACCAAAACACTATACAACAGCAGCAGCAGCAACAACAGCAGCAACACCACAAAACACACCAATGCGTCCATCAACAACTACTATTACACACATATATATATATATATATATATATATATATATACCAATATACATACAATATATGCTCACACCGAACATAGGCAATCCGAGAAGTATGCAACACTTTTTTGCTACTTCTGCGGCTGCTGCTTGTTTCTTGTCTACTGCCACTTTGCTGCTTGTAAACGCGCTTCTTTTGTTATCTTTGTTGTGTGTTGTTGGCCAAATACAATATATGTTATATCTGTGTTGCGTGTGTGCCTGTGTGTGTGTGTGTGTGTGTGTGTAGCACATTTGTTGGCACTCGTACTTATGATTGTGCCTAGGCTGTTGCTTAAGTTGTTCCGGTTTGTAATGAAGTTTGCATGTGCTGAGTACTTTTTACATATACATATACATATATATACACATATGTCTGTCTGTCTATATGTGAGTATGTGTGTGTGCATATGTATGTATATGTGTATGCATGCATGTGCGTAGAGTTGTAAGAAAAGGCCGCTTAATTGCTCTATTTGGTACTTTTAAATTGTATTTTAATTTCGTATTTCCTTGCCACACACACCAACACACACACACACACACATACATACATATATACTTATATATAGACACACATACATAGACAGAAGCAGTTGCTTATGTCTTGCCTGCTGTCTTGTTTTCAACTTTGTGTCTTCATTTTTTATATTTTTGGTTTACTTGTTTTTTTGAGGTTTTTTGTTGTTGTTTTTTGGTTTTTGTTGTTCTTGTTGTTTTTTTTTTTTTTTTTTTTTTTTGTTAAATTACTGCGGTTTATTGTTTTATGCGCTCACAAACTTGTATCTATTTAAATTTTGTGTGTGGCAACATGTTTATTTTATAACCTTAAGGCAACAGTATCAGCAGCGAATAGCAGCAGCAGCAGCAGCAGCATCAGCAGGCGGTTGAATGACAAGGCAATTGAGAGAGCGAGAGAGAGAGAGAGAGAGAGAGTGAATTATGGGCAAGGGGAAGCTAAGGCGTATGTAAGTAGGCAACAAGCGGTAAGCATCATGTTTGACGGAAGTTTAATTGAATGCGTCGTTTGTTACCATACGCTTGTGTGTGTGTGTGTGTGTATGTTATGGGTGTGTGTGTGTGCTATGGGTGTGTGTTATGGATGTGCTTGTCCGCTTGTTATATGCAGCCAGTTAGCCGCAAACTTACAGCAAAGCAACAGCAGAGTTCGCTAAAAACAAATGGTAATCAACTTGAATTGTAATACACACACATACACACTTGTATATATCATGCACACATACCAAAGATATATATATATATATATATATATATACTCAACCCGCCGGCTGGCATTTTACATTTTTGTTTGTGAAATTTACTCAAGTTTTTTGATTTAATAATATATTATACTATACACTCATGTATGTGTGCAATGCGCTGTGTATGTTTGTGTGTGTGTTTGTATTTGAGTATATATAACTGTGTATATGTGTCGTCTTAAAAGTTTGCTCATTTCTTGGCTCTCTGTTGCAGATCTGAAAAACAGGCAGGAGTTGAATGAAGCTGCCAGTTGCAGCTGTAATCTTATCAACAGTTTTGATTCCACAGGATTCAGGAAATGAAAAATTTAAATAAATATATATAGAGGATTACAGTATCCTTAACAAACTAAAATTCAATTATATTCACTTTGGTTTTGTTTTCTTATTAATTTTCTTTCTTTCTTTTCATTGCTGTTCTTTAACTTTCTTTTGTTTTGTAGAATGTTTGTTGCAGCATTCACAACAATGTTGCACCTTTATGCAGACACTTCAAATTCAACAACAACATATTATGAAAATACATGTATGTTTTTACGTATGTATGTATGTGTGTGTGTTATATATTTATGGCTAAGTTTTCTGCGATAATCTGTCACATACTTCAATTGCTTTTAAATTCATTTTCATTTAAAATTTTCAATCTCAATTTGAAGTTTCTTTACCTTTTGCCTTTTAACATACTCCCACAATTAATGTTATACATCTTCTCTCCCTTTCTGTTTATCTCTCTCTCTCTCTCTCTCTCTTTTCTTGTGTGTCACGAACTTGTTTCGTATCCATCTACTGTATCCACTTTATATTATACATTTTGTTATGTTTCTATCTATGTTTATTTACTAATTTACATCTTGCTGCATTTTAATTAAGAACATCATTGTTTTTTGGCCCAAAAACAATAAACAGTTAGTAGCAAATGTTATAGAGGAAGAAGAAGAAAATTAAGAAGAAAACAACTGGACAAATAGTGAATGAATCTTTTGCTATCAAAAGTGAAAATTTAATTCATAAAATACCATTTAGTGTTTGCATTACAAAAGAGACGTATAAAATAAATAAATTCATTGAAATGTTATTACCCGTTTTGCTGGTAATAATTTGTATAATAAAACCTACATATATATATATATATATATATATATAAAGAACTAAACAAATATTTAACGAGGTTGTTCAAATGTTTAACGGTTTGCGCACTAAATCGTATAATGCTTAAAATATTTATAATTTCACTTTTTCTTTTAGTTTTCCTAAATTGAAGCAAATATTGAGCACATATATAATGAAATATATGTAATAGTATATATATATATATATATATATATATATACATACATATATATATATAAATGAATAAATGATTATAAATAAGTACATATATTAAATATTTATAGTACTTATTATATAACCTTAAACAGTTGTCAAACAATAATATTATGTGCCATTATTAGCTGACAAAAATTCAGGACAAAAAGATACCAAATTTTTCCTTTCGGCTTGCCGAATATTACATATTCTTGCATAAGCTCAATACCAATTAATTTCATTTATTTATGCAGTATTGAGAATAAAGCTTTATTGATAATAACGAAATTAACGAAAAAAAAAATAGAAAAAAAAATTTTAGTAAAAAATAATTCAAATTTTCATTCACTTCGCACATGACTGTTATTCGTAGAGCATTTCTTGAAATTTTTGAAGAACATTTTCTTTTGATTTATTTTAATTAAACTAATATAAATTTCATATTTAATTATATATTTATTTTATTTTCTGTATATAATTTCATTTTATTTTAAAAAATTTTTTTATGATTTATTGAATTTAATTTAAATAACATAAATATCATATTTTATTTTCTATATTAAATTTTTTTTATTTTAAATTATTTTGAATTAACTTTAATTAATTATATTTTTTTTAGGTATATGTATGTATATTTTTTTTAATTTATTTAATATTTTAAAATCTCATTCATTAGACAAAATTGTGTCGTCATTCAAATATTTGAATTTCAGTTTTGCGAGTTCTTCTTGGTCGCTTGAAGCATTCCTTAAAATACTTCAACATGCCGCGAACAGCTTTTCAACTTACTCTGTTACTACCACTTTTACGAAGTTTTCCTGTTTTCCCCTGCTTCTCTATCTTTCTTTTTACCAATAAAACTTCTATCGAGTTGATAAGCTCTATGCAAAGCTGATGGCATATGTCAAATGATTCCTTTACAATTTTGCGGCAGTCAAAGGAGTCAAAATCTATTTAAATTTAATTTAAATTTTTAATTTCCTGAATACTTCAATTATGGCAACTGAATTGATTCACAAAATTTAACAAATTTTATATTCGATTCCTTTTGCTTTAAAATTGGCCAACTCTATTACTATTAACCGAGTCTGAAGCATCTTTCATCTTATTAAAAATTGTATATTATTTATTTTTTTAAATACAAAAAATACCAAAAATAAATAAATCACATCTAAGGCTCTATTAAGGACAATATAAAACATTGCAGATAATAGTTAAGTGTAAAAAAAATTTTTTTTTTTATTTTTT
The DNA here is from genome assembly GCA_037044455.1 of Zygothrica quintamaculata. Lineage (NCBI taxonomy): Eukaryota > Metazoa > Arthropoda > Insecta > Diptera > Drosophilidae > Zygothrica > Zygothrica quintamaculata. The sequence continues at coordinate 5,837 of JBAMBS010001164.1, read as the reverse complement.
TATGGAAAAAGAAAGCAAATAAGGAACACGAAATCTTTGGATTATGACTATTGAAATCTAAAATAAACAATTTTATCAAATTGCCAAATGAATTCAGAATTAACCTGAATTGCTATGCAAGTTTATTGTAAATATAAAAAAAAAATATATATATATATATATGTGTTTAAATTGAAAGGAATAATAAAAATACTATAAGATATATATAATAATAATTAAATAATAAAACCAGGGCAACAAAGTGAAATGTAACCAAGAAAATTGACAACAAATACATAACCAAAAATTAAAAAAAAAAAATAAATAAAGAAAATATAATAAATATTATATAAAACATATGTTAATGTGTGCATGTATATATGTATTAATGTTTGTGTAAATCAATCACATTTTTAATTTGCATAAAAGTTAAAAAACAAAGAAATAAATGTTATGTAACTATATGAGAACTCAATGAGAAGTTAAAGAGAAGTGCTTCAAGTACTATAAATTAAAAAAAACTCAAACTCAATTTGAAGCATCCAATACATATATATATATAAATATATATATATATATATATACATATATACAACTTACAGTGGAGCAAAATATGTCGAGTCTGTTTCTACGACTTGAGAGGAATTTTTTTTTTTGTTTTTGTGGGACAAAAAGCTCAATCAAAACTTCATTTGTACAGATAATATTATGTATAGGCAAATATTTATCAATAATTGAGTATATATATATACATATATATATATATATATATATATATAAATATTTCGGATATATATACATACATATGTAGCTGCTATATGTATAAATGAAATGTATTTATTCATAGCTATATATATTGGCATGTACATATTAAGGCATTAATTATGAATTGATGTAAAAGTTATGAATATACTATATATATATATATATATATATATAATTTTTTTTGATTTATTGTTCAATTGATGACAATGTATTCATCAACTTTAATTACTAAGAACATCTAATAAAATATTTCAAATGACAACACATATTCGTACACATACAAGAAACACAAATAAAAATTAGTGTTAAAGAAACCAAAAAAAAAAAAAACAAAACACAAATGAAATAAAAATAAAAACCAAAAAAAAACACAAACAAAAAACCACAATATAAATGTATTAAATCAAATATATCTATTACGAGTATATATGTATACATAAAGTAATTACATAGTTATATACAAGCATATACACACATATAAATGTAATTAAAAACAATATGACAAAAGGCGAATAAGAAATTCTACAAATAAAGGACAAATATATTTATTACACTTGCTTTTTATTTTATATCTATCTATTTTGTGCTGCGATTTTCAGAAAATGAAAGGTTTGTCAATAATATCAAATTAATCATACATTACATATATATATATTTAGAAATATATAAATTTATTTATGCCTCAAAGTAAAATTTATAGTCAAATCATACAAAGGGCAGCACCATCTATTGTAAGATGACAGCATTCAAGTGACAAGCAAGGCGAAGCAAAGCTTTTCACTTGCTACTTAAAGGTTGCTTTAATGTTTGGAATATCATCATGAAATGCCTTGTTTTTTGGTTTTGAGTTTATGTAATAAAAATTCTCACAGAGTGATAGAAGATAAAAGGTTTTTTCAATAAGAAAAATTCGTTTTCCCATCAACTATTGTGAGCTGCTGCATTAGCGGCCAATCAAAGCAACTACTCTTTGAACTAGATATTCAGTTTTATACACATACAGATATAATATAATAATAACCTTGACAGCCCTAGAATGTCTATAATTCTTAAATATATAGGTAGCCAATGCTATATTCACTACAACTTATCCCAGATCGTTCGGTTGTCTCTCAACTATCGTATGGTAAACATTAGGAACTGGAAGCAGCAGCTTAGGAACAGTTTATGTTCCCCAGCTGGAACAACCTATGTGTTATGCATCCTATCAATCTAAGGCTTATATATCGTATACGATATTGCATCTTAAACTCAAACAAGAACAATGATTTTATGCATAATATAATGCTCCATTTAAAAACAATGACAGCATCCTGTAGAGTATAACTTTCACTTATCAAGAGCAAGGTAGATCGACAGAGAGGCAAACTAACTGCCACCTGTTGTGCAGTGTTTTTCTCTCTTTAATCTCCATTCTGACATTTCGGTTTTATTCAAATGTATATTCTTAATATAGTATATGGTTATTGACCAATGGAACTTTGGAACATATTATTTAGCTGCCAGAAAGCTCTACTTAGGCATACTATAAAAATTTGGTACTTTTGTCCATTTTATATTTAGGTTAATGTCTTTTCTATATATCCAATAATTAGCTGAATTAGGTTGAAATTAAAGCTGAGAGAGAGAAAGAGAGAGAGAGAGAGAGTGTGTGTAAAAGAAAGAGCAACCTTAGATATTCAATTCGTCAAATTTCGATCTCTTCGGTACGGTACAGTCATGACAAAAGCTTGAAAAACTGCTGATCTCTAACACATATGAAAATATTCTTACATGTAAATTTTTGAGTCAAGGATCATTTGTAGCTGTTTACTATACTAAGTATATTTAAAATTAGTTTAAAATACTTAATGCTTGCACACTTGTTAGCAGCATATTTGAGTTAAGTGAAGCTCCTTGCTAGCTAATAAGTAAATATGTAAAAGTTTAACTTTGAATTAAGTTCAAAGATATATGAACAAAATCCAAACTCAATGTATGCATTGTGGATAGGTTAAGGGATAGAGTCGAATGAAGGAAAGGATGAATGGCAAGGAATGGACATGATACTCTCTACTCTATTTAGTCTAAGCAGCTGCGCAAATTTAACTCTCAGAATACAACAGGATGTCCGTTTCTAAGCAAAGCGGAAGCTGTTGTGAAAATAACACAGCAAATAACTTCTGCAACCGCATTCAGCACGCTTGTCTGCACACACACTTACACATTCACACACAAATATATATATATATATATATATATGTGTGTGTGTTGCACAGTGCACTTAAAGTTTAAGCATACTCAGAGAGAGAGGGAGATACTCACACCCACATACAATCACATTTGCAAGCACTGTTGACATCCAAATAGAGATCAGGCTTATCCTTTACCACACTACTACGATTCCACAGCACAAATACACTCAAAAAAAAAAGTACTTACTCAACAATTTACCTCAAGTTGAGTAGCTCAACAAAATTTTATGTGGCTTTCCTATTTGCCAGTTATTTAGGCAGCCTTTGGTTTGAGATAAACTCTTCTATATAGCTGTCCTATATTCTATGCCTATATATATATATTTATAAATATTCTATATTCCATATAAATATAATTTATTTAATTCCTGATATCCTTTAAGCAAAACTAATACTTGACACATTTAAATCCTAGCAAATAATTTCAAAAACTCTATAGTTTCTGCCCCATTATAGAGATTAGGGGCATGCCATTGTGTGGCGCTTGGTTCGTGTGCCAGCCAGTGTCAGCATGCGATGTGTTTGGGTCAGACAAAGGAATTTGTGTGGCCATTGAATACATAGTTTACAAGGACACTTTAAATTCAATATGATTGTAACCACATTGAAGCAATTTTCATCCTTAGTTCAAGGAAAGTGAAATATTTGGAGGATGAGCAGCTCCGACTGGAACCAGAAGTGAATCCCCAAATATACTAGAGGAAGGTGTTGAGATTTGTGTAATTTAAAAGGTAAATATAAATTAATTTAAATAAGACATAATTTAACATTGCTCCATAGAGAATTTCCTATAAAAGGAAGTGCTTTTTGTGGTTCCTTAACAATGCTTACGATATGGAAAACTTTGAACTACTTTGGTCTTAAGTAAAGAAAAAATGAAGTGAAATCAAAATGTGCTATAAATTTAATTTATTTAACTAATGTAGCAGGACAGAGACATACATACAGAGACATACATACAGATACATACAGACAAAGACGAATACACAACAATAACACAATCATACAAACGGCTCTCTCGGTGAGCGATCTTAACTTCGTTGGCAAGCCGACTCTCTGTCGATCGGCTGGGGTAGTTTTAAGCTCTCATTAGCAGGGCTGCCAGATTTTCTGAGTGGAAAATGGCTGATTTCAGCCACTTTTCTTGCAAAAGTGGCTGAAGTTTTTTACTCGAGTGGCTGAAAGAGTGGCTGATGTGGGAAATATAAGTTGTCGACCTTTATTTTTTTTTTTTTGTTTCTCATTTCCTCAATAGAATACAAGACGTTTACCTTTTTCTTTTTTTGGTCATCACAAAAGTGGCTGAAATGGTTGTTTTAGTGGCTGTGGGCCTCCAAAAGTGGCTGAAACAGCCACTAAATGGCTGATCTGCCAGCCCTGCTCATTAGTTCTAAGATATGGCATAAGAGTCAGTTGTTGTATGGAAGCCAAGAGAAACGGTCGTGTTATTAAATAAATAATAGATTGTGAAGTTGTAATATAACCAATCGTGTACTACCTCAATAGAACATTACATAATAAACCAATAGATAAATGCTACTAGAAATTCAGAAGTGGTCACGCAACTCAAAAAATGGTTGATAGTTTTGAAATTACCTTCATCAGGAACGAAAGCGGAACTAATTGCCCGACTCAACGTAGTTCCCAGCTCACAGTTTAGACACATTATGGATGAAGATGAGGAAACACCGCAAGCCCTAATACGCAGCCTCAGATCAACGAAGTGCAAAGCGGAGTCCATGATGAAATTCAAAACGAAGATCTGTGACGCCAGCCAAATACACAAGACCAGCGACAACACGAGTTATCGGAACAGTTAAAACAACTCCAGGCCAATGTACAGGCATAGAAGAGTTTGCTACAAAAACTATGCGGAAGTAACAGCACGCTTATTCGACAAACGGAACTCAGCATAGATTCCAAGAATTACATCAACGACAACATCAACGACAACAACAACATCAGCGACGGCGGCATTTGTGCTTCAATTCAACAGAATTCACCCCAAACAAGCGAAAGAAAAACATACAGTGAGTCGCCAATGTATTTCGCGCTTGCCAAAGAAGCGTTGGCAGAGTTCGATGGAAGCTCTTGTGCACGCATGTGGATCGATCAGCTTCGTGGAATTGGTCAAGTTTATGGTCTGAGCAAAGAAGTGTTACGAATGCTCAGCGTTGGCTACATGCTGAACCAAATCGCATCAAGCAGAACTGGGAAAACCTTTGCGATCTACTTGGTATGGCTTTCAGCACCAAAAACCTCAAAAGCAGACGCGTGGCGGAAATTCGAACAACCTCAAAAGCAGACGCGTGGCGGAAATTCGAACAACGGAAATGGTAACATGAAGAACAATTTTCGAAGTACTTCGAGGACAAATTAGTCTTGTCTCAAGCCATCAACATTGACAAGGACGAGCTAATGGAACATATAATCGATGGGATTCCGACAGAAAGTCTGCGCAGCCAGGCGCACATGCAACAATTTGAAGAACCAGAGCAGATCCGCCGTGCATTTAGGTATATACGTACGTACGTCTTCGCAAGTACCAGCCCAGAAGCAGCGAAATGCAACCAACAGCAGCAACCAATCCAAACGGCAATGAGCGGCGCTGTTTCAATTGCAATTCCAAGGGTCACCTCGCTGTGGAGAAGTGCTGGATCATGTTTCGCTTGTGGAAAGATAGGCCATTTTATTGGTCAATGCCCAAGGAAGGAAGATACGAAGAGGGTAAACATCTACGTAAGAAAATGTAAATTTTAGCTATTAACTTATTTACTTAACAAATTATTTCTTTCTTATTTATAATATTTAGTGCTTAAAGAATAACATAAACTGAAGATTAAATATTATCTTGAAAAC
>JBAMBS010001162.1:0-99808 GCA_037044455.1 Zygothrica quintamaculata | reverse complement strand
AATACCTATGAAATAACTGCACCCGTGAAAGTTGAACAATGAAATATTTTAAATATTAAGATAACACACAATGTTTCATTTATTTATTAATAATCAAATATTTGGTGTTGTTATTTGTTTAAATATATTTATTTTTTCATTTTAGATATTATTAATCGAAATACTTTTTGAAATAAAGGTTTTCTTTACTTTAATTTTAAATAAATTTTATAATATATATAGCTAAATTAATATATACAGCTAAATTAATTCTTTTAAAATATTTTTTACATATAGTTCCTTTTTGAATTTGGCGCTTAAATTGTGTGTAGCGAGTGACCCATTATAGTAGTACTAACAAATTTTTCGTTACAATATTCGATATCGATAAAAATGAGCAGCCCTGTATCCGCATTTTGCACATATCTGAAAATTCCCACATCTAGGGAAATTTATTACAAACAATATATAGCTTAAAAATAATTTTCTTAAGGTGTTTGAATGCAAAAAACTGATAAAATGAAATTAAAACTAGTTGATTCCGTTGTCCGGAGCTTTAAAGTGGCAAAAATTTTTCGCGAAAACACAGACAAAATCAACGCCATCGATTTTGCACGGAATGGCGAACATTTGATTTCGTGTAGCGAGGACGACCAAATCGTTATATACGATTGCGAAAAAGGCACGCAATCGCGTACGGTTAATTCAAAGAAATATGGAGTTGACCTAATTCATTTTACGCATGGTAATAACACAGCAATACACAGTTCAACAAAAGTAGATGATACCATACGATATTTAAGTTTACATGACAACAAATACTTGAGATACTTTCCGGGTCATACTAAGAAGGTTATATCCTTGTGTATTTCACCGGTGGAAGATACATTCTTATCTGGGTCATTGGACAAGACGCTGCGCTTGTGGGATTTGCGTTCACCAAATTGCCAGGGATTAATGCATCTATCGGGACGCCCTGTTGCTGCTTACGATCCTGAGGGACTTATTTTTGCAGCAGGAGTTAATTCGGAGAGCATTAAATTGTATGATTTACGTTCATTTGACAAAGGTCCATTCGTCACATTCAAACTCAATCAGGAAAAAGAGTGTGATTGGACTGGATTAAAATTCTCACGTGACGGCAAAACAATTTTGATAAGCACAAATGCATCGGTTATACGTCTTGTGGATGCCTTTCATGGCACACCGCTGCAATCATTTACTGGTTACCCGAACAACAAGGGTATCGCCATTGAGGCGAGCTTCAGTCCTGATTCACAATTTATCTTTTCTGGCAGCACAGATGGTCGTGTCCATATTTGGAACGCCGATACCGGCAATAAAGTTTCGGTGCTAAATGGAGATCACCCCGGTCCTGTACAGTGTGTGCAGTTTAATCCAAAGTACATGATGTTAGCTTCTGCATGCACAAATATGGCGTTTTGGTTACCAACCTCCGAGGAGGGTCTTTAATTGTAGATTGTGTGTTTAAGAGAATGTTTAAAGCTAACTAAATAATCATTTTAAAACTTAAACTACACCTCGTTCTCTTCTTTATGTCTGTCGTAAGCTGTGCGTATTGTTGATAACAGTTGCGCTAGATTGTAAACAATTTTAGCGCTAATACCAATGTATTTGGTTGTTTTAATCCGTTTAGAAGTTATTCAAACTTGACGGTATATCCATTTTATTAGCTAGTACCAGTTGTGGAATTGTTCTGAATTATGAATCAAAATTGTATACTGTGTTCAAAAGCTCCGGTACATTCGTATCCAGAACAAATTATAACAATTTACTATGGGTACGTATACCTTTGATAATCTTTTATTTTTTTAAATTTATCGAATATTTATATATATAATATATACATATTATTGCAGAACCAGTGTAGCTTATAGCGATATATATTATCTAGACGAATTTGGATTTATACAAAAATACTGTGCTTTATTTACATGGTTACTTGGAGGATCATGATGTCGAATGTTATTGCTGAGGCACTCTTGGAGCGTATTGATACAAATTTAATTGTGTTGGACTGGGGTGTTTTGGCGGATGGTAATTATATATTTGATGCCGTCGTCAACATTAAACAGTTGGGACTCGTGCTAGCTAAAACATTACTTGAAATATTTGAAAATGGTTTGAATATTGAGAAATTCTATATAATTGCTCACAGTTTAGGTGGTCAATTGGCTGGCATAGTAGGTCGGGAAATCTTTAAACGCAGAAAAGGTGACAGAAAAATAAAAAGGTAAGCTTTAAGTTAGAAAACACCTGAAATAAAACTAATACATTACGAACTTTGATTCAGAATAACCGGATTGGATACAGAATTTCCACATTTTTACCTTAGTGCTGGATTAGATGCATATTTAAACAAAAATTATGCTAAAATTGTAAATGTCATACACACAGATGCCTGATTTTATGGTGCACCACGCAGTACGGGTACAGCAGATTTTTGGCCTAATGGTGGTAAAACTCTTCAACCTGGTTGTCCGAAACGAAACTATAAAATGGTTCTGGTTCGAAAGTGTTTTTGATCGTTTTCCTATTCGGTTTGATGCTGTGGGCTGCAAAACTTGGAATGATTTTAAAGAATAAAAAACGTTGAAACTGAGGAATCTGTAGTCAAGGGTCATCGTTTGTCTGTTAATTACGTCCAATCGTAGAGTGCTATGTGCAACGATATATGTATAGCAGTTTATTGTTATTTGAACAATAATACCTATGAAATAACTGCACCCGTGAAAGTAATGAAATATTTTAAATATTAAGATAGCACACAATGTTTAATTAATCTATTAAAAATCCAATATTTGGTGTTGTTATTTAAATATATTTATTTTTTCATTTTAAATATTGTTAATCAAAATACTTTTTGAATTAAATGTTTTCTTTACTTTAATTTTAAATAATTTAATTGGTAAAATATACAGCTAAATTAATTCTTTTAAAATATTTTTTACATATAATTTGGCGCTTCAATTATGTGTAGCTAGTGACCCAATATAGTAGTACTAGCAAAATTTTCGTTACATTATTCGATATCGATAAGAATAAGCAACCGTCTATCGGCATTCCGCACATATCTAAAAATTGTCTCATCTAGGGAAATTTATTACAAACAATATATAGTTTAAAAAATAATTTTCTTAAGGTGTTTGAATGCAGAAAACTGACAGAATGAAATTAAAACTAGTTGATTCCGTTGTCCGGAGCTTAAAAGTGGCAAAAATTTTTCGCGAAAACACAGACAAAATCAACGCCATCGATTTTGCACCGAATGGCGAACATTTGATTTCGTGTAGCGAGGACGACCAAATCGTTATATACAATTGCGAAAAAGGCACACAATCGCGTACGGTTAATTCAAAGAAATATGGAGTTGACCTAATTCATTTTACGCATGGTAATAACACAGCAATACACAGTTCAACAAAAGTAGATGATACCATACGATATTTAAGTTTACATGACAACAAATACTTGAGATACTTTCCGGGTCATACTAAGAAGGTTATATCCTTGTGTATTTCACCGGTGGAGGATACATTCTTATCTGGGTCATTGGACAAGACGCTGCGCTTGTGGGATTTGCGTTCACCAAATTGCCAGGGATTAATGCATCTATCGGGACGCCCTGTTGCTGCTTACGATCCTGAGGGACTTATTTTTGCAGCAGGAGTTAATTCGGAGAGCATTAAATTGTATGATTTACGTTCATTTGACAAAGGCCCATTCGTCACATTCAAACTCAATCAGGAAAAAGAGTGTGATTGGACTGGATTAAAATTCTCACGTGACGGCAAAACAATTTTGATAAGCACAAATGGATCGGTTATACGTCTTGTGGATGCTTTTCATGGCACACCGCTGCAAACATTTACTGGTTACCCGAACAACAAGGGTATCGCCATTGAGGCGAGCTTCAGTCCTGATTCACAATTTATCTTTTCTGGCAGCACAGATGGTCGTGTCCATATTTGGAACGCCGATACCGGCAATAAAGTTTCGGTGCTAAATGGAGATCACCCCGGTCCTGTACAGTGTGTGCAATTCAATCCAAAGTACATCATGTTAGCTTCTGCATGTACAAATATGGCGTTTTGGTTACCAACCTCCGAGGAGGGTCTTTAATTTTAGATTATATATTTAAGAAAATATTTAAAGCTAACTAAATAATCAATTTAAAACTTAAACTACACCTCCTTCTCTTCTTTTTCTTTATGTCTGTCGTAAGCTGTGCGTATTGTTGATAACAGTTGCGCTAGATTGTGACCCATCTTAGCGCTAATACCCAAAATATTTGGTTGTTTTAATTCATTTTGAAGTTTTTCAAAGTTGTTCACACTTGACGGTATATCCATTTTATTAGCAACTACCAGTTGTGGACGCTTTGCTAGGCTTCCTCCGAATTGTTCCAGCTCATGCATCAGTTGTGTATACTGTGTCCAAGGCTGTGGTGCACTCGTATCCAGAACAAATAACAACAATGTGCAGCGTTCTGCATGCTTCAAAAACTGTATGCCTAATCCCTTGTTCCGATGTGCATCTGGGACAAGACCAGGCAAGTCTGCAAAGGTCAACTGTACGTGGTCATCATACTGAACAGTGCCTAGATGTGGTCGTAGCGTGGTAAATGCGTACGGCGCTACTTTTGGCTTAGCACGTGTCAATGCATTCAGTAATGTGCTTTTGCCGGCATTTGGGAATCCAATTAATCCCACCTCAGCCATGCTGCGCAGCTCTAACACATAGCTAATATCTTCACCTGGTGGTCCGTACTCGGAGACCTTGGGGCTGGTTTCCTTGTCAGTGGTGAAAAAACGGTTACCTTTACCACCAGCTCCACCACGTGCCGCAACAAACATTAAATCAGCATTTGCCAAATCAGCGATAATCAAGCCCTTAGCATTTCGTATAACTGTGCCAATTGGCACTTTAACCAACATATGCTTTGCATTCTTGCCATTACAATCCATAGAACTACCAATGCCACCTTCACTGGCACGTAAAATGCTGCTCACATGATTAAAATTCCGAACATCGTTTGAAGCCTGAAATATGACATGTCCACCGTTACCACCATCGCCCCCATCAGGTCCAGCACGTTCGTTACACCAGAGCTGCAAGAACGATACGCAACCATCGCCGCCTTTGCCACCAACGGTTCTCACCTTTTTAGCATCAGAAAAATATTGTGCCTAAAAAATATATGTATATGTTATGTAAACATATTTAATTTGACACATGCTCACCTCTTTACGTGTTGATTTAGCTTTTCTTGGACGTAGAGCAGCTGCAACCTTACAATAGTTTACTCTTTTTGGAATAACATTTTCGTTTAACAACAACAACCGGCTTACAAACGAAAGCAACTGCATTATGGGCACATGTAAATAAATAAATAACACAGAGGAAGAAGAAGAAAAATATAATTCACACAAAGCAAAAAAGATTCGGTATATTTTGGTATTTTCTTTAGTTAAAGTTATCAAAGTTATTGCCATATGTTACGTTGTTGCAATCTTGTGCAATTTAGAAAAATGTCAATAAAAGCGGCACTTATTGACCTTAGCGGAACTTTGCACGTTGAGAATGATCCAACGCCAGATGCCGTCAATGCTTTACAAAGGTTTTGATTGAATTTATACTATTCAACATTATACAATTTAATTGTAGTTTTTTATTTTCAGATTGAGAAACAGCGGAATAGCCATTAAATTTGTTACGAATACTACAAAAGAATCAAAAAAAACATTATTTAATCGACTTACAAACATAGGGTTCCAATTGGATATTTCAGAAATTTACAGTTCACTTAGCGCTGCAGTTGGATTTGTGTCAAAAGAGCAGTTAAATCCATTTTATCTGTTATCAGATGATGCACGTCAAGATTTTCCTGAAGAAGACAAAAGTCGCCCTTTTGACTCAGTTGTGGTGGGCTTGGCACCTAATGCTTTTGACTATAAAAATATGAATCAAGCCTTTAAGTAAGCACAATAACTTGATGTTGCAGCAAATCCATATTTAATTATTGTCGACAGTATACTGCTAGAAAACAAAAGCCATCGGTTTGTGGCAGTTCATCAGGGAAAATATTTCAAGCGGTCGGATGGCTTAGCACTTGGACCCGGTTGCTTTGTAAAGGGTTTAGAGTATGCCACAGGTTCTGAGCCGACAGTAATAGGCAAACCAAATCCTTACTTTTTTAAAAGTGCACTACCTAATGACCTAAGTCCACAGAATTGTGTGATGATTGGTGATGTATGTCTTTGATTACTAAATAAACTATTATTAATGACATTGATTGTTCTTTAGGACGCCAATGACGATATTGTGGGTGCCATGGATGTCGGGCTCCAAGGCATATTAGTCAAGACTGGTAAATTCTTACCAGAAGCGCTTTCATCCATGCCCAAACCACCCACAGCCGTAGTGGAGAATTTCTCCGTTGCAGTTGATTGGATACTGTTGAAAAATGACTGAGGTGAATAAATAGATACGTTGTAAGTTTTAGTAAAAAATATTTATTTTATTATATAAATTAGCAAAAAAATTTATATCAAATGCAGCAGATAGACTGTTTGAAACAGTCTTGATAGTTTTTTTTTTTATAAGTTTTGTGGGTAAACTTCAGAGTATGTATTTGTTTTTTAAGGCTCGATGTAATTCAGTTAAGTTTGGACTGGGCAAATTTGTTAGCCAATTCCACAATTTCATCTACACTTTCAAAGTTGCTGCCAGAGGCTTGAGCAGACTCTGGCTTGCCACCGCCTTTTCCACCTAGCACTGGTGAGACATGCTGTACCCATTCGTTAGCCTTAAGACCTTTATCAACGGCAGTCTTGGGTACCGAGCACAGACAAAAGATTTTCTTGGAGTCGGCATCGACGGAGACAAACATAGCTGCAGCATCAGGCAATTGAGTACGCACTTGTTTAAGGGCAGCATCTAATGCTTTTGTATTGTTGTATGCTTCCAACTGCTGCACCAAAACATTAGCGTTAGGATTAGCATCGCACAATGCCTTGGCCTGCTCTACCACAGTTACGGATACAGCTGCACGCAAAGCACGTTCTTTGTCATCAAGTGCTTTCTTCAAAGACTTGAGTAAGTTGCGCATCTCATCTTTCTTGACATGGGGTATGGTTGCATGTGAGATTTGTTCAGTTAGCTCGACAATTTGCTTAACGTAAAGCTTAGAGTTTGCACCCGTTTTATCAGCCTCAATAGTTGCTTGGAGTTTGGAGATTTCTTGTTGAAATACTTCCGATTTCTTTAAAGCTTTTAGAGCCTCGGGACCTGTTAAGGCTACAATACGACGTATACCTTTGGCAATGGCTTCTTCGCTGCTAATAACAAAGTCCATAATGTGTCCAGAACGTCGAAGATGTGTACCACCACAAAATTCGACAGAGGTCTGCTCGCCAGCATCGCCATCAGGTTGAGACTCTAGTTCATCGACAGGTACGCCAAACGAGATCACACGCACTGGATCGGGATAGACTTCATCAAAAACGGAGCGAAGACCACGTATACGTTTAGCCATAGCTAGCTTAGATTCCTTGGCATAGATTGGTACATTTTTATATACCATATCACGTGTGAGCTGTTCCGTTTTGGCCACCTGTTCAATGGTCATAGCTGCCTTGCTGTTGAAATCAAAGCGCAACTTCTCTGGCACAACAAGCGAACCCTTTTGTTCTGTATCTTTGCCCAACACTTGCAAAAGGCAGTGGTTAAGTGCATGGGTGGCTGAATGATTTTTCATGGTCAACCATCGACGTTCAACGTCAATATGCAGCTGCACTTCATCTCCCACAGCCAAGTTGCCCTCAACAACACCAATATGCAGTATATACCCGCCACGGTTGTAGACGCGATCCACAAGGAACTCATTGGCTTCATCATTAACCTTGACAAGAGCGCCTTGATCGTAGATTTGACCACCACTTTCAGCATAAAAGTTCGTCTTATCTAAAACAATGCCAGCTTTTTGACCACTGGAAATCTCCTTGACAAATTGATTTTCATATCGCAGAGCAACGATTTTGCTTGTGCAATCGCTATAATTGTAGGCTGAATCACGCTCGTCGGAAACAGCTTCATACTTGTATTTGAACGAATCATTAGTGGGCGGAACACCTTGATCTTGAAGTTCTGATATGGCATGAACATCCAAGTTAATTTCTTCAATTTTACTGGCACCCTTTCCTTGTGAAAGAATGTAGGAATTTTGTTTGGCTGCATCATAACCAGCCATGTCGATCTTGAGTGACTTCTCCTCTGCCATCAGCTGTGTGAGATCTACTGGGAAACCGTATGTGTCATATAAACGCCAGGCCACATCTCCAGGTATGGTGGTCTGGTTAGCACCTAATTTTTCAATTGTGCGATTAAGTAGATTGCGTCCACGCGTTAAAGTTTTAAGGAACTGCAGTTCCTCCTCATTAATAATATCCATAATATGTTGAGGGTCCTTTTTAACCTCGGGGAAAGTATCACCCAATAACTCCACGACGGTGGTCACCAAAGAGGCAAAGAATCCGGGTTTGGCATTAAGCTTCTCTGTGGCATATCTGTTTTGAAAGAACCGTTAATTAGAAATGTAATTGATACTATTGGTAGACTTTCTTACCGGACTGCACGTCTGAGGATTCGACGCAAGACATATCCACGACCAGTGTTGTCAGGATTACCACCGTCAGCTAAGGAAATTGTTATGGTACGCGCATGATCGGCCAGTACACGGTATGCCATGTCAATGCCATCAACATCGTCAGCACCGACACGGCCCTGGTAAGCTGGCGCGCCTGTACCTGCCTGAATAGCTTGAAAGAGCGGCATAAACAAGTCCGTGTCATAATTGGAACGTTTTTTTTGAATAACAGACACCAAACGTTCGAAACCCAAACCACAATCGATATGCTTTTTGGGCAATTGCCTAAGACTGCCATCGGATTCACGATTGAACTGAATAAACACTAGGTTCCAAATTTCGAGCACATCTGGGTCATCTTGGTTAACCAACTCTGGTACACTGCGGCCGCCGATGCGATCAAAATGCAGTTCGGAGCAGGGACCACAGGGTCCGGTTTCACCCATCTCCCAGAAATTATCTTTCATGTTACCTGGCAAAACGTGTTCTGGCTTGAGACCCAAATCTAGCCACATCTGCTTGCACTCTAAATCTGGCTCCAGGCCGGTAGCAGCATCACCACCAAAATACGTTACATACAGGCGATCTTTTGGCAAGTTAAGACGTTCAGTTAAAAATTCCCATGCCCAGGCGCATATTTCCTTCTTGAAGTAATCGCCAAAAGACCAATTTCCCAGCATTTCAAAGAATGTATGATGGTAAACATCTTTACCAACATCGTCTAAATCGTTATGCTTTCCGCCAGCACGTATACATTTTTGGGTATTAACGACACGCGACCATTTGGCCATATCGCTGTTAGGATCTGCAGTCCCCAAAAAAATTGGTTTGAATTGATTCATGCCCGCATTGGCAAAAAGTAAAGTGGGATCATCCAATGGTATGGTATTGGAGGAGTGCACATAAATGTGTTGGTGCTCTTTGAAGAAGTTAAGGTAAGCATCGCGCACTTCCTTAGCAGTCAAAAACTTCATGCTGCTGTTTTTTATTATATCTGTCGAGTGATGAAATAAAAAAGAAAACTTTAATAAGTCGATAAATTATTTGAATTCAATTTTCTTACAAATGAAATAAGTGTTAATAATTTTTGTTAAGTTTTATAATAGACATTGTTTAACCTTTTGATTTTAACAGTTGCCACGCGACAAATTGGTTACACGAAAACTGTGTGTGTAACTGAAATCAATGCAAGTGCCAATGTCTGGGCTTGAGGTTTAGTGAAAGTGCACAATTTATATACAACGTGACATAAGTATAAATTATGGTCTTATTTGTTACACTCTTTGAACTCTTCTCAATTAAGTGTGATGCAATTAAAATAATTTGAACTGAATTTATAGTACATAGTACTACGCATTACTCACCGTTTTAAGAATTGAGTGCAAGTACAAAACAATTTCGTCAACCAACTGCAGCAACGTGTAAGGTGTCGAAATTATAAAATGCCGCAAGTTCATAAAGGAACTAGTTTAAAACAGCAGAGTTATTAAAAAAAAAATTTTAATTATTTGACTTTTATATGCAAACTGCGTTATTTTATTATAAAATAAAATAATAATATATTAAACTTTTTTTTTTGTTGATTTTTTGGACATAAACTTAAATTTGTACTTTTGTCATTCGAAGCTGGTGTACGATAGTAACGATATGTATTACTGTTATCGATACTACGAAGTTGGCGCTTAAATATGAAATCTGTATACAAATCTTTTTTTTTAATATTTATTATTTACAACAGTTCTTATCATTTAGAAGTCCATTTGCTGTGCCATATTCTGGTCCTCCAATCTATGTTCGATTTCTTTCATACGTAGCATTAAACTAAAGTTTTGTTTTTCCTCCTGACCAGTTAAATACATTGTCAAAAATGCTTGTATGGCAATAATAGTACTTAGCGCAGGCACAATTGGACGCGTAAATTTTTTGTATAACATAAGCACTTCCTTCGGATTTTCCGTTATTGAGGGCAATCTGTATGTAAAGCATCTGGCCGCAAACATAAAGGCAGCAAATGGTGCTAATATTGTGGGATAAACAACGCCCAATGCTGTTTGAAATGCGGCACTTCTTATTTGCGTGCAAACGGGACAATCGGCCAGTGGGTTGAGAAGTATTGGACGCTGAATAAAAAACTTATGACTTAACATTGTGAATATTGCAGGTACAGCAACGATGGGCAAATAGCTCGACAGACGCCCGTAACTCCCGAGCCGTAGCCGTGTTCGATAATGATTATTTATGTAGGCACCTGTAGCTGCCGCTAATGCACTAAGAATACCTGGTGTATACCGTAACGACCAGCTAAATGTATAAAAAAAATTAATGGTTAGATAAGCGAACCCGAAATGTGTACCTACACCTCTGAAGTTTTATCCCACGCGGTTATAATCTTCCATTGGTATCTTAATGCCTGATCTTCTGTTATTACAATGGCGTCCTTTGGCAGTTCATCTGGCTTACCACGAGATAATGCCATTGTTTAATTAATAAAAATAAGAAAGTTCTGTTAACGGCACGGCAAGTATAGAAAAAACATAACAGCTGTTGTTTGCCACTTTAATTAAGTGTTGTAAAACGTGAAGCTTATTATTGCACAATATTAATTCAGTGCTGTAAAATGTCAACTGTATTATTAACCTTGAATTTAAACGAAAATTTTCGGTATTGGAATTAAAACAAATAGTAAAAATGCCGCATAAACGTAAAACGCGTACTCATTTTACCCAAAAACAGCAAACAGGAACAAATCAAGTATGTGCAGCTCAGTCAACGGCATCAGTACCAAATGTTAGCGTTAAACCTAACATTGGTTTGGATGCACAGGAAAAAAAACAGGATCAGCCTGCACAGCCAAAGACAAATCTGGCAACATGTACTCAATTTGCCGTACCACAGTATAATACAATTATACGCAGATATGATGAAGTTAATGTTTTAAAGAATAGCATTTTTTCTGTGCAGCCAGAAATCTCTCCACGTACAAAGGCAACTATTGCACCAAAGGTATAAACGTAGATGCAAAGACTTGTATAAATAATTAATGTAAAAATTATAATTCTTGTAGATTACACAAAAGATGAACTTTGCGCCAGGTCGTACAGTATTTACAGATCTAGCGTCCTTAAATGTAAACGATTCACTTAGTGAAATGGAACGACCTAAAACTGGTCCATTTAAATCTAAGGGACCTACCACAAAAACTGTTCTGGAGCCACAACTGGCGGACTATGTTGAAAAGATTGAGGACGTTCAACTTATAATGCCTGAACCTGAGCTTCAAATGGAATTTCCCTCTGAAAATTTCGATTTTATACGTGCTTATAATAGCGTCTACTTTTTTAAGTAATAACCTATATTGGAGGTGTGGTAAAAAATTCGTGGTGCTTTGTTAGGAAAGTTTAACTCGTCAATTTAAATGTAAATCTCTCTTCCATCTCTCGCAAGACTCCACGAATTCCTTACTTACCAATGTATGCTTATATATCAAATACATATGTTATAGAAACTACATTTAAATGGTATGTGACATTTTTATTATTATTAAAAATTAGCCAATGAAATTCATGACGACCAAAAACAGAATTACATGTGCAAATATAAAATCGGCAAAGCCTCGCTCCGGTGAAATTCCCGCAAATACAGATTTGTTAAGTGGATTTGCCTGGAGGCGCAGACAAACGGCAAGCACGAAGCAGCTAACGGTGCTGATGAAACCCGATAGGAATGAGTTGAATGGAAATGTACCCACCAGGCAGCAGTAAACAAACTGTATGATGCCGGTCAATAGAATGTAACCCAGATATATATCCACTAGCTTAAGCTTTTTGGGTGTATTCTGTACGTAATCATTGTAGAATTTGGTAATGACGCCGGTAACTTCAACCATTATTAAATTTTTGTAATTATATTTTTAGTTTTAGGCGAAATTGTACGATAAATTAATATTTGTAGCACCGCAGACACGTCACACAATACGCTGATACATATGTATGAAATATAGTGTTGATAAAACTAGTATAAAAGCTAAATAATACGTTTAACAGCACTGTTTACTGTTAATGACTAAGCAACAAGAAGAAGAGCAATGAGTTGATTTTGTTTTGATTGTGGTCTTTTCGTTGCTGCTCTTTAACAGGTATATTTATTATTTAAATCTTTAATTTAAACTAATTAATGATTTGTACAAAATGATTCAAATAATTGCAATACCTTTCAGTTATTTATTAGTCTTGTTTCTTGTAAATTGTGCAATTTAATACTGATAGTTTTTATATACATACACAAACATATGTTTTGCAAACCCATGTATATATGTGAATACAATAGATACGTACATATGTTTATTTACTTTTGTCGTAACATAAGCAGATATAAATTTATAATCTTTAACACATAATGTTACAATAACAATATTGTTTGTTCTTAAGGAATACATTAACAAATATTGTTGCTTCGGTCGAAGTCGTGACCTTCGCTGACTTGCTTTGTGTAGTTTTCATTGTCAAACTCACAAAGCAACTACAAAAAAAAATATAAGAAAAATCAATGGAAGACTTGACGCCATTGACTAGCCTTCAACAGGTAAGTCCATAAAAATAGTCATTCTATTTTGTAAATTTCCTTACCCTTTGAAATGAAAATAAGGCTTAATTGGTTGACGGAATTTAGCAAATATATGTAATGAGTAAAATGAGACTATACTAACCTAATAGAGTATATTCTTCAATACCACTGAGTCGATTATGCTTGTCTGTTTTTCCCTTTGTATAATCTGTTGCTCAGTGACTAATAACGATAGACCATTTAACCATTTTGGTATCTGATTCTCGTACGAAAAAAGAGTTTACCTTAGATTTTATACAACATACAAAAAGGGCTTTTTGTAGTCGGGGACAGCCGACTACAACGTTTTTATTTTATTTTATTTAATTTTCATAATTATTTTTTCTTTCAGTTTTAGTTGACTGATTTATTATTTTTTTATCTACCAAAGTTTGTTAACTACCGCTGCACGCATTCCGAATATCATCTACTATTAGATACATTATCTATAGTTCTACATTGTAAGTGATTAAATTTTATTATTTATATACAGACGGTATGTATTTGTCTTTCAATATGCTTAGGAACATAAGAACATTCATAACAAGAGAAATATGGTGCCACTACTTGGAATAGAACAATGAATATAAAGAATCAAATCAAGTTTTTCTTTGCGAACAAAATGAAAAGTTAAAAAAATATGTTTTATAGTTTATGTGAACTTTTATATAAAGATTCTGTGTTTTAATTGTAACAAAACGTATTTATATGTCGCCAAATCCATTTTATAAATAAATGTGAACAAATAATTTATATTATTAGTTAATATTCTTAATTTTAAAAGCAATTATTAATTAATATTAATTTTCCTTATTTTTAATATTTGTATATAATATAATATTTTGAATTTGTTCTATGTATACGTAAATTTGTGGGCGTATCTCAAGTATTTGCGATATTCATAAATTGCATTGTATAACACGATTTAATGTCTTTGTGAGAGCTACCAGATAAACTCGTATTTTTTAAGATACTATATATATAGAGATATATATGAAACTTTAGGTTCAATATCAAATTTATCTGAATCTGATGTTATTGTTTTAAATAGAAATTTTTTTATTAATTCGTCTACCATGTACAGTACCTTCAACAGAGGTACGTCGTATAATTAATGTTACCTTTTTATTATATATATTTAAAAAAGAAATATTTAATCTGGAAACAAACTATATGGGAATCAAATTAATTGGCTTTATCGCTTTTGAGTTTCTGTCTGAGTCTGAGCTTCTGTTAGCTTTATTCATCGACATCATGACTCATTGAACTTTGATATAGTGGTTACTTGCTCATATGCTCTAAGTATACAATCAAGTGCAAGTCCACAACTTCTTCCTATATCAATCAAAAGCTGGATATGTCCATACCTACTGATTCGTGCGGGCTATTATTGTTATCGTGCCCGTTCTCCGATTTGAAACTCTCTTTAACTGAGTCAGCATTAAGACAGACAAAAGCGGCTTTATTTTGTTTCTGTTTTTCAGTTTCACTTTAGCTTGCAAAGTGTATACAACTTGTGTGTACGCCCACTACATAAGTGCTATATAAGTGCTAAATATATATATAAACTGTAAAATTCCAATAAAACTAACATTGCAGCTTAGCGATTCCATAAAACCTAAGCTAAAGATGTCAGAGCGCCAACCTTTACTGCTGCAAAGCGATAATTCGGATTATGAGGGTAACCGCAGCAGCTTAATAAGGCCACCTGTACGCAGCTCTCCGCCGGACAGTACGTTGCTGAATGTGCACAGTGAGGACAGTGTTGCAGGTAAGTGCAATTTTATGCAACTTTTGGGCATGCATATTTATGCTAGAATGACATTTACTTAAAGTTAAAGTAGCAATAATGTTTTTAATATATACATTACAATTTAAATAAACATAAGAATATTTAATTTTATTAATATCTGGTAAATTTATACTTATAGTTCTTATTTAATATAAATGATTTTTATATTCTTAAAAACTGTTACATTGGCTATTAAAATTAATTAAATAATGCTAGCAGCTTTCAAGGTTTATGCTATGAGTTCATATCTAAATTATACGGGTCTAATTTGCTGACGGATTGAATTCGATTTGAACTGTAAAAAAAAGAAAATATGTATAGTCTGTTTTATATATATATATCATATATATTTTTTGATTACGTAGAATTTTTTGTTTTAATACTGGATTAGAATTATCTATAAATGGTTTTATTATAATGAGTTTTAAACTGAAAAAAAATTAAGTTTTAGTGTATATAATGATACTATTGATAATGGGGGGTGTGATTAAAAGCAGTTAAAAAAAGGTTTTTCTAAATAATACTAACACGTATCTAATCTTTTTGTATTGAACAAAAGATATTTTAATCAGAAGTTTTGAATATTGAATAATTTAATTGTTTCTAATCATGCCAATAAAATAAGTGTTTCTTGTGCATTTCTAAATTTCTTAATTAAAAGTGTTTCCAATACTAATATCTTTTGATAGATTAATATATATTCCCAAATATAGTTTTTAATTATATTGAATTCACCTGCTTTAATTTTCGACATAATTATATATATATATATATATATATATATAAACACAGGCATCTATCATATGACACGTAATATGAGACAGTATTTTTATGCCATAGTATGGCGCTGATAGCGTTTCTAAATGTAGTATAAGTTGTATAAGTTGTTTATGGTTAACTGGTAGGTGTTAGTTGAGAGCTGTATGAAATACTTAGAACTGAGGAATTTCGCATATCCGTTTGTTTACACATATTCTACCATACATTTTACCCACTTCTATAGAAACAATTGATTAGAGGAAGTAAATAATGCCATCTGTATAACATGTAGAAATCAGACCACTTTAAGCTAATGTCATTATAGCATAAGATTTTATAATAATTTACTAAAAACAGTGCATGCCGCAGCTGCTAGAGATGGAGATGATGATGGTCACAACGGTCAAACTGGTGATGAGAAAGGCAAGTCAACATACAATCCCACACATCATCGTACACTGGAACATCCGACATCAAACTTTGATACACTGGTGCATCTGCTAAAGGGTAATATTGGTACTGGCATACTGGCTATGCCAGAAGCCTTTAAGAATGCTGGCCTCTATGTTGGACTA
This sequence comes from Zygothrica quintamaculata, assembly GCA_037044455.1. Classification (NCBI taxonomy): domain Eukaryota; kingdom Metazoa; phylum Arthropoda; class Insecta; order Diptera; family Drosophilidae; genus Zygothrica; species Zygothrica quintamaculata. Next base: position 83,433 of record JBAMBS010001162.1, on the reverse strand, counting down.
TTTGGTACCATGTTAATGGGTGCCATTTGTACGCACTGCATGCATATGTTAGTGAAATGCTCTCATGAATTGTGCCGTCGTTTGCAACAGCCTTCGCTGGATTTCTCGGAGGTGGCATTCTGCAGTTTTGAAACGGGACCATTAGGATTGAGGCGTTTCTCACATATGGCCAGGCGTGTTATAACTACATTTTTGTTTATAACTCAAATGGGTTTCTGCTGTGTTTACTTTCTTTTTGTGGCTCTTAACATCAAGGATGTAATGGATCATTATTATAAAATGGATGTGCGTATTTATTTACTACTAATGCTCGGTCCAATGGTGATGTTGAATCTGGTGCGAAACCTTAAGTACCTGACGCCGGTGTCGCTTATTGCGGCAATCTTAACCGTTGCAGGCTTAGCCATTAGCTTTTCCTATATGTTACATGATTTGCCCGATGTGCACACAGTTAAACCTGTGGCTACTTGGGTTACGCTTCCGCTCTATTTTGGCACTGCGATCTATGCCTTTGAGGGCATCGGTGTGGTGCTTCCACTGGAAAACAATATGCGTACACCGGAGGATTTTGGTGGCACAACGGGCGTGCTCAATACAGGCATGGTTATTGTTGCCTGCTTGTATACATCTGTTGGTTTCTTCGGATATCTTAAATATGGCGAAAGTGTAAAGGGTAGCATAACATTAAATCTGCCCCCAGGCGATATGTAAGTTATAAGTTTGACACACTATGCTTCAATGGACTTTAATTAATATATGTTTGTTACTTCCGCAGATTATCGCAACTTGTACGCATTAGCATGGCAGTAGCTATTTTTCTATCCTACACATTGCAGTTTTATGTACCTGTTAATATGGTGGAACCTTTTGTACAAAGTCATTTTGATACTCAACGTGCCAAAGATTTAGCATCAACTGTGCTACGTACATTATTGGTTACTTTTACATGTATGTACAGCAATTAATTTCCTCAGTTTTAATTGTCATTTATTAATCATTTTGGTTTTATTTATATTCTACAGTTTTACTTGCCGCCGTCATACCCAATCTGGGTTCTATTATCTCGCTTGTGGGTGCTGTCAGCAGCTCAGCTCTGGCCCTGATTGCGCCGCCAATAATTGAGATTATAACATTCTATAATATAGGCTATGGTCGCTATAATTGGATGCTATGGAAAGATTTTCTCATTTTAATCTTTGGTATTTGTGGCTTTGTTTTTGGCACTTGGGCCAGTGTAGCACAAATTTTAAATGGAAGTGTGGATTAAGTGATTCCATGCTTTACCTACCCACTATATATGATTGAGTGCGAATTTACGTCGAAGGCTTTATGTAGTTTTTACTACTACTCTACAATAGTTTTATATATTATATTATTTCGATTTCGTTAAGGCACATATATGGCTATAATAGAGATTGATTTACGTTCATTAGGTGCAACAATTTACTCGTATTTCTATAGTTTATTTATGTTTAATAAATTTATTTTTAGTTAGGCACAGTTAACTCAATTAAGTACCAGACAATAATTAGCATTTTTATAACTTGTTTATGTCAAATGTTTTTATATTATTTACTGTTAATTTAAATGTTTTAATTTTTTTTATGTATAATCGCGAATCGCACAATGCCAAAAAGTGATTTCCGTATAGTATTCCTAGAAATGATATTGCTTATACATATATATATATATATATATATAATATTGTTAATGGTTAGAGCCTGATCTGAGCAGTTTATTCCATACAACCAGTTTTCCAAATATATAAGAAACTGTGTTAAAGACATTATATATACAAATAGCTCAATTTATATTATATCTTTCCAAAGACAATATTGTAATCCTTTTAATGTAAAACTCATATGTTATATATGTAGCGCAAATATGTTATATAAAATACAAATTCTACATGTGTGTATAATTAAAAAGAAGAACATACATGTCTACTGTGAAATATAAAAACTTACCTTTACTGTATACAAAAAGAAATAAAAAAGCAAAAACAAACAAATAACGTGAGCTATAATCTATACTCAATCTTATATAGTAGCTCTAACTAATAAAGGATTGGCGACAAATCAAACAGCAAGCCCTATGTATGGCATATATATATATATAGATTTATATATATGTTTATGTGAGAGATTTGATTTTTGGATCTCTGTAAATTATTATTATTATATGTAATTAAATTTTTTGTAAACCATGACTTATGACAATAATAAATTGAGTTTGAAGTTTATAACATCTATTTCATTCTTTCAATTATTTTCATTCCAACTAATACAAACCAAATAATACTGTATATAACATGTATTTAATTTGTATAACCTCTTAACATCAAGGGTTTGTTATTAGCTTTCTTTTGGCAAGTAGCTTTATTTTTCGCGCTGACTACATCTATTAAGTATGTTCCTAGAACTTAAGTGTACATACAAAGTACAATTATAAAATGAAATTATTTGATAGGTTTGATGATAATAACAATAGCTAAAAACAAGTAAGAAGTCTGTAGTCCAGTGTACCCGACTACGAGAGCCCCTTTGCCTTAATATATACACACATACTCATACATACACACAGTTCTGCACGTACTTAGCCATTGCGCGCACCTTTTAGCCCCCCACGCTCTATAGCGCGGTACTTAATGTTGTATAACTTCCGTGTTTATTGTTATTTTAATGAAATTTACAACGTAGATGAAGAATGGTCTACTTAATATGTGTGCGAAAAAGAAATTTGATCGGCTAAAAATTGTATCTTATAATCGATTTTTTCAAATTGCGGGGGTCAGGGGAAGAAATGGAAAAATCTAAAACAAACTCGTATAGCGTACGAACATAACAAATTTACGTTCCAAATTTCGTTGCTCTAGCTCTTATTTTGCGCGCACTACTACCCCACGGGGCCCATAACTCCACTTTTGATTATCTATAACTTCCGAAATTTTTGATCAATCTTACCCAGATTCACAACATCGATTATGAGTGGTCTAATTATGATCGGTTGAAAATTGTGCTTAATAATCGTTTTTTTCGATTTGCGGGGTCAGGGGACAAAATTCAAAAATCAAAAACAAACTCGTATAACCTACGAACATAATGAATCTAGATTTCAAGTTTGGTTGCTCTAGCTCTTATAGTCTCTGAGAAACAGGCGTTCATACGGACGTATTCTATAATTCTTTTTAAATATATAGACACTTTTCTTTAAATATATATGTTTTATATACAATAGAAAATTCCATCGATACAAATAATATATTGGAAAAAACTGAAGGATTAGTAAATAACAAATGCGGAAAAAATCTTTATAAATGTGTTTTCAATGACAAGTTATGCATTAGGGATGAAACAGTTTGTACACGTCTGTTTACGAAGCAATCTTATAATTCCCAACTGGTTTTTCGCTAGCTGTTGCATATAAAACACTGCAATAAGCGCTGAACTATTTGTGTTGTTTGGAAGGAGAGCCAGTTAGCACTCCCCTAGACAAGGATGGAACACATAAAGAACGGCTGGCACAAGACAATGCCGTTCGAAAGTTTTTTTTTATATATATATATTTATATATATATAATATATATATAGACTACATGCCTAAGACACTAAAAAAAGGTGAATAAATATATTTTTTGATTTATTTCAAATTTTTGACCAAAATGGAACATTTAGTTTTCTGGACAAGGTGGTACCCAAGTCCAGCTTTCCCAGGTTATGCATGTTTTTGTGATTGAATCGTATGCAGGATTATCTTCACAAGTTACTGAAACCGCATTATTACCTTCACATACCCAATAACGTGTTGGATCCCAGAAGTTGCGGTATTTCTCACCTGCTGGACCAGGGCATGTTGGTTCATTATTACTATTGGGACTACAATCCGCAGAATAAGCAATAGCCACAAACAGGGCCAGGCAGACAAGAAACAGAGCTGCAACAAAATATTTGTATTACCAATTAGATACCTGTATGTATATATTTATATATATGTTTAGACTGCGATACATACTTGCTTTCATATTAATATAGACTCCGACAGGTGAATATTATTGAATGTGCCAAAGCTAGTGAATTGGCAAGCTTTTTATACTTGTACAGCAAAGATTTTCCGACTGATATCAGTTTGGCAAAGGTTTCGTCAATTGATATCATACCGTTTTCTTTATTATTAATATAACTTATCTGCCCATGTTATGTTCGTGTTGTTTTGGGAGTGTATGAAAGTAATTATCGTTCATTGATAATTTCTATTTTAACTGAAGAATGAAGGTCTTAGAAGGAATCTTGTTTGAGCTTTAAATCTATTGTATTATCTTGACATCATTATCTTTGACTCTAATTAGTTATAGTCCTAGTTTTTATAGGTATTTTATATATATAGATATACCGTTTGGTATGGATGGTATGTAAGAAATTTATAAAATAATTATAAATCAAAGTAGGTAAATAAAAATTTTTTGTGAATAATTTTTAAAATAATTATACTTATAAAATGGATGGAATAAATTTGGGTAAGAGGCAAGTAATTGAATTTATAGAGCTGGAAAAATCTATACGTTGGTTTCGTGGGTTATCACGTAGGCAGCTAAACACATGTAGGAGATTATTGTACGCATTGCGTGATGATTTGCAGCAGGAGACAACATATCGTGTGCATGAATGTTTATTAAATCTTGGCTTGAACCCATCAATTGATTCTGATCAGATTAAGACCATTATGGGTATGAGCCATGATAATGACTTGGCCTTTTTATGGTTTGTCTGGGAAGCTTATTACAAGACGCCGCATTCTTGCAGTGAAGATGATGCTTATTATACGCCCAATGAGCAATTACTATTGACTGCTATAGCACATCTGGATATGGGTGCAACTATGCGTGCCCTAGATCAAATACTACCAGGCTACGAGCGTTCCAAAAAGTATCAAGATAAGTTACGATTAGAGCAGATCCAATTAGCCAAAGAACATGCCAAACAAACTCCAACCAAGGCGAAGATGAAAAAAACTCTAAAAAATCTGGATAAACACAAATCTCCGTACTTTGTACCTCAGGTGCGCCCAAAGCTATATACACCAAACTCAATTACATCTAAGCCAATAGAGCGTAAAATTGAATTTCCCAACTATGATCGCTACAAGGATAAAATGTACAATATACCCAATGAGAAAACACGCTGGTTCGCTACATATACAATGTCTCCGATTAAGCGTGAAGTCAAGAGATGTCTGTCCGAAGCCCTAGATCAAGTATTCGGTGTTAGGAACAAGACGACGGATAAATCATTGTGTAATCTGCATCGCTTGCTTGAGGAGTCAAGAGCCAAAAAACGTGATGAATTAACTTATGAAACGATGCAACGTTGCATGGCATTGTTGGATATTCAGGGAGAAGAGCAACTTAAGCGTCGTAAAAGGATTACACGAGAATTGGAACAAGCCGTTAATAGTGCTGCCAAGCAGCTAGAACAGTACAAACAGTATCAAATGTTGCAGGTGCGCAAGATAATTGGTGGCCTTAGACCAAGTAATACAGATTGTAAAATGTGTGTAGAGATTGTCTCCCAAATGGTGCCACCCTATTGTAAAGATGTACCTGATCAGAAAATAGATTTGGATATGCTAATGAATTTGGACTTTGATAAAATAAACCAGGCACAGTTCGATGCAATCGATGATAAACAACCAGTTAAAGTATATGAATTGGGATACAAACAATATATTAAGATGATCTATCCAGAGAAACCGATACCAGGAAAAAGCCAAGAAGAACGATTTAAAGATGCCTTGTTGGATCTTAAAGCGCGTTACTGCAATAAATGTACTGATGAATTAATGAGTTTGCCAAGTGAGGGCAAGATTAAAATTCTAAATAATCAGGGTAATGTTGTTCAAACTCTCAAAGGTGTTGATATGCGGAACTGTCCACCAAACACAACACCATATTTGGGTCCAGAACATCAATATTTCTCAACGCAATATATGAAGAATGGCATTGCATTGTGGGACTACTTTAAGATCTTTGATGTGCCATCAGAATCATCAATAGACTATACTTTGCATGATGCAAAGTCAGCCATAAGAAATTATTGCATAAGAGCACTTGATCAAACATCACAGGAATGTAGTGAACCAGATGAATGGAAAGGTTTTGGAAAAAGCAATAAAAAGAAACTGCCGCGAATAAGAAATTTACCATCCCATGCAACCATTGATGCAGTGGGCAGAACGGCTGTAAGAATGTTCAAAGATAGTGTCAAGGGGGTAGAAGATATAGACATGGAGTATAATTCGGAGGATAAAAGTCTATCCATATGTAGTATATTTTCAACTGAGAAATTTAACAACATGACAAACTTGGATCCGGATAATACAGAAATGATGATGACACTACTAAAAAAGGGAATGGATATACTTAGACGTAATCCACATTACGTTTTAGTTACATTGCCCAATGCACACAGAATACCCATACTATTGGATTGGGTGGCTGAACGTTATGGTAAGACCTATAGTAGCCATGAGCTGTATGAAATGGCCATAGCAGGTAAAACTATACACGAAAGGTATATGAAACAGCGTCGTAAAAGAAGAATTAAAGCTAGCAACAACGCTGTTGACAGTAATAAAAGATATAGTTCTTTTGTTGCTAAAAGCCAACATATGCGTAGGAATTACCATAGTCATGTCGTTCAATTGGCCCTAGAAGATTCACGCCTTATGTGGTTAGCTCTACGTGGTTATTCCAATTTGGCTGGTTCACTTTCGGATGCATATTTTGCCTATATGCCTGCACAGGAATTCGAATGTAAATGACACCAAATCTGGATACCCTATAAATATAATAACTATCGTTTATTACGCCGTTAAAGTCACCTAGCCAAAGCTTAAAGTAGCTAAGCCGCCAGGATTTGCAGTAGCGCATACATAACTGAATCTTCACCATGCAATTGGTACATTCAGTTAATGTATACGGTACTGCATTTATTGGCTAAGCACAAGCTTTGCACCATACTATAATTATGCAAAAAAAAGTTATTTTGTAATGTGTTTATAATAAATGTTTTGGTATGTTTAATCTTGAGATTAAGAACAGTATCATTATTGTTAATTAAAGCCAAAGCTTAAAGTAGCTAAGCCGCCAGGATTTGCAGTAGCACATACATAACTGAATCTTCACCATGCAATTGGTACATTCAGTTAATGTATACGGTACTGCATTTATTGGCTAAGCACAAGCTTTGCACCATACTATAATTATACAAAAAAAAGTTATTTTGTTATGTGTTTATAATAAATGTTTTGGCATGTTTAATCTTGAGATTAAGAACAGTATCATTATTGTTAATTAAGATTTATGGTTTTGCAGCTATTTTAAAACAAGTGAACTTATATGGGGGTGTGTGTGTGTGTGTGTGTGTCTAAGTCCAGGAAGTTATATGAATATCGTCATCTTTATTGATAATCTAACAACATCACTGATAAGCGAAGTGAGCAAATTGTTTCTTTCCAATAATACTCTCACCATGTTTTGGCTATCTGATAGACTTTTCTGAAAAATACTTCATAAATTCTTAATAAATTTCGGTTATCAGATATCAGTCTATCAGTCTTTATTTTGTATGATAAGGGCAACAATTGTAGACTGGGAGGCAGCTTATTCGATTCTCTCTCTCTCTCTTTATTTCTCTTCCTCTGCGTATAAGCACGTTTTTAAGGTCTGGCCTTGCAATACGTAAAGCAGCCCACTAAGGGTATTCTTTCTACATCAAGTTTGTCGACTGAATACTTCTCTGCAACTAATTTCGTATTATTATAATTATTTTAAGGACGCCTTAAATGATTTTCCTATATGACTTCAGCATAGGAAGTTTTAAGAATCAAGTCAAGTGCAGTATTTTTGGGAAAATAAATAAAGTAAGTGCTCTCCTCTTAATTATTACTTATTTAAGTTTAATTTCTTGACTTTATTCCTATCTCATTGTATATACCCTAACCATAGTTAGTTCAATTTAAACAGGGTATTAGAATGGCAAAAATTTTGTATGACCTAAAATAAACTTGCGTAATAACTTCTAACAAATTGGTAATGTACATTTGCCTCTCACCCGCCTGTTAAATGGATGCAACGAACACGAACGGCGTTAATTTCTTAACTATCTCTTAGAGCGAGGGTGGTTCTATTAATAATGCATTGGTATAAAATACCAATCGTTAAATAAATATCAACATGAGTTAAGTCTGTTTCGTTTTATTTTTGTTTTTCTTTTTTGAATATATAAACTTTATTTCATTAACCAGTTAAAAGCAAATTGGCAACTACACGCATGTTGCCCAAGTTAATGGAAACTGTGTGGAAAAGTGAAAATACAAACATGAACTATCACACGAAATACTATACATTTTTCTCTGGCGAAAGAACTCGTTGCTTGGCGACACTAATTGTCAATGGTTGCAGTCGTCTCATAGGCATTCAAACGCCAGCGAAGCGTCTCACCATGGACATGAAGCGAAGACACTAACAGTTTAAGTCTTAAATTGCCACAGCGCAATTTGTCGCCAGTATTGGAAGTACCTCGAAAATATGTTGCTTACCATGTTGTAATGAATGGATAATAATTTATAAAGTCGTTGACGTGCCTTGAAGTAAACTTAGTCGCAATGTTCGGATTGAAACGTACACTACTCGCAAATCTAAGCCTTTGGCTCTGCTTGTGCATGGAGCTGGGACTGGCACAGAATGCTAGTACAATTGTTTGGGAGCCATCTAATGGGAATACCAATAAACGTGAAGCTGTTAACAATAACAACAGATTGGATTATGCTGGTACAACAATAGCCAAAAGCTATGATCCACCACCGGAATTCTATAGAGGACCAGGATCAAGTTCAACCACCAATTCTGGCTCTAACAATCCGCTCGGGCCTACTGATAATCAACATTTGGCTGGCGTCGGTGAGACCCTTAGTGAGGCGTACAGTAAGTGGCGCCAAGGAGGTAACCTACATGATCGTATCAGTGTTGGTATGCAATGAAGTTCATAAAAATCTTTGTGCCCAACTAAAAAATTTAAATATTTATAAGGTCACTATGGAGGTGGAGCAGGTGTTGGATCTGTAACACATGTACAGAACCCACATGGCCCTACTTACGCCTATGAAGGACATCCGTATGATTATGCTGGAAATGGTGGACAGGGTGGATATTACAGTAGCAGTAGTGCAGAAACAGGTGCAGGAGTACCATTTGATGTATACGGTACGCGTCCAGGTTATGGCTCACATCATCCACATTATGGTAGCACCGGCGGCGAGTACTCTTATCTGGAGTCCCATGACATGGCTGCGCATAAAGGACCGCCAGAGCTATCACAAAAAGCGCTTTTGGCTAAGAGTTTTCTCATACCGTTAGCCAGTGCTGCCGTATTGGGTATAGCAGCTGCTTTGGTCAGCAATCCATTGTTGCTACAGCTTGGCACAGTCTCCGGTGGGTTAACTCCTGTGGTTGGCAAACGCAAAAGACGAGCACTGCGACACGGTTCAACTCGTACAGCATATAATTACCATTAAAAAAATCCTCCTCTGCTTTAAATAAAATTGCTGACGAAATATAAAGCGTCTGCATTTCTATTTTAAGCAATACAAAAAAGTATTTATTAGCTTTAAAGGACTTTAAAGTTTAAACAAAAAATAATCTCACGTTTTAAACAGTTTCAAGGATAACGCAGTTACAGTTAGTAAAAATTTTTATTGTTTCTTATTTAAAATGTAAATAATTACTTAAAATTTTTACTGATTATACAATTTGATTTATACAAAGACGCACATCTCCACTAAATCCTATGAACGCGCAGTTTTGACTATCCATAGAGTACCATTACGTCATTGATATATTAATTATTAATATAATTATATTTTTATATTAATGTCTATGTCTTATATAAATAACGTATACTTTTAGAATGTATTTAAGTAGAAATAAAATATTATTTAAATCACATTTCACATATCTGCAGATTGTGCACAGGTTTCCTTTAAAAATTTATTTTTAAACTTTCGCGGTAAACATAAATTTCTTCTTCTTTAAACTGACGCACGATACGATAAAAATGTATACATGAAACGTTATCGATTGCTGCGTATGTTAGTTAACAGCGTTGAGAAGCTTTTTATATGTTGTGAAAATTGTTAAATTTAAATTCAGTTTTATATATTTTCTGTGAATATTGAAGTAAATAAACTTTACTAAGTGTACACAATATTGAGTGTTTGTGAGTGTATATAAAAGAGTAAATAGCATTTAACATTTACTAAGTTAGTGCACGTTTTGTTGCCACAACTCTTCCACACGGCCTGCACAGAAGTTGCAACAAATGTTCTGTACTGGAGAGACTACGCGAATGGAAACCATAAGTACGATAATTGAAGAAAATGTCAGCTACACACGATGCTACGTGACTTAATAATGCTCCTTCTGGGTGCCATATTATAACGGACACAACGTGTTGCTTCTGTTCATCTTTACTGCCCATTCCATTGGTAAGTTTTTCTTGTCCATTGACCATTTTATATCATTAAGTTTATGGCAACGTCCCACCAGTCAACACCATTTTTTTTGTAACTAACTCTATACAGTTTTAATTGGTACGATGTTTGAGTAATAGCCACGACTTAAAATATCAATGATCTTTTTAGTAACTTTACTCATAAAATGTGTAAAAGGCGCTGTACAATTTGCGCTAAAGTAAATAGCGGGCAGAATAACGCATTTCTCTACCTGTACTGCAGCCTTTATTCACAGAGAAGGCATAAGCAAAACCACATAGCATACACACGCATACACACGCACACAATATATTTTGTTTTTGTAATTGAAGTTTATCTCTTCTTTTTCCGTTCTTCTTTAAGCGTCGTTTTTGTTTGCAATTTAAATTGTTTTTTTTTAAATACGTTTCTTATCTTTTTCCATTGGTTTGTTGTTGTTGCAAATGAACCGATAATTGGTATGTTTTATTGTTGTCGAAGGCTCCACGAGACTCAATTCAAGTACTTGAAAAATTTTAAATTAATAATATATTACACTTTTAAACTTTAATATTTGATTTAAGTGTAGTAAGCATCTCTGTAAAGTTTCAGTTTAAGTCTGTTTATCTGTACATGTGATTGTCTGTGAATTTACTAGTTCATAAAATTACAATTGGTTTGTTTTGGACTGTGTACTAGTACTAGCTTACAGCGTGTATAGGAACTAATGTGAACAATTCTATTTGCCAGGGATATATTTCATTCTAAGATTTTGCTTGGCATACTGTTAAGCTTAATATAATTCAAAAATATCAGCCAAAACAATATGTAATTATTTTTATTAAAATTAGAGCTAGTACAACAAATTTGTTTATAGTAATTAAATACTATAAGCGATGAACGCAAATATTATAATAAATAACAAATTATGATAAAAATAACAGGAATAAAATGAAAATAATTTTGATTGAAAATTATGCATACATTTATTCAGCTGGAAATTAATTTATATACATTTTGCAATAATTTGTACACTGAGTTTCAATATTTTTTTTTAGTTGCCACAAAACTGCGTGGTTGTGGCACAAAATGATGCAAAACAAAAACCACAAAGTTAGCTCTCTATGTTATTTGGAAATGGGTACAAATAAAATGGTACACAAAAGTTAATGCATTTGTGTAATTATTCAACAAATTAAAATCTATAAATATTGCATTTAATTTGTATGCTAAAATAATAATAAACATTGGTTTTTGTGGCACTGTTTTGGCAGTTGGCTCGAATGATTAAATTGTGGTTAGATTGGTCAAAACGATTCACTACACTGACAGTAAATATCTATTAGTTGAAGCTTGCTGATGTTTGTTAACAATTATATGAGAATATTTGAAATAAAATACGAAAGAAAGTTCTTAAGAATATGTTTTCAACATCATACACGCCCATATTATTGGTTGGGCAACAAATCACATTGACACCCACAAATTTTCTCAGCCATGCCCATATAGTTGTGGGTGGCATGATACATTCGAAAGATGTTATAAAAAAGTGGAGAAAAGAAATAAACACAGAAACAAATTACAACTGTTGTAAAGTGTCATTTTTCAAAGTGCAGGGCAATAGAGTGCCGGGTGGAAGAAGGAGGAGAGGAGGCAGAATACAGGGTCAAGGATGTGAGAGTTGAAACGCAATGTAGAAATAATCATAATGGCCCAGCGCATATTTGAGACGAAATCTTGCGTGGAAATATTGCAGAAACAACAACAAAAGAAAATGCGAAAAGAAATGAAGAAGCAACAAAAGAACAACAATAAGAAAAATGTGAGCAAATTTTGCTGGCAGCGCAAAAGAAATAAGAGAAAAAAAAAGTAGATAAGGGAACCAAAAAAAAGAAAAGAAAAGAAAATAGGGAAAAAAACTAAACCAAATTCCAATTTGTCAGGAATTTGTTCAATTTCAGTTTTGCTTCGTTGAGGGTTCGTAGAGGCTATGTTTTGGTCACCATCAACAGCTTCCATACCCATAACCATACTCAACTTCCCCATTGTCATCGTCAGCCTCATCGATAGCTACGTCTGTCTCCTCTGTCTTCTCTCGCCGCAGAACATCTGAATGTTTCACACGTGCCGTCATGCAAAACCATAAGCATAACGGCTATACCGACCAACACTAGCCATTATAGAGCAACCACGACAAATAGCACACATTTAACACACTGACACACACACATGCACACACCCACATATATGCATGCATATGGGAGAGCAAAGAACAGAAAAAAGTGCATACTTAACAGCCGCACAAAAAAAGCAGCAGGCGAAACAGCTGTTCAAAATGGCTCAAACAACGTCGCAGACTGTCGCCCATAGACACACTTAGAGCTGGTTGCGTGAGTCGTGCTAATGTTTCGTGCCATAAGCATAGCATAACGTCCAAATATTTTGTGCTTAGTTAAGCTCACGAGCTCATATCTGACATATGCTTTAAGTAGGCAACATCAAGTTTTGGTTATACTTCTGTTGGACCGACCCTAATGACATTTGTATTCTGCTGCACACATGTGCAACTTGGCTTAAAATTTTTTTCTGATTTTTTTTTTTTTGTTCCTCCTTTCTTTTTGGCTTAACTTAGCCAACAAAGCCTGTAGCCTGCAGCGTGCAGTTTGCATGTTAACTTCGAAATTTGTACAAAATTTGTTTCCTTTTCTTTCCTTTCTTTTTTGTTCTTAATGATTTGCCTTTGGCAATTGGCTGGTAAATGATCCATGTAAATGTGGGTAATGTGCCAAATGATAACGGAAATTAATGTTAAGTGCTCAAACAGCAAAAACCAATTGTATTGCATAATTATAAAAGCTGAACCACATCTATAAGCCTCATTTTACCTTTCCATAAATATTTCAATATACAAATGAAAACTCTCCAATTGTACGTATTTTATTCATACATACATACATACATATATATATATACATATATGTATATATATATTCCTATACCAGACCAACATAAACTTTTCCACACAGTTTGCAAGCGTTTTAGCTATGGATTTGTATGTAAAATGTACATCTCTCTGCATGTATGTGTGTGTGTGTGAGGCTTTGTAAATCTGTCGGTGCTTGTGCGTCTAGAGTTTTAATTGAATTTTGAGTGGCGTATTTAGGGATTTGTTATTTTTAATAGAAAGGCCACATAGCTTCTACATTGAACAATGGAAAGCACTGATACAATTCCAATACGAAACTCTGAAATTTTTTGTGTTATTCTTTTCTTTTTTATTTGTTTATTTATTTTTTTTTCGGTTTTAGAAACAATCAAAGGCATTGAGAGAAAAATTTGTTTTGCAAATAAAAAGTGTGTATTTTTGGAATATATTTGTTTCTTTAAATAACTTTACTTACTGTATAGAGAATTATTAAGTGTTAGATGGGAAAATATCCTTTGTATAGTATACTAAAAGCACAACTAGTTAGTAGTGGAATCCATGAAAGGGTTTCAGCTTCAAATTCTACACATTCGTGTGAGTCAAAGCTATCTGTTTGTATTAACTCTCTATTGCTTCTATAATTTGAAATTATTTAAAACAAATCTATTGTTAGCCACAAATAAATAGCTCAAATATTACAATACTTTATTTTTGTTAACCGCACATCAAAATTGTGTTATAAAAAGCAATTTGTTAACGCCATAAAAAAGTGGATACCCGCATGCTTTTTATTATGCTCGATGGCCAATTTGAAAAGCAATATGTATAAGGACAGCACAGGACAGGACAGGGCAGGATAGGACAGGACATGGACAGTGATCGGACAAAATCCACATTTACACTCATCCCACACACACACTCATACACACGCCCACACATACAGTTATTGCCACTCCAATCAGCAGTTCAACCAGCTCCAACTCTCCTCAATTTACAACTTGCTATTTATTTTGGGGAAACATTTGTGCCACATGTCACAGAGCAGCAGAATGCCATGGTTGCTTCTGAGTGTTTGGTTGTATGTTTTCTTTCATTATTTGGTTGTTGTTGTTTTTTTCTTTGTTTATTTTTACATCTGTATGTGTATATATGTGCTTGTGTGTGTATGAGTGCATTTGTTGTTCATTTCATTTAAATTACCCTGTGGCTGACCTCCTTGTCACAACATGGCGGTGCACCATATTGAAGCGTTCCAGTCGACAATTGAATGCTCATTGAGTGCCCTTTTTTTCTTTTTTTTTGGTATAGTCAATAGCATTCAGCATTGGTGAATGGTTTTGGTAGATCCTTTATTTTTTGTGGCTTTTTAATCAAGTTGTTTGGGTACAACATTCTTTGTTGATGTTTTGGTTTTGCAGGTTGTCAATAAAACAATAAACACAAAACACTCGACAGATTCACAATGATACTTCAATCATTGTACAGAACTTGAATGTATACCAAATATATAGATATTTAATACATAGTTAATATAATTTTTATATATTTTCTGTTAGCATAGATTGATCAATATACAATTTCTATAACTTTGTGCTTTTCATTTAAGCTCTGAATTTTTTTTTTTTTTTTTGATATTTTCTTTTGGAATTATGCTTAAAAGTTATTGTCGACTCTCTGCTGGAAGACACGCTTAAGCGCATTGGCCATAAACCTATTCATGGCTGCAATAAAATATTATTTTGCCTGTATATTATATATATACCTACTCTCTTTTATTCTCTCCCTCTTTCACTCTCCCACTGTTTGTATATATCCTTGCTTTGTCTGCTGGAGTTGTCTTGCAGCGTTGTACAAGGTTTTATATATATATATATATTTAAATTACACAAAGCATTAAATATAATTCACTCACTACGCTCCATTTACTAAGGCTATATAAGGGCACACACATATATACACAAATATACGCAAACACACACAACACACACTCGCACACATATGAGAAAACCCCACATAAGTCTTCTGTCAGCAGACATAAGTATGCAATGGGCCAAGGAGAAAAAATGCCGCTGAAAATCGCTGTAATACTTTTTCATCAATTATATGATGCGCAAAATATATATATATATATACTATATATATATATATATATATATATATTTGCTGAGATTTACAATATCAAACATGACACAGACACAAATATACGCACACACATGCAGGCTTACAAATAGACAGGCAGTACTTTATTCTCTCTTATTGAGCTCCTAACTCAAACACACAAATATATATATACATACAAATATGTAATACATGTGTGTGTGTGTGTGTGTGTGTGTGTGTATGTGTGTGTATGTGTATACACAGACATGCTCTAGATGGCAAACGCGTCATACTTTACTACTTACTAAATCCATTACAAAGTATTTACGTAGAAAATTGCTTTATATCTCTGCATATCTCTCAGTCGACGACGCTGCCAACGTTCGTCGTGTGTAGAAATATTTGTTGCAGAACAACAACAACAACGAAAGCTGCAAAATAGTTGAATGAACAACTTAACGATACCCTGTTAAAGCTTAACAGTAGATATTGGCATTAGTTATGCATATAAAAATGCATCTATAGAGTTAAAGTCGAAGACTTTGCGCCACTGTTAAATAACATAGCAGTTTAACATAAACTGTTAACCTACTGTTGAGTAACACTTGTGTTTAGAAATATAATTGTAATTATTAACTATAATTTTTAGTTTGAATTTTTATCGATACCTTTTGCTTTGACATAAGGGTATAGAAATTTAAGTACGTGGAAATAATAGTAAAGGAAAAAAGCTCTTATGTGGTATAGTCTCTGTGTACCACCCTCTCCCCTTGCCAACTCTCTTTTCTCACTTTATGGCAGTAGTCAGTAAGGTAGTCGCTTACAGGCATCCTGCCCTTGTCTATTTGTATTTGTGCAGAGCCTTAGCTCTATAGCTTCAGGCATAGCTATGCCCCTCCTAGCTCTCTCTCCTCCCCCTCTCCTCACACTTTCTAAGGCATCATGACAATGGCAAGACAAAATGGCTGTGTGCACCAATTTATGTGATTTTTCGTAAATGTCAGTGGCAAATAAGAAAATATTAAAATAGATTTGTGCACTGTACGAAGACAATGGACAAACAGCAACAACAAAAACAAAAACATAGAAAAAAATAGATTATGGCTTTGTAGATTATAGAGCTCTCTCTTTCTCAAGAGGCTTTACGTTGATTGGATGCTAAATGATTGAGCTCTTATAGTAAACATATTTAGTATGATTAACTTTGGCATAAGTAACACATTTTTTTCTCTTAGTGCACAAACAATTCAACTCTTTACTGCATTGATTTGCACTTCATATTATGGCAATCCCCTCCATCCCCCACACTGCAGTAGTCATAAAAATTGGGAATGTTCGGAAAGTTATAGAAACTTAAATTTACTTAAGAAACTATAAAAGTGTCATTTGTTGGCAATGGAAACAGGTTAATCAACATTATATTTAGCTGACTAAGCATTAAACTAGAACTTATATAGATATAATATATAATATATAGTTTTGTTTTTTTTTTTTATAATTTTTAGCTATTTTTTTTCTGGTAGAACCTTGTGGAAGTTGCAGTAGAGTCGCTTTTGGCATCTATTAGAAAATTGTCGTGCAGCAAGGCGTAAGATGATGTTGCCTGAATTGCACTACGAATCAGTCTAGCGTGCTATCAATTACTGTGGCAAGTGTTGCACGTGCCATAACCCAACTCTACCCCTGCACCGCTTGCAACATGCCACTGACTCTTCGGTAGATTGCTCATCTTATTGTGTTGCTACTTGGCGTTTGCTGTCTTGGCTCTCCTTCTAATTTTTTTTCTCTTGTATATTTTTTATGTCGTGCTTGTTTCTTGTCTTGTTTCTTTATATTTCTTTCTATATATATATTATCTACGTCATTTTTTTATACTTGGTAGCCATTGCTGCATTTTCCTGACAATTTCCTTTAGCTGCTGTTGCTTTTTGTGTGCTTCCATTTGTTGCACAATTTTTTAATTTGTTTCACGAACGTTCAACGTTCAACACTAAAAGATACTTGTAGAAAGCAAGAGTTGTACTTGTACTTGGCTTAAGAATGTGAATTTTAATTTAACTGTTGGCATTAAGTAGCATTTCTATTTAAACTTGCTTTATTCATTACATGATGAGGCTTCAAAATTGAAATTTAATTTGATTTTTCATATTTTCCGGTAATTAAAATCGAAAATTTCAAGTCTAAACTTCAAATTTTACCAAAATTTATGCATTCAATTAGCCACAAATAAGCATACAATTTATAGTTACAATTTAGTCAAATAAGCTCATATAAACACACACAAATACACACAGACACACACATACTGACACACACTTGTGTCTTAAATAATGTCATAATAATAATTCAAGTAGCCGCAAATACAAAACAAACTTCAATTTTCAGCATTAACTAAATCTATGGTATGGTTTGTCTTATGCTCAGCAATTTGCTGTAATCAAAAATCTATATATATATATATATATATATATATATATATGTATGTAAGGATATAAGGATGTTTATAAATTTAATGATACAAATGTATAATATTGTTATGCCTGGTAATAAGCCTAATTTGAAATACATTTTCTGTACGTAAATGCAGTGAAAGAAATGAGTCAAACCGAACTAAAAATACACTTGTTAAATATACACTATATATATCACTATTATAACTGATAACTAGTGTGTATATAGTGTATATTTAATGAATGTTTGTTTCATATTTAAAAGAGTATTCAGCAATCGTTTTAATGCTATATAATGTTCTGGTTAATAAGCATTAGATATAAATTAGAGCTCTTGTTGGAATGCGTTGATTATAAAGATGACAAGCAATTGCATTCGAATGTAATTAGAGCACAGACAGAGACAGAAAGACACAATGAAAAATAATGTTAGAAAGAGATAGCTAAACGTTTTAAGTTATATACTTAAATGTCATGTGAGGCCCAAGAGGCTGCTGCAAGCAGCTAAACTGGACATGTGGCAAGACTTGGCGTACAGTTAAGTAGCAGCTTATCACACATATATATATATATATATAAATGATTTGAGTGGCCACTTCAGTTGTCTGTGTGTAATAAAATAACGCTTCAAATGTTGCACGTAATTGCCATGTCCTCTCAACTGTACTTTGTATAATATATATACATGTGTGTGTAGATGTGTTTGGTTTCATATAATTGCAGCAGGTACTCATATCATGGCTTGCTACATTTTAATTGGTTTAACAATTAAAAGCAGAACACAGACAAAGACAGACACACACAGAGACTGACAGAGACTTGGCGGAGAGTGAGAGTTCAAATGAGATAGTTGTTAAGTTAAGCTATTCAGTTAAATAATCGAATTCTCTTTCGTCTGTAAGTAATCCAAAATTAAGTAGTACTCGGTGTAAATTAATAACCAGGCTAATAGTTAATATCCTACCAGTTGTAGGCGTAATGCCAAAAACCCTTGCAATTACCCAACAAACTTGCTGCAATGCATAAATTTGCGTTTAGACCAAAACCGGAGCTAACGTGAAACCAAACATTAATTTTATGTGCCGCCTATTGGTAATTGGTAATTGGTAATACGTAATAACCAAGCATAAGTTGGATAAATATGTATATATATGTTTCCATCGTAAATATATAGCAGTGTAGGGTTTGAGTTAATCGAAAAGATAATTGGTAAGAGTTATTTGCAAAAGGGCTAAGCATATGCAACGTTGATTTAAAGTTTATGAAATGGAAACGGGAAATCTATTGAAAGCTATAGGAACCTTGAATAGTCTATCCCTTTAAGATTGTCTCCTAAATCTGACTTCATAGCAGAAGTTTTCAATGTTGAAAGCATATCAAATGGTGCTCATTAAAAAACTGTATGTGTGACATTCTGTCAGGCAGGATAATAAAATTACAATTGCAGCTCGACGACAAATAAAAGGCAAATCTGCTGAGTCAGCGATACGAAACAGTTAGACTGAAAGAGATGGGGTTGGTATGTAGTGTGGGTGGGTTGCTTGTAGAGAGGGAGTTAAGGCAAATGTCAAATCAAATTTATTGACTTTCATTGTAATGTCGCAAAGTTAGAGGGCGCTCCGCTCCATGAAAGACTGGAGAGAGAGAGAAATCTAACGACTAACCCGCACCCAATTTGTCGACAGTTACGCGCGTTCATTCAAATGTAATGCAAAAGCCAATGACAAGGGCAGTAAGGACACAGATTACACTTACTATATATATATCTATACATATATATATATATATATATATATATATACCTTTTTGCCTTAGTTGCTTGTCAGACGACTGCTTTTTAAATGCTTGCCTGATGCAGCTAAAGTTTAAGCCAAAATCAGCCTTAGATTTGATATCAATGCCAGGAACCAGTAACCAGCAGCCATAAGCCAAAGCCAAAGCCAAGTTTTGTCTTTTTGACGTTTTTCTCAGTTTTTTTTCTTTTCTTTTCCATTTTTCCTTTTTTTTTTTTCTCACACAAGACACAATGCCTTTTGGCAATGCTATAAAAAATCATACGCTTCCAGTCAATTGCAAGGATTTTCTTGCCGAGTTCCTTTGTGCCATGTTAAGTTTGACAATTATTTGCATTGTTCAGTGAGTCGGTTTTTGTTCAACAAGCACATGAATTGGTAACTACAACTTGAGTGTCTTATATATATATTGAATACAAGTTGGTTAGAAAGCGCTTTTGTGTTAAGATTAACCCTCCAAATGAAACATGTTCATTCATGTCTGCTTTGTGTGTGTCTTATAAGGCGGAAGCTTGATATGACATAAGTATGAATGAAGCTCTATATAAAAAGGCAGCTAAATCAAAGTTAAAGCTTTACCTATGGACTATTAATAGTATCAAACAGTTCACTCTTATATCTATGTAAGCGCCTATAAATATGCTTTCGTTTCTTGCACTTCACCTTAAGAGAGTATTTGGATAATTTTTAACTACACTTTAACACTCTGCTGTGCACTGAGTAAAGTCCATCTCTTTCGCATTACATATGCCGCTCCTTTTCATTCTCTGTGTGACTTGCTGTCTTTGTCTGTCTATCGCCTGTGACTCTTGACAGTTTTTTAAATGGCTGTTTCCTCTTCCGTTTCCGTTACATTTGACTTGCCTGCACGTAAATTGTGTGCCATTTCTGTCACTGAGTTTTTTGGTTTTTTTTGGCTTCTTTCTTTTTTTTGTCTCTGATGTTGGCGGTAAATTTTACTACAATGCATGTATATATACACATACATATACATATATATATATATATATATAATCTTATTCACTTATCTTTTGCATAGTTTCCTTTCTATTTTTATTTTTAGTTTTCTTTTCACATTGTAGAAGGCAGAAACTTTTTACGGTCTGAGGTTAAAAGTAAACGCCATACATTTTGGTTTAACTCTTTTTTTTTTTGTCTAAAATGAAAAGTTAGCAACGAGTTGCAAAAGGTGTAAAAGGTGAAAATTCTATAGTTTTTTTTGGCTGTTGTCGGCAATCAGCTGACAGATTTATGTATTAATTACTGTGCCTGTATATTTTGTTAGCATACATACTAAATTTAGTTAAGATATTAATACAAGTTTTGTTTAGATTAAGTTTTACCAAAAACTTCTGAGTTCTTTTGAGCTGCTAATTTAGTAGAGTATGCAAAGTGCACAGTAATAGTTCTACATTGTTCCTTTAAGCAGCTGGTCACACTGTTTCATGTGATATTATGTAATATTAATGTTAACATCTTCGTTTTTTCTGCTTCTTTTGCAAACTTCGTTGAGCAACCTGTATATTAGGCTTATTGGGCAATGATGGTTACTAAGGTATAATAGTAATTAGTTACACTGCCGGAACATTTTCATTATTTTACCTCTTACGTAACCTTCGTTAAGTTCAAAAGTGTTTTTAGTATCTGGTCACATTGTTTACGTACAGTACTCTAATAAATTCGATGTATACAAACACATATTCGTTCTTTTTAAAACTTATGCAACCTTTTTAGACCTTTTTAATCGTCTTATATATTTATTTATATATTTTGTTATTGGTTTTTTAAGCGTCTGCAGTATCTGGTCACACTGTTAACATGCAAAACTTGACATTTTCGTTGTGAATTTCTCTTTTATTGAAGCAGATTTCGATAAGTAATATTATAGTGCTTGAAGCTATTAAGTTTCAAGAAGATCTGGTCACACTGTTGTTATAAATAGAAAAGTTTTGCAAGTTGTTGACATAAAATAAAATCTTAATTCGCTTTTCTATATATATATATATATATATATATTTCTATACAAATCGAAAAGCGTCTGAAAAACTTGTACCCAAGTGCAATTATCCAGCTAAGTGGAAGGAGAGACACAGTGAAAGTTTTCAATTTCATATCTAATGTAAGTAAACCAACCTAAGTCTGTGTCTGTGTGTGTGTGTGTGTGTGTATGTGTTGAAATGCAAAACTGACAATAGATTTAATTGAAAAAAATTTATGTATATATATATATTGTTGGATATTCTTCTGTGTATTGTATAAGTGCAAGTTATAATTCATTTCAAATGCAAAAAACAGCAAGGAGAAAGGAGAATACAGAAAGCAGAGGAAAAACTCTTTTGACGTTTTTCCGACAAAAACAAAATTGGATTTTAATTGAAAATTAAGAATCGACTTAGCAATGTTTGGATTGTGCAGCAGCCTTTTGTTATGCTAATTTTTGTGGGTTCTAGCTTCTAGTGTTAAAAAAAAAAGTAATAGATGCTGGGAATGCTATACAAATGCTGTGTAGGTGTATGCGTGTGTAGGTTGTGTGTGAAAATAAAGTAAATAATGGATAATTACTTTTTGGCTTAAGCGTTGGGAAATGAATTCAAGCATCTCTGTCAGCTTCATGTTGCCTTTCCCCTCTACACACTCTTTCATTCACTCTCTCGGTGTCTCTTTGAATGAGTTCGTGTCAAATTTAATTAAACCAAATTGAATTCATTTTTTTTTGTTGCTGTTGCCTATTTTTTGACTCATAACTTTTAGTCAACGCCTGCTTAATAGCATAATAAATCTAATATATATATATATTACATACATATATATATATGTATGTATGTGTATGTGTATATGTATATGTATATGCACATTAGACATGTATCTATCTAATGTTAAAAATCTTGGCAAAAGTATTGCACAATGGGATTGGTAATAGGAAGAACTTTACGTACGAATAAGTCTCAACAAGAGAGAGAGAAAAACGTCTTTTGTTATCTGACAGACGCAGCTGCTGACGTCTTCTGTCAGCCAGCTTTTGAGACACATATCAACATACAGCATTTTGGCCACGCCAAAAGGGAAAAATTCAAAGAAATTATAAACCAGCTGCTGCCTTCTACTAAAAGAAGAACCTCAAGTAGATAATTGAACCTCAACCTATTCTTTTACTTTAGCTTCTTCTTTTTTTCTTCTTTCTTGTGCTAAAAAGCAGCAAAAAAAATGATTTTCATTTTGTGTCATGTGTGCATTAGACGGCAAAGGCAAACAAAAGTCAAGTAGGCGAAATTTCAGTTATTTGATTAGAAAAGAATAAAAATAAAAAAAAAATAGACAAATATAAAAAATAAAAATAATATAAATTTAATAGAAAATTGCCTTTTTTCTCTTTTATCAATTGTTTTGTCTTTTTCTGGTAAACAAAAACAAGGAGAAGTAATTTTTAGGCAAAGAGTATTCAGATTCAAATAGGGGTTTCATTTTAAGGATCCATAACAATTTGAGCAACGTTTAATCCCTACTTAAACAGTATTAATTTTATTTTAAATAATGAAGATCCTACTGTCAATTCTATGTCTGTAGCAATTACCATAAGGGTTTGTCTTCTTACAGTATTACGTACTATGGGATGAACTTGGAAATTACCCTTGGTCTTAAGGACTCTTTGCTAGCAAGTTCTATAGTGGCTCATAGCATTGGAAATAGGTTCTGCATATCCTTCTGAAATATACTATTAAAATGTGCACCATTAAGCCTACCAGGACGTAGAATTATTAATACTCTGCATTAATTATACTTTCCTGCTTTTTGTACTATAATATGAATCATTTATAATTCTAAGATTTGTCCCTTCATCGCTCTTAGCACCTGGTTAAAACTCCCTTATATGTACTGCTAGGATTTGGTTCTTTAGAACTCTCAGCACATCCGTTAAGCAGTTAATCACTTCCAAGATTGGCTCTATGATTTTATAATGTATTTTTTCCTAATTCTCAATACATCTTTATAGCACCTTTTAACTAGAAAATACATTGTTCAAATCATTTGCTGACTTGTGGGTTTTTCAGAAGAAAGTCCTTGCTGGGCTTAACATTCCTGTATGCAATAATAAACTCTCGCTTAAATGAATCCTTAGTACGTTTGCTATCAATCGTTAAATTTATGATATGCATTATACGTTTATGTATATATACATATATAGTATATATATATATATATATATGTGTATATAAATATATATATATATATATAGTAAATAGCAAATTGTGCAATGGCAAATTAAACTATAAAATTTATTATTATGACCATGACATATGAGTGCTTGATCTGTTCTAGCCATAAATTCAGAGCTGGTTGTGTGCTGGCCGTTTAACATTTTGCCATTGTTATTGACAATTTGTTGTCAATATATATTTTTTTCTTTCGATTTTTGTTGCTGTTGCAGCAGCAAACATACAGTGAAAGAAATAGAGAGAGAGAGAGAGACAGAGGTAGGTAGGTAGGGCAGGACACATCAGTTTGGAATTTATGTGGGCGAAATGCTTTCTGGTTAGTTGGTTGGTTGTTTCGAGGGTTTTATGAAATACTTCTCATTATTGCTATTGAAGCAGCAGCAGCAACAACAGCATCAGCAGCAACAGCAGCAGCAGCAGCCTGTACAAACATATTTGAACTATTTTCATTTCAATTGCAAAAACAGTTGCGAGTTTGGCTGGGACGCAGAAATCAATTGAATTGCCATTTCATATATGAAATGGTCATTTGTCAATGAACACAACAATTGAGGGTCGTATTGAGGGGTAAATGTTGTGGGTTGGGCAAGGGGGGCTGTTTGGTATTGGGCGTGGTTCGTGCGGTCAGTCAAATGGCCGCATAAATATGTCGCTCTCTCATGGTCAATTCCTGGACCCTAACCATTACTCTCCCTCTCTCTTTCTCTTACTCTAGCTATTTCTCTAACTAAATTGCTGGTCGTTATTAAATTTCCGCTGCGTTGAGTTCTCATTTCCGTTTCAATGGGCAGCGCAGCTGGCGACAAATGTGCAACGGATGTTGCCACAGTCATAGATACTAGCTACTGCTAGCATCCAATATTAGGCAGCTCTCTGTTTCTTCCTATCCCTCTCACTGTCTCTCTGTCTATCGTACATTCCCTGTCATAAACACTGTTAGCTACTAAAGGGTTATACACAATGCAATACAAACACACACAAACACACGCACATACATATTTTATTTATCAATAAATGTTACAAAAATGTTAACTGGCCCATCGGGGCTTATTGCGTATATATATATATATATATATATATATATATATATATATATATATATATATATTCAATTGTTATTACTTATGTATATATAGATATAGATATAATTTTGAAGCGCTTAAACAATTGCACATTAGCATTATAAAATTTATATTGCTGCAACCAGAAATCTATGCAACAATTCAATTGAATTTTTGGCTTTTTGGCAAATTGAAACTAATTGAAATGTGCTAACTGTTGCGGCAGCTGCAGCAGTCACAGCAGGCGGGCGCCGCAAGGGAGGGGCCTGATTGTGTTGTTATTTTTACCGGTTTCATAACTGGCGCGAAAAAAAATAACAAAAATAAAACAAAAAATCCGAATGTAATGAAAACTTGCGCCATAAATTTCAATAAAAGGGCATTTTTGGTATTTCATTTGTTTCCCTTTTCCTTTTTATTTTCTTTTCTCTTTTTTTTTGTATTTAGTTTCCTACGCGTGTGTGTGTGTGTTTGGCTATTATTTGCGCTTTTATTGGCTTATTGCGTATACGCCGCATTGCTCCGTTCATACATATTACTTCTGCACTCCCCTCCACTCTCTCCGCATTCGTTTTAACTATTCGTTCGTCAACATAACTTTATATATTCTATTCTCTTTAGTTTCTTTTGATAGTATTTTATTTAATTCTCAGTATTATTGTTATTACAACAAAGTGCAAAATGTTGTTTGTCGCTTTCACTACGGGTTAATGGCAACCAAACTCAACGGTGAAAGCATTCAAAAGAAAGTTTTGTCTTTGCGCCATAAATTGTTGAAGTTTCTTAATCAAAATCTAAATGTTAATAGAAGTCGAAGTTTACTGTACTCTTTGACTTTCTCTACTTTCATCTTTTTATATCCTTTGTTAACTGATCATTTTCTTACTTTTTCTACTATTTCTACTATATTTTACTCTTTGTTGATTCTTAGTTGCCTTTTCATATTGTTAAATAAAAAAGAACGACAATTTTCAGTGAAATATTTTGACTTTAATAACTTCCTTAGGAGATCTTCTATTCAAATCTATGACTGCCAGATATAGCCCTAATATAACGACAATTTTACTTGATTTTGGGATCTCTTTTTCCTTACATCAATAAGAAATATAGACACGCTTTTCATCAAATATTATAAATTTATTAATAACTCTTTATTAAAGTTTATTATTAATACGCTAATAGACGCTAAGCAAAATTCTTAAATTTAAAAAGTAACTAGTAATCTTATAAAGTAAAAAGTAATCTAATAATATATACATGTATAAAGAATATATTACTTTAGTTAATATACTAACCATTTTTCTATCTATACTCTGATTTCTATAAATTGTGATATTATATTCAACACATTTTATTTTAAGTTGAATTCTAGTGGCTTTTTAAGTAGGAGCTAAGAATAATTTTAAATGTAATTTGTTGAATTTCCCAACTACTTGAACAGCAAAAAGTTTGAATGTATACAGAAAGTTGAGTTTTTAGGCGAGGGCGGGGTAGTGTTAATAGACAGCTAAAATTATTTGCACACTCATTTAATTATACGCATCTAAGTGAACTTTTAACTCTACTCGAAAGGACCATAAAATTGTATATAATTTAATGAAAATATATTACAAACCGCAATTCGTCCCTCATTCTGTGCCCTGTTAGCCTGATAGCTGTTAGCTGGTTGCTTGTTAGCCTCTAATTTTATTGTTGCTTCTTTGGCCTTTGTGCTTGGTAAAGGAAACAAAAAATTGGAGAAAGGAAAGATATATAAATAACAAAATTATATAGAATTATGAGGCATCTTAGAGACGCGGTCATATTAACCCTTGGTGCGTTTAATATTTGGCCAAGTTTTAATAATAATAATAACAACAAAAAAAAGCAAAAAAAACCCTAAAAAATATAAAAAGAAAATCCCAAGCTGACGGCGGCTGTCTTAAATCTAAGAAAATGCATAAAAAGCCGCTAAGTAAATAGATATTAAAATTGTGTCAGAAAAAGAAAGAGAAAAGAGGAAAAAATAAACATTGAAAAGTTTTCATAGCAGCTAAGCTTAACCCATTTTATGGTTATTATATAATAATATTATTATTATTATTATTATTATTATTATTATAATATTGTTGGCTAAACAAAGTATGTTAATGGTTTTTCACTAACCAATTTTCAGTTGCCATTGTTCCATTGAGTCCCGTCTTCTGCCTTTTATTTATGCGCCGCTAATGGACAGCACTGAAAAAAAATAATGATAATAAGAAGTAGAGAAAGCAAGCAGGAAGCAGCAGAAATAACTGTAAAAGTTGCCACGCAATTCCTCATATTATTCATTACTCATTATTCATTATTCATTATGCATTATATGTAAGCATTGTAATATTTATATTCATTTCGCTTATTGATTTATGAGCGTTCAGCATTTAAATCAAAATCAACGCAATGTCTTTACGTATTTTATCAATTTGATGCGCCTATTTATTATTATTTATTTATGCTACCCTTCCACTCTTTACTCTATCAAGCTCCCCCCACACACCTCGCTCTTCCTATAATATATTTTTTGCTTTGAAATTTATGTTTCGACTGACCACAGAAGATTCATCTTCATTTCTAATGGCACACTCTGCTCTTTCTCTCTCGCTCTGCACCCAAATCATGCTACCATTCTGGCAGTTTTTCCCATTCCGCAAAGGCCGCTTGATTAGTTGACGACACTTTGTGTGTGTACACAAATACACATATATATTCGAGTAGCTTGCCAGCAGTGGCATGAGCCAAAGGGGATCTTATTATATGCTTTAATAAAGTAGTTCGCCTCTATGCCAATCCCCCTTGTTTAGCTACGCTTCTGTATTAGTTAACTGTATGTGCAAGTATGTTTTCCTTTCTCTCAGTGGTTCTTGTGGCTAATTTGATAAATATGCGCGCGTTTATTCAAATCAATCAGCGTCAGTCGAAGCGACGAGCAGGCAAATAACGTGGCTATCCTCTCTGGCAGCTCTCCCCTTTCTCCTCCACACTTTGTCTGACTCTTTGCCTTATCGCATGTGCTACATGCGTCTATGCACTCCTTGGCATATAAATTTTAGTTGCTATCTTACTTGAGACACACACTAACACACACTCAAACACACACATATACATATCACTGAGCTACACATATGTCTTTGGAGATTTCATTAATGTGCGGTTAACTATAATGAGGCACAAAAGTCCTCAAGGAACAAGCACACAACGTACCATAGAGAAATGAGGCTCAGCTCTTTAGGCCAAAACAAGTCAAAGCTGCAAGATTTAATTAACGCTAAATTTCAAATTTCATATAAAACAACTGAGTAAAATGAAAATGAAGATATTGAATTGTGGTTTGAACTTAAATTAAAACTATTTGAACCAAGTCAAAACTTTGACTTAAACATCCCTACAAGTGTAAAAGTTGCTTTTAACTAAGAAACTTGCATTTACGACTTAATACTTGAGTACAGTGTGACCATAGAAATGCATTTGTTGTACAGAATTTTGTGGATTTTCTGTAATAAATTTCAATTGAATCAGTTTAAAGTAATTGCAACAAGACTGCTGCGAAACTATGGAAAGAGTATCAGAAAAGGACACTTACCAATATAAAATAAAGTTAAGAGAAATCCCATGTGTGAATTATTTGTTTTATACATTTTCTTAACTGTCATTTGTAAACGGTTTCCCTATGTGGCTTTATCGCCCCAGGTAAACTAAACTTACAATATATATTTATATATATATGTATATGTATAAACTGGTCTTACTGTTAGGTTGCATGCAGCGTATACGCAATAAATTGCACAAAGGTTTCCACCAAGTGTAATTGTAATATTTGCACAATGTTTTTAGTTGAGATTTGGACAGAATTTTCGTATTTGCCAAACGCTTGAAGGTAAGACAGCAGCTTCTTAGTATAAGCCACAATTTTTAGCACTTCAATTGATGTAAGTGTCGGTCCCTTTCGGTCTCTCTTAGTGTTTGTGTGTGTGTTTGTATTCTACTATTGTATGTATGTGTTCATGTAAGTTGCGTTGGTAATACTTACCCAATTGACAGTTAAGTTTTGATCTTGAGCTATTTTGGAGGGTTCTTTGAAAACGAGAAGGTTGTTTCAAGGTTTTTAGTTTCATTCTTTGTTTTACCTAAAGTTTTAATTTAATTTTATTTAATTTCATTTTTATTTTACCCTGCTTTATCTTAATCTTAACTTAATATATCTTAACAAAAATCTGTTAATCTGCAAAAGTTGTGCCTTTTTTTTTTGATTGTATTCTGTCTAATAAATGTCAAAGATTTTCTTCGCTCATTTTGAAATTCAATCTCAAGTAGCCCAATAAAAAATGTTACTTTATCCCTGTCTCTAGGCAAATTCATTACAAAGGCAAATAAAATATGTTCTTGATTGCAGCTCAGTAAATGAAGCAAACATACACCCTTAAATAAAACAAAAAAAAAATAAAAGACAATGGGTTGGAGAAAGGGACTAAAGAGAGCTGGGCACATTTTTAACATGTTGACAAGTCAAAATGTCAAATTATATTAAATTAATTTAGATTCCTTTTTATGTCACTCGCTTGTTAGAGATTTTCTTTTTAACTGTCAACAGTTTTGCTTGCTAAGCAAATAACTGAATAAGAATATTGATAACAATTTTAATATTTTTCACTTCAGTCAAATGGAGTTGAATACTATTAATAGCTATAAAAATCTATATAAAAGTTGCTCTTATACTTTTTAATTTTAATTTGATTAATTTTGAGTTTTTCAATTATAAATTAAATTAATTAAATGTCTTTGCTATTTGACTTTATTCCTTAAATTTCGCTTAATCTTTCTCCATTTTGTACACACTTCAGTTTATACAATATATCTCTGTCTCATTCCCACTGCACTGCAACTGAACGCATCACCTCTGTTCTCATTGATCCATTTTTTCTGTTCACTTATCTATTGATATACATACCGCAGCCATCAAACTTAACATATATTGCTATCCTACTCTAACTGCTAAGCTGCGCCCTACTGAGCACAATTACTCCATTCGCATTTTTGCTCTCTGCTCTTATGTTGAAATGTTGATTTACCTGCTCTAGCAGCATATGCTTAAGCTAGTACATCGCTCTCTCGTTCTGCTGCAGCACTTTGCATTCTTTGCTAGCCTTTGGTTTGTTCACTCCCTCATTCAGTTGCGAGCTGATCTCTATCGCGTTCGCTTGTGTTTGATCTACGACGGTTGCGCGCTTAATTTTTGTTAAACTCATATCAGATCTCTATCTCCCTTGCTCTACTACAGCACTGTGTACTTGCTGCTATGTTCGCTCCATCGATGGCTGAACGATTATTGATATTTATGGCGTCGGTTGTGTTGGAATGGCTTTCGGTACTTTGCGCTATGCACTTTCCTTTTGCATGCGGTCGAGTAGAGCAGGTACACATAAACACATATTTGTATACATGTATAAATATTTGTGTACGCGCAAAAATAATAATGCAAAGTAAATTTCTTATTTCGTTGTTCTTATAAAAGAAAGCAAAGAATAAAATCTTGATAGTTTAATATGTTATTAAATATGCATTTCAATTGGATTATATTATAAATTTACATCTTGAAATGCAAACATACAATAATTTATGGTAAGTTTATAAATTAACGGCACATCTTTGATTAATAATTTCTGTGCGTTTGTTTATTTCATGCATTATTTGCATTTGTTTTGTTTGTATTTGTTTTTGATAAAGCAAATACTAAATTTAATATGTTTGCAAAGAAATTGCATTTATTGTATTGCTTTAGGCTTTATTTGGATAACTAAATACAATATAGAGGTGTCGAAACCATAAGATATTTAGTTTATTTATAAAATATGAGGATTGAAATTTTCTTATTTGAGTTTAACAGCTATTAATGATTGAGAATTTTTAAGCACAAATCAGTTTACTAGTTGTATTCTATAAAAGTTATTTGATTAAGTTGTCGTTTGACTAATTTAATGCTTGACACTTAAATTTTTCGTTGTATTAAAAATTGAATTATTTCATTAATTTTTAAATAGAATTTTTTTCTCTGCTTGCACTTTAGATATTAGATGTTAACTTAAGAATACTCTTACTTATTTTGATTCAGTTAGTACAAAAAGTTTTTGAAGTTTGTATAGAAGAACTCATAAAAATGTGTAACATGATATGATACTCCACCCGTTCAGATATATAATATATATACAACATATATATATGTGAATTTACATCTATGAATATGTCGATTGCCTTGTCAAACAACCTTTAAGTTGGTTGGTTGGTTGTTGTTGTCGTTGCCTGACTAATTTTCGCTAATGCAGAGAAGAAGCAGCAGCAGCCGAAAAGAAGTAGAAGCAGTAAGATGATGAAAAAAAAACTAATAAAATTTACGTTTATCCTTGGAAAAGGCACTCGAAAATGCGCGCCTAATGCGCCAGGATAATAATGACGATGATGACGACGACACCGATGAAAATGATGAGGATGATGATGATGATGGCAGCACTGAGCTGTAACGTAGCCCAAAAAAAAGAAAGAAAAAAAAAAACGACGAGTCCTTAATATAGACAGCAGCAAGACCGACCTATAGGAACTTCAGACAGACATGCGAGGCTAAGTGCCATCGAATTTCAATTCAATTTACAGCCTCGCATCGCATCGGAGCGCAGCGCAGCACAGAGCCAAATGCTGAGGGTGCGAACAGAATTCTATAGGATGTTTTTGTGGGACGCTTTGACTGGGTTTTGGTACTGTTTTCTATTGGGGATTGGTGGGAGGGGGCGGGTCAATGCCGCGCGTATGAGTAATATATATAGGTTTGTGTTAAAAAAGGGTTGTGGGTCCATAAGATCCACTGATATTGATATCAAAAAGAGGCTTCTGTGTAGGATTTTTGGATTTTTTCATATATAAAAAAAAGAAAATAAACGGATTGGGGTAGTTCCTTTTATTTTTTTTTATTATTTTTCTTTTACATATACATATATTTATATATATATATATGTATAGATGGATTTTTTTGTTGGTGTTCCTCTTTATTATATCACGTTTCCAACATAAACGCGTTAAGCACAACGTGTGAGAGGCGCGCTTTTAGGCGCTGTGTGCGTATTTGAAATGCGCTTAAATTCATTTCTCGTACATTTTGCTTTTCTCCTTTTTCTTGCTGCCTCTCATGACAAGCATTGAATTACAAGCAAACTCCAACAACAACACACACACACACATATGTATATATATGTATAGGCTTTAGCTTAAAGCCGCTTTAGCTAAGGACACTCTCTATCGGGTTTTTTGCCTTGACAGCAATTTGATGGCATTTGGTTCAAGTGCCAGGGGTCTATTTCATATATGCCTGTATTATTTACTCATAGCGACAACGAGAGGTAATCCTTTAGTTTATATTATTAGCTTGTAATGTGCGCATAATTGAAGGGATTTCTATTGCTTCTACTCTGGGTTATATATAAGTAGCAGAATATGAACAAGGATATATGTCGTGGAAATAAGTCTTGAAAACTCAGCAAGGTGTTAAGTACTTAGCCTGCTGCTGCTGTTGCTGCCGCCACTTCAAACTGATGAGTTTATTATTATATAATTCTATAAAAAGATGTATGAAAAGCTTCATATTGTTATATATTAGATAATATACTAGATTTGATACCTTAAAATATATTAACTTAAGTGATTTTCACTCTCGCTGCACCAAAGCTTGTAATGCTTTTATTTTACCTTTAAGATTTTCAGTAATTTTTGTTTTTTATTTAAACTTTGTTTGTTTTGTTTGTTTGTTTTGCTATTTTAACGTTTCTTTTTATCCCCTTTTTTTGGGGTATTTCTTGCACATTTTTGGCACTTTTGTTATAGGCCAACATATTTTTGTACCTTTTGCGCGCATATTTTCAAATCTTTCAATTTCTTCAAACGTTTTTTTTTTTATATATGTAAAAGTTAATTTTTTTCTGTTTTTGTAGTGGGTGTTACCCATGCTCGGCGCCAGCTGTTTCAGATTTATATGAAAAACTTGCTTATGGCCCCTCAGCACACTTTTCAATTTCCACGCAATTTTTTTTTTGTTTTTCTTCTCCTTTTTTTATTTCTTAGCTTTGGCCTCTATGCCGTTTTGGTTGGGGCTCTTCTTATTGTAAGCTCAAAAGCAGCAACAGAAGTAGCAGCAGCGAAATGTGTGTTTTAGTGGCTTGGCATTAGCATGTTGGATATAGTATAGTATATATATATATGTATATATAGTATAGTATATAGTATATATAATGCCCAGGGTCTGTTTGAGTGAAAGAAGAAAAAAATGCCATAAAAACAACGTTGCATTGCGAAGCAAATAAGTTGGAAAGTATGGTAAAAATGGATTGTTTTTAAGTCTTTTGCTGCCTAAAATTTATGTGCACAAAATATGTGGCTTTTCCTTCTTTTCTTTTTTGTTACCCTTAATGGGCGTGGCGACATATTATAAAAGAAAATAAACAGCAAAAGAAATGTTAAAATATGTCGAGCTGCAAACTTTAAGTTATAGTTTTAACTAATATTAGCTTATAGTTACTGAAGTAGGACTAAATTTAGTAGTTACACAAATTGATGCTTAACATTCTTTCAATAGTTCATAGTTTTGAGGGGTTTGTGCTTGTGTTTGTGTCGACAAAAAGTCAATTCGTCAATTTCGCATTGTTGTCATCAACAATGTCTGAAGCTCATCAATAAACTTTGGGGCCAATACACGTGCTTAAACATGCCGAAAATTTTTGAGAGCTCTGACATCTATTGTTCCTTCAAACACAGCAAAAAAGAGACAGCTGGAATGGTATATATATAGTATATACAGAGAGTGAGAGAGAGAGAGAGAGGAAGAGTGGGAGTAAGAGAGCGAGAGTGAGACTAAACAATGGACAGAAGACTTTTGGTTATTGATGCTGTTTGCGACTCCAGCTAAAACTGGGTCGTCCTTTCAAATGAAATACAATACAATACAATCGCTTATTATTTATAGTTGTGTTTTGTTGCAAATGCCACACTTCCATACCACCACTTCATGCTTCAGTCTATCTAAAAAATGATTGCTACTTATCTGTTAAGGCGTTTCTTTTGTGTGTCTTGCAATTCCAAGCTCAATACAATTCTCTCACTTCAGTATTATATATTTATATATATTTATATATATATCGTTATATAACTTGTTCATATTATATACAGAAAACTAATTAAAGTGAGTTGCAACAAGTTGTATTTAGTTTCAATATAAAACCTTTTCTCCATTAAAACCTCATACATAAAGTGACTTTAACTAGAACTAATACTCATTCTATTATCAACTCATTTGTCTTAGTTTTCTACGCTTTGCAGCTCTTTTCACGCTTGTTTCTACTTTGACATTTGTTTTCCTTACTTACGTTTGACCACAAAACAGAAAACAACAAAATACACTATAAAAAAAATATAATAACAACAACAAAAAAGTGGCGAAAAACTTAAGAAATACCCAAGGAAAATCTACTACGTAACGTAAGTTTATAGCTTAGCCAAAAACTTTTCCGCACACACACACACACACACTTACACACACTCAATTCAACTGGACATCTTTTCTTATTCTTTCCTTTTTTATACCAAATATATTGAAAAGTTTTTATGTTTTTCGCAAAGTAATAAAAAAAAAACTTACTGACTGATTTATAGGGCTTAAGTGCAAAAAATACCCTGTAAAGTTGAAGTAATGTCTGATATAATATTAATTATTATATGCCATAAATATTTACTATATATATAAATACTATTTATAGATTCCTTCGTTAGTTAGTCTACGACTTTCTTATACACTTTCTTAAGCTGATATATGTAGAGTATATAAAAAGTTGATCAAGTTACTTACAGTTCGTCATTTATAAGAAAAGTTTATTTGTTTAATGAAAACTACGTGGTATTTTTTTTTACTAAGTTTATTTCTTAATTTTATTATCCTTTAGTCATAATTATTCGCATACTCTTTATGCATTTATTTCACTTAAAATTTCATCTACAAATTTGTATAAAATATAAATTTTAATTAATGTTTTTTATCTCAACTTCTGCTACCTTTCAGCTATATCTTACCTGAGACTCCGCACACACACACACACATATATATATATATATATATATATATAACACACTTTTTTGTTAATGCCAGGTAAGTCCTATGACCAGTTACAACCCTACCAATTCTACAAAACCTTTTCTCATATCTCAACTCAAGCCCTGTGCATAAAATTCATATTAGGCACAAGGCCAGGCACCTTTCGTTTATTATATGAAAGGATACAAAACACAAAAATAAAAAAAAAATATACAAAAATATTAAAAAAAAAAATGAGCACGCGCGAAATTTTTATGAATATAAAAAAAAAATTTAATGAAAAGGAATTATTTATATAGCTCAGGTTGGGGTTTTTCTCTTCTCTTTTTTTTGGTCAACTCTGCACTGCCAGAGCCTCTGCTATAAAAGTTTATATACACAACGATAAAAAGAAGCGTATATGAAATAACAGTTACAAGTATATATGTCCTACATTTGATACCCTATAAACAGTGTTTTTAAGCTTATATCAAACTTATAATACCTGAGAAGCGATGAAGTCAAAGGTCATAGTAAAGGCAGGTTACTTTTAAATCTATCAAATAGATCATATAGTTTCAATATATTTAATAGCTCATAAAATTTGTTTGAGGTTATGTAAAACATATGATATCTCATTTACTTTTCTCATCTACAACAGTAGATTTTAAGTAAATGGTTTTGGCCAAAATATAAAGAAAATCTCTTTCTTTAGTAAGAAAAAAGCTTATGCCTTACGTATACTTAATATAGTCTAATACTTTATTTATCTTGCCTGTTACATGCTTTATGTAGAAAGTGTAGTACCCATTCTTAGTGTATTTAAACAATTATTTGTACACATTTTAAGCTGCCGCTAACTCAGCTACAACTCTTTTAATAAACTGTGAATAGGCTAAGGCTCGGTTTAATTTGCAAGAAGTATAAGAAGTATATATAAATATATATAAATTTATATGTATATATAAATATATTTAAACTTAGTACATTTTGTATATAACAATGAAACCTCAAGTCGCTTTAATTGTCTTTTAGTTGGAATTGCAGAAAGAAAAGGATTAAGCTCTAGTTACTAGGGTTCAATGTAAAAGGGTTAAGACTAAAAAACTGGAATTACAATTAGTATTACAAATTCTATTAATATACCCACTTGATCCTTTCGAACGCACATTTTTTTTTGTTTTTTAGAAATTTGTTGCCAAGCGAAAGGAGGGCAAAAAAAAAAATAGCAGAAAAAACATTGAAAATTAATTAATGCCAATTTGTAAGCGCTGAAATCGAAAACTTTTTCTTCAGCATTTTCATTACTTTCTCTGGGTTCAAACGAATAAAATATAAAAAAAAAAATGGAAAATGAAAATGAAAAAAGAAAAGCTGTAGAAAAAACAGAAAACTGTAGAGAATTCTTTTAACGAAAAATTTTTGTCGTCAAGTTTTAATAGAAATTACCATTTTGTTCGCTGGTCGTTTGGTCAAGTGTCAATAAGTCGAGACCCATGACCCGTTGGCAGTTGAAGCGTCAAAGCCGCCTACAGAGAGAATTTTCCCTTTTCTCTTTGCTCTCCCCCCGCCTGTTAACTCTGCTGCCACTTAACAAATGTCCTTTAAGGTCCCAAAGGCCGCAAGGCGACACTTTTGATTTCAATAAATTTTTGTAATTAGCGACAGGCACAGTTTCTTATACCCTATAGATACACACAATTTTACTAGAATTTGGGTATATTAGATTTGTGTAAGATAAGGTAAGGGTAATCCCTTTTGGAAATCTATTGCCATTTGCTGACATTGCATAATGTGTTTAGACTTTCTAGCTCTCTTTAAGCTTGAAAAATAAAATATCGTACGGAACTTTCTAGGTAAAGTCTTTAGCCTAAAATGTGCCTAGCTTATCTTAAAGTTTGCCTACTGTTTAGGTTAATTTTTAAGCTTATTAAATGTACTTCTAGGGTATAAAAATGGTCTGGCTTACAATTTGATTAGTTTCCTTTGATTTGGTACATTTTCTACTGAAATTTTTTCTTCAAACAGCTGTCAGAAAATGCAAATTGAATTTGTTTTTTATTATTTTCTTTTCTTTTATAAAAAAAACTCGTTCAAGTGGCAATTTTCGGTTATAAATTAGAGCGTATAAAGTGCAGAAAAAAATATACATATAAAAAAAGAGTTGAACAGGTGAAAAATGTTAAAATTGATGACAAATTAGCGCAAAGTTGAACCTTTTCTTTAAGCACATAACTAAAAGAACTTGAAGACAGCAATAAAATCCTTTATTTTTATATATAAAAAATATTCCATTCAATATAAATTAAAATTAATATTAGAACTTACTTTCGAGACACTTAAAGCCTATCAAATAGTTTAATTGCATTATAAAACCTAATAGCATATTAGATATTATCCTTGGCTTAGCTTTACTTAAAGCTGCTTAGTCCTTAAAGTATATTTTTATTTATTTGGAATTTCAAATGTCCTGTTAAAGATTCAGGCAACAAATCTTTGAGTTATACTAAGTCAGAGCTAGTCGCATAAAAGGTACAAGTTGAACATGAACTAAGGGTTACAATAATAATAACAAAAGAAACAGTTGTCAACTGTTTACAGCAAGGTCCTGCAGTAGGTCCTGTTTAATGCCTTAGTAGAAAGAAGACGAAAGAGAAAAAAGAAATATATATATATAAAGTAAAACGCAAAATGCTGGTAAAATTATGCCTTGTGGCAGTTCTTAACATTTTGTACGATTTGCAGTCATTTTTTGCTTTGTTTTTATATTTTGTTGTTGTCTTTATTGTTTCTCTGCTGTTTCCTTGTTTTTAGCAGTTTGTCTGTGTGTGTGTGTGTGTGTGTGTGTCGGCTTGTCTGCTTTATCGCCCCATTATTCACATATTTGTTAGAATGAATTGCAGGCATTGCCTTTTGATTTCAGGCCACACAATTCTTTGTTTGTTTTTCATTTCATTTCAAGCGGATCCTTCAGCCGACTTTTGTTACTCCTCTACACACACACACACACACACACACTCATCCCTATGCATATGAGCTGCATGTTTCTCTCTTGTTGTAAGTGTTTGTATCATGTTTGTATAAATGTGTTTATATATGTGTGTGTGTATGTGCGCGAACGGAAATGTAGTGAAATGAGAAATTTCCGTTTCTGGTTCCGCTGTCGGAAGTAAAACAAGCATCGATAAAACAAAGTCCCCCACAGAGTCGAGCATTTAAGCCCCTGTGTCGAGCAGTTGCCATACAAAGGACTACATATTATGCTTCTTCATAGTAAATGATGGCCGATAATGAGAAGCAGCAGCAGCAGCCGTAACAGCCGTAACAGCATCAACTCAAAGCAACTCTCGATTATGAAAACCAGTTGCATACTTTTTAGCGCAATGCTTTATTTATGCGCCTTTCTATGTTTTTAGCTTATAGGCATAAATTGAGTCTACTCTCAATTTCTCTGTCTCTCTCGTTCTCCTTCTCTTAGTTTTCTTTATAACAACTTTCTCTCTCATTCTCTCTATGTCTCTTGTTTTAGTGTTGTACGTTAGGTTTCCGCTAATGGGCATAATAAATTATAGCGACTAACTAACAGCTACTAACTAAACAGTGACAAAATCGCAACTTACATTTGTGCTATGCCAATACTCTTCTATATAGCCTCTAAATTAGTTAAAGCTTATATTTGCTGTGTACTTTATAATATACTTGACAAACTACTCCCTTCTTTTCATACTTAAAATATAATAAGAACTCTTCAACTTTCCTCAACATTTGCTTCTAATTCAACAGCTCTTGCAACTCTACAACTCTACATAAATTTATACTAATTTTTGTTTCATTTTCAAATGTTTGTGCAATTTTCTAAATTGTTTTTTATTTCTTTTGAGACTTATAGTGTATTCAAGTGTCGTTTTGTTGTATGAATAAAAATTTCCTTGTTGTTTTATGCCTGTTGTTGCTCAGTTTCCTGCTGCTTGTGCGCTGCACATTAAAATTATGCCCTGAGTTATGTAGTTTTATGTTGTGCTTAGGGCCGAACACTTAACCAATGCTTCATACTCCCACTGCTCCTCTATACTCTACGCCACTGGTCAGGCACATAAACATAAAAAGAGAAAAAAAAAAATGAAACTGAAAGCGACGCCTCGAAATGGTCTGCAGCTTTAACTGGACATTGGTAGAATTAGCGTTACGTTACGCAGTTGTCACAGTTTGTGTGGCCATAATTTGCCTTAGCCTGCGGTCATGTTTCATAACCTGTGAGTGTGCATGTGTGTATGTGTGTGCTTGTAACATAGCGCATACGCCGCATGTGCCAGTGCTAGCGTTGCCTTTGCTGGGGAAAACATAAATCTGTATGTTGCGTTTGCTTTATGTAACTCTGAGTGTGTGTGTATGTGGGGGGATGTGTGTTAATGTGTGCACAATAAACAATCAATTTGTTAGAGCCTTGTCGCATTTATTGCTATTATTTTATGTTATGCTCATTTTCTCTTCTGGTTTTTTTCTTTTCTGTTGCTTTGCTTTGCTTTGCTTTATGTTAATTAAATGATAAATAAAGTTCCACATGTTTATGACTCTGTGGCGATGTGTCAATTAGCTTAACGAAATATGTTTAAAAAGGTAAAAGGTTGAACTTAAACCTAACATCTGCCCATTAGCAGAAACTAAATCTTACAAAATATTGTCCTCTTCCTTTTTTTGTTTTGTTACAGTGTATTCATTGCGCCCAAAGGAATAGCCAGTATAAAGTTTTATAGACAACTTTTACAATTTACGAAGAAAACTTTAGCAGGGCATTCAACAGCCAATATAATATACAATTTGCACTCAACAAACCAAATGCGATATATCTATATATATATATATATAGCTATATGTATATATATATATATATAACTGTATATATATATATATATATATAACTGTAAGCATATTTGTGTCTCTGCTGAGGAAGGGGCCTCTGGTGACAAATAACACTAAATTAAAATTTTATTAGGGTCTTTATTGGGCGTCGCTTTACACGGCTGTCGCATAGCCAAAATAAAAACAAAAGCAAAGGAAACTCCCCACAGAAGCAGCAGCAAAGAGGAAATGTAAAAAAAAAAAAACAAATGTAAAAAGAAAAAAATGAATTTGGAATATGTTTTAAATGTTTCACGCCAAACGCACAAAAAAAATTCACATTTATTTCTATGTTTGTTTGTTTGTTTGTTTGTTTATTTGCCTTAAGGCACAGCAAAACAAAGGCAATGTTAGCTACACTTAATATAGGCAGAGAGTTTGTTTGTTTGTGTGAGAGAGAGAGAGGGAGCATAAGTGTGAAGAAGACAGATATAGATAAAGAATTCCCCAAATTGATTAAAACTTCATAAATTTACATTTTTATCGCTGGGACAAACAAAAATGCCAAAAGGACCAAACAAAATAAAACAAAACAAAACGGAAAAAGACGGCAAGAGCAATAGCAAATAAACATGTAAAGCGAAGTGCAAGAAAACAAAGCAATACGCACACTCAAACACACACACACACACTTATGAATATTTACACGTGTTTTGGCGCCGCAGCTACGCAGCATTGGACGAGCCTTTGTGATAATGCAAACAACATACGAAACGAAAATATACAAAAAACAAATATCAACTTAATGTTAAGCAAAATGAACGACTTAAAGATACTACGTAAAGTGCTATAGTAGGTGAATATAGTGTTATAAAAACTGTAGTTACTTTTCAAAAGGATATACTGATATATAAAGCCAGCTGTTAGAACTCATTTCACAAGTTTGATATAGAAGTATTATGCCCGATTGGGATTCATTTTTATACAGGGTATAACATGTGTGTCACCTGCTTTTGGGATCTCCTTGCTGACTTTGCCAAAAAGCCAATGAATGAGTACCTGTCGGTGGTGTGTGAGGCTGTCTGTGTGTGTGTGCTGCGTGTGTGGTGGAAATGGGTGTTTTTAGAGTGGGTTTGGTTGCTATGTTGGGTGGGTGTAGCTTTTCCCAAATGAGAAATAAAAGTAAATTCACATCATCACAAAATATTATTAAGCAATCAACTTCTGTTTGCCAGTCTGCACCGCTGTGGTTTCAAATTTTTCCATCTTTTCATTTTTTTCCTCTTTGCTTTCTTTTTTGGTGTTTTCATTAGCGGCTAAGGGCTACGCTGCTTGTGGTGTATATGTGTGAGTGTGTGTGTGTATGTGTATGGGTATATAGGTGTATGGTTTGGCTGATTGTTTGCACACCCGCTACACCTGCCTGTTGTAACGCTGCCTGACAAGCTGGCTGATTAAGCGAAAGTGATTGAGCGACACTGAAGGTAGAAGAGAGCATGAGAAAAATCATTTCTCTGCATATAATTCTCTTGCAAAAACACAAAACACACACACACACGCACATTGGAATTAAGCTGTGCATGTGTGTGTCTGTGTGTGCGTGTGAAAGGTTTGTGGGTGGCTATTTAATTAGATAAACAGTTAGACAGACAACATGTAAAATCTCAAGGCATGCAAATTTATGCGTTTAATTAAAATGAAATGTACTAAATTAGCGTTATTAGAGAAAGGGTTTGGGGTGCTGGGGGGTTACGGGAGTTAAGGGAGGGGTATAAGAAACGAGTTGATGTAGAAAAAATAATGTATATAAATTAAATGAAAGATAAATTAAGTAATATCTAACAATATGTGTGTAGTTAAGTTAATTGAGGCAAGGGGAAAGCTTAAGGTTTACCAGGGAATATACGACTATGGTTTATGCTCTATTTATATATATATGTATGTGTATAAGTTATTAGTTT
Organism: Zygothrica quintamaculata; assembly: GCA_037044455.1. Lineage (NCBI taxonomy): Eukaryota > Metazoa > Arthropoda > Insecta > Diptera > Drosophilidae > Zygothrica > Zygothrica quintamaculata. The sequence continues at coordinate 41,445 of JBAMBS010001162.1, read as the reverse complement.
ATAATCACTTGCTACTTACTTACTTGATAGCTTGTAAATTTGTCAAATATACGACGAGTAAAAGTTTTTTGACAGGATTCGAAGCCAAAGAGTTAAAAACTTTTTGCATCTCTTAACTGAATTGGCGCCATTTAATTGCAAGTCTTGAAACATTATTCAAACTTTCATTAACAAAAACTGATTTACCAGTAGCTAAGAAGAAGAAGAAGCAGCTGATGATGAAGAGTAGAAAACAAAATGGCAGCACTTAAGCGGCTTTTTTCTTCTTCTTCTTTTGTATAATGCATTTTCTACTGCAGTTTCTGGCAGCTTTTGACATGTTGTTGTTGATACTCGTTAAAGTCGTTGATTTTCGTTGAACTCTGTTTAAGGTGAAGCACTTTATACAGAGCTTAAGTAATGTTATTTTTAACTGAACTTTGGATAAATTTTTGTAAAACTTTTCAAAACTAAATCTCTCTTTCTCTCTCTCTCTCTCTTAATGCAAATGCAGTTTTATAGGATAAACGATTTAACTATATAATAAGCTAAGGTAAAAGTGTGAACTACCAAAAAATATACTAAAGTATATTTTCAGGTGAACTGCAAATTAAATTAAAAGTTCAAGTCTCATTAAAATACAACTTTCTGGTTGTTTTTCAACTGAAAAGCTTTTTAACTTCTTTTTCAATTAGAAAACCTTTAACTTAGCCCCTCGACTTGTCCTATTGTAAACTGATTAGCAGTAGTCTTAGTCCAAGTCTAAGCAGTGGCAATTCTAATCATCAGATGTCAATTAATATGCGAGTGTAAGCGAGACAGCAACAGCCTTTGCTTGGCACTCTTATGCTGCATTAGTTCTATAGGAGAATGAAGTGTGAAGCGCTCTTAAAGCAAAACTGTTGAGCTTTCATTTAAAAATAATATTCGTTGGGTAAATGTAGCGCTTTGTTTAATGTACCAGCGCATATTGTACATTACAATTTTTGGTACATTTGTACCAGTTGTGGTAACTGTGGCTCTATGCTAATACATGCATATATATACATATATATAAGTGTATGTGTGTGTATGCTGCTCTCTGTGCCTGTGTTTTGTAGGCAAAAAACTAGAAAATTGCACTGGTCCCGTATGAACAACAGTAACAGCATTTAGTGTGCAAAGTTTCTGCAATGGGTAACGAGTCCAATTGGGGTTTTTTTTTTGGGTATATGTATGTGTGCGTGTGTGTGTGTGTGGCGTGTGTGTGGTTTGTTGTGCGTAACAGGCAAGCTGCAAAACAAATATGCACTGAATGCTTGCAAAACAATAACAATGCGCAATGACCTAAAACTAAACACCAAAGGAAAAACGCAGTAGAAAAACAGAAGAGACAAAGTATAAGGGCTAAAAAGGGGGGGAGGAATAGGGAAAAACAAAACACTAAACGAAAAAACATTGACGAAAAATTGAAAATAAAAAAGAAAAAAGAAAATCGCGACCAAAAACCGTTTTTCGTTGCTTGCCTGGCTGCCTAACTGACGGCCTGCCGGCCCAGCTGCCCACCTGCCCACTCTCTCTCTGCAATTCTCTCACTTGCATGCTCTCTTTGGGACTAGTGTTTTTTTTTTTTTTGGTGCGCTTTGCTGCCTATAGACATAGACCCAAACATAGGCTTTGCACTGTCCATATGACAGCGTTATATAGCTTTTTTTTCTCGATTTTTTTTTTGCCTTTGCTTTTGCTTTTGATGGGCTGAAGTTAGTTGTAGGTAGTTCGGATTGTACAGCTAGCTGCGCTCTGTGTGCATCTGTACTGTATGCGTGTGTGTGTGGTGTGTGCGCGTATGTATGTGTGTGTGTCTGTGTTCCGACATAATCAACAATATTTCGAGTGCTTTTGTGTAAGGTTTTTTGATTCATTTTTTTTTTGCGTTTGCTTTTGGTTGTGCTTTTGCTGCTTCACCTAAGTTTCACGCGATTCTTGTTGTTGTTGTTGTTGTTGTTGTTGTTACAGTCTGATGACTGAGGCTTCAGTTTTAGCTTTTTTTCGTATATATTTTTTATGTCGGGTTTTGTTTCAATGACTTCTGATCGAGTTTTGTTAATTTTTGAAGTGCATTGCGCGACTCTCTGGCAAATTGTGTGTTAAGAGCTGCGGTCAACGGGGTTAAGTTTAAAGGTTATAAAAACAATAGTTACTTTAATGATAAGCATATATAGATATATTATTGTAATATGTAATATTCATTGTTTAATCCTTATAAAGTTAAGTCTTAACTTATATTTAAAAGTAAATGTTTTGAGTTTTCTTTTCGTTTTTCTGTCTTGTTTTGCGCTTCAGCTGCCATTTGCCTAACCGTTTCAACTGTCTACCCTTACTCTCCCTCTCTCTCTCGCTCTCTATCTCTGTCTCTTTTAGTTTCTGGCGCATAAAAAAGTTTTGGCCACAGTTTTTCATGCTGGTGCGTGTTATCTTGTTAAAGCAAAACTTCAACCTTACTAACTCGCCTTTACATAGATATATGTCTGTTACTCTAGCGCTCTCTCATACACACACACATATATCTTCTCTCTCACTCGTTGTATGTGTGTGCGTGTGTATAGTGGGTGCATCAACAAACGTTCGGCGCTTGTCTGAAACATATCAAATGCAACATTTTGCGCCAATAGCCACCAGAGAGGCAGAAAAGTAGAAAAGTAGAAAGCTTAAGTAAAAGATGAGAGGGAGAGGGAGAGAGAGCCAGAGAGAGAGAGAGGGTACACAGTCGTGGCACAAAAACAACATAAATTTCTACTTAAGTAAGTGTTTAAAAGAATGATGCAGCCGTGTGAGCAGAGTGGGTGCAGAGTGGGTGCAGTGGGTCAGCAATGCAATGGAACCTTTCTGATAAACGATGCAAGTTGTTGTAATGGCCCCTAGAAAGAGCTGCCAAACTGTTCTTGCTGTTGTTGTTCTTGTATACCCTTAAATGGAAAGTGTATATAGGTTTTATTTTTGTTACATATGCAACATTTATTACTACTAGATTTAGTTAGAGTATTTGTTATTCGGTTTATGTTTTCTGTAGTTTTATATGCTTGTCAGTTTTCTTTTGCAGCTGCTTCAGTGGTGAAATATGCAAAAGTGCAAAACGTCAGTAGAAACTTTGACGCTGTTCTGGTCAAAAATTTGACTTGCGCTGCAGTTGAAGTTTTTCTTGATGGCTGAAGTTGTACGCTAAGCGTGGAAAACAAATAAAGTGGGCGTGTTTGGGTGAGATTGGGAAAAGTGGGTGTAATGCTAGTAATGGAGGGTTATGGTAGTTATGGTAGTTATGGTAGCTGGTGTGTTGCATCAGTTGCTGGCCAGTAGTTGTAATAAGGGTCGGTTAAGGGTAAAGCTTAAAATTCTTAGCTGCTCACTGCTTCTCTCTCTCCCTTTGTTTCTGTCTGTCTCTGTTTCGGTTTGTCTTTAGCTAACGACAAGGACAAATCCGCAAGTAATCCGTGTGTACAGTTCGAACGAATTTCTGTCTTTTGGCCAGCGATAAGCAGAATGCCCGCAGCTAACAACTCTGCAACTCAACATTGCAACAACACTACCACCAGCAGCCCTAGCACCACCACCAGCACCACCACCTGGGGAAGTAGCATGACCAGAAACAGATCCAGAAGCAGCAGAGCCAGAATGAGCAACAGAGTAGCTGGAGTTGTGTCCTGCATCAGATCAGACCACATTCAAAGACCCAGAAAAATGTTTTGTGCAGTTCAACTGAAACTTAAACTCACACACACACACGCATACACACACGCAGCCAAAAATCAAATGAAAAACTTTCTTGCAGTCAGGTAAAAATGGTTGAGCGGCGGCTGCTGTTAAACTTTTCGCCTTTTCACAGTGCGAGTTTTCTGCTGAAATGGCTCAAAAGACATAAGAAAAGACTTAAACACCCAAACCCACCCATAATACATTTTCCTCATTTTCCACTACCTAACAGTATAAAATGCCTTAGTGCAATTTGGGCAGTAGTTTTGCCCCCTCTTATCCCTCTCTCTTATACCCATATACCAATGACTCTGTTGCATGGTGTAAGGTGTGCAAACACATGCGTTAAATGGGCGGCCATTTTGGTATGTGCACTTCCGCTATGCAGGCTCAGTTTCCGCCCGTTGGCTGGCTCAATGGCAGCCGCAATGCCACCTGAGCTGTTGCGCTGGGGAGCTGCAGCTGGTATGTGGCAAAAACTTGACTCAGTTGTGCCCCAAATGATGAGCCATTAAAATGCTTTTAATCAAATTAATGTAAATAATTCCGAATTACAAGAGGTTCCCAATGATTGCTTCGAGACTGAGGACCAAAAGTACCAGAAAACTTGAGCATATTAAATCTACTTAATGCTGAATAAAATAAAGGATTTGCTCTAAGGGACTGTTTCTCGGAAGAATCAATGGATTATAGAGTAGCAAATAGATAAAATTTTATTATTATTTTCCCATTTGCTATTTATTTTATATTTTATTTATTTAAGTATTCTTTTTGATTGCTTAAATCTTATTTACTTAGATTATTTGCATTATTTTCTTCTTTTTAAAATTGTGTTTAAGAAATTTCCCTTACTGGAAGCATTGTTTTATGTTAAAATTTCCCATTGTACTTTGCCTTTTTTGGGACAATTTCCCTTTTGTTAGAAATGTTCAGTTCGAAAAAGCTTTTACTCAAAGGTCTTTTTCTCTCTCTCTCTCTCTCTTGCACTCACTCTTCGTGCGCTGTAGAAAATATCCCAGTCGACACACACACACACATACACACTGTCTCTATTTCTTTATGTTGCTTAACTTCGACTTTTATCTACTGACCTATAACAGTTTGTAACTGTCAGTTCAGGCAGGCTTGAAGTAACTATGCGTTTGTTGTGATAGGTTGTGGCGGCTATGCACTGTTCGTGCCACACTTGGGGGCAGCTAGATAATACTACTTAAAACTATACACTTCAAAGTATATATTGTCTCTTTCTCTCTCTCTCTTTCTCTCTGACAATGAGTTACTTACACTTGTTGTTATTATGTGGATACTTACATCAAAGCAACTAATCGGCTTAAATATAACTTTTGGTGTCCCTTTTGATAAGTGACAACAGATCAGAGATAATGGTAGTGACAGCTTATGGCTTTGAAAATTCTTTGAATACAAAGTATAATTCTGAATAGAAGTTAATTACATTGATAATTTACTACCATTTTAAAGTTTCAATGAATAAATTGTGTTAATTAACATACACAATGAATTTATCTTTCGCTTTCTCTCTCTTTCTATCTATCTCTATACAGTTTATACGCTTATTTATTTTAAACTTTGTTTTAGCTTTGCATTTTTGTCTGTCTGTGAGTTGTTTGTCCAACACTTTTCACAATCTATATGTGATATGTAGCAGTATTCCCTATGAGAGTCTCATAGCATATAATTAACCCAAAAGTAGCAGGAGATAGAGAGACTAGCAGACAGAGAGAGAGCAAAAAAAGGTGAAAAGCTCATTAAACACTTGCCAAATCACACTTACGCCCCATTAGCACACAGCATAAGCGCAAAATGGGAATAACACCCATACCCACATCCCTATATCCCCTCTTCCCATATTCCATCTTTTCCCCCAGTTCAAGAGCCAAATCTAAACCGTATACGTATGTGATTCCCAGGCCAAAAGCAAACCAAAGTCGGATACGCTGCATGAGGCAAAACAAGCTAACAAATAACCCGCGGCGAGCTACGCGCTCAACGATACAACGGCAAATGGGAATGGGAGAAAGTATTTAATGCGGGGTCACTGACAAAACTAACTGTTTATGTTGCTGTTGCTGTTGCTGTTGTTGTTGTTGTTACTGTTAGCCGTGTTAACCCCCGCTGACCAATAAAGCCGCTTGTGTGATGTACAAGAACAACGACAAAGTTTTTTTTTACAAGCAACACATGTCCATATTCTGACTTTTCGCCCCTCGCTGCCCCTTGTCATTCAACAGTTTATCCCTATCCTTAAACCATATCCCAGCCTCATGTCCTGCACGTTGATTGTGCATGCAACACAGACAAAGACACAAAACTGAAATAAAATTAAGCACATTAAAAAATGCTTCACAAATTTACAAATCTCCGTAGCGATAGACATAAAAAAAGGAGTAGCTGGAGCAACTCATAGTCACAGTTCAAAACACAACAACAACAACAGCAACAATAATAGCAATAGCAACAAAAAAAAAAGGTCAACAACGTGGAAAAGGGTCAACATGTGAAAAATGAGCTACCACTTTGAATATGGCGTAACTTTTGCCCTTCAATCGAGCATGATTTCGTTTGGAGCTTTTGGGGTTTGAGTTCAAGGGTTTTGAGGCTTTGAGGAGGGTATGGGGGGTATTTGGGTATTTGGGGTTTGAGACTTTTTGGCCACACATATTAAATTAGCCGGTTGGGCAGCCAGTTTTGGCCATGTCCATGGCATCAACTCAAGCGTTCAAGCTGGATTTAAGCGCTCTCTCACTGATTTTACTCTCGGGATCTATTTTTTTCAGCGCCCAAACCTACATCCTTCATAAAGGTGGCCAACCCTACGCTTTGCATAGTTGTGGCTACTCGAGAAGGAAAGAAATGGAAAATGAAAAATGAAAAATGAATAAAAAAAGAAAACCATAGCTTAAATAACACACAGATACACCCATACGCACACACACACACAAACACATATATAGAGATAAAAACTTAATTAAAGACTTCATTAACTTTGCTTTTGTTATGGCGTTAAATGTTGGTCGACCTGAGGTCCATATACATCAGAGTTTCTATATATACTATATAGCAAATATATATATGAATATATATATATATATATATATATATATCCGGACCAGTCCTAGGGGTGTTGTTGTATGTATTTTATTATGAATTATTTTCGTTTCATTACCTTTTAATTAAGCTTTAAAATAACAGTATTATAAAAATAAATGCAAAAATTTATAAATATACATAAATGTGTACATATATATATATAAGTATGACATAAGCTGGCAAATTTTCCATAGCTGGAAAAATGCTTGTGAAAATAATGTAGAGCAGCTACAGTACTTTGCATTGGCTATAAGCTGCAGCTTAAAACGCTTTAAATTTTATAATTTTTATACATTTTTTATAGACACTTATATAGCATATAGTATATAGATATTTTATAGAAAAAAGATTCATATATAATAAATGTTTTTCTCATTGAGTAACTTAACAAGCTTCATTAGTGCATTTTCTTTAACAGCGACTTAACAGCAGTCTAACAGGCACTTAACATAATTAGCTGGCAGCAGGTGATAGCTGTGGCTTGTTGCCGGTTGGGCAAGTCACCCAGCAACAATTGCTACTCCTGAAGTCACGCGACGATTAAAGACACATTTTCTTTAAAGCCTAATAGCTCTTAATGCTTTTAAATGCAAAACTTAAAACTTTCACAATTAATCATTAAATATATCTTAAACTAAATTTGAACTTCATATAACCAACCCTAACGAATAAAACCACAAGTTTAAATCATTATATATATTTATATATATATATATATTAATAGGTATATGTATGTATGTATATGTATGTATATATAGCTAATGGAATTCCTGGCCATTTTATTTAAAATGTTGCCAGTGTTTTCCTTTTCACCGTTTTTGTTTTGTTTGTTGTTTTTCCTTCTCTTTTTTTTGTTGTCGCCCTTGCGACGTTTCTTTGGCGCTGTACACAAATTACGCGTAATAATTTTATTTGCATGTTTTATTTAATTTTTCATGCCACTCTGATTACAAAATTGAATTGGCAGCTTAGTTTTATGTGCGTCAGCTACTTGGCAGCATCAGCAACAGTAGCAGGCAGTAGCAACAGTGGCAACAGTGGCAACAGTGGCAACAACCTCGGACCAGGTGGATACCCAGCCTACCAATTCCCAGTTGCCATACAATTAGCGTGGTCTTGATTCTGGTACTCCCACAGCGTTCAACCTATAGCAGCGCATTGCTCAACTCTCCAGCTACCATCTTCCATCTTCCATCACCAACTCCAACTTCAAGTTCCACCTCCAGTTCCATCCAGACACCCCCTAAGGCAATAGCTATAGCTGTAGCAGTCCACGAGTTTCTAATGATGTTCCATCCAACTTTTGCCTTGTCTCGACAGTTTCATTTGCTTCGTCGTTTGCCATTCAATGATTGTTGTTGTTGTTGTTTCTTTTGGCCAACATCAGCTTCACTTACCTTACACCTCCCAAATTTGCCCCCCTCTCTCTCTCTCTCTATCTCTCTTTGCCCGAATCATTATGCCTCAAGGTAGAGGCAGTTTTTTTTTTGCTTGGTGGAGTATCTGGGGCGGGTGTGCTGAGGCGGGGTGTTGGGGCGCAACTTAAATGCGCTTAAAATTAAATCTGATTTCATGAATATTGATTGATTGCTTTCACCTTGAATGAAAATCCGCTTTTGTGCTACTTTTCTTCTTTTTTCCCTCTTATTTTGTTGTGTCTGTATGTGTGTGTGTGTGTGTGTACATCTTTTCTGTTATATATCCTTACCTGGCCGCACATCCTGCCGCAGCAGCACAACCCTCTCTCTGTCTCTTCTAGCTCTCTTCTTCCACCTTGTTTTTATGTTGTTGACGCCAATGCTGTTTCATCGTTTCTTGCCTTGAACTCTTAAGTTAAATTAATGAGCTTCAACATTCGATGGGTATTATGTAAAATTATTTGACCAAAAATAAGTTGATTTAATTGAGTGTGAGTTAAGGTTCCAATAGCTTATATAACAACCATTATATATATATATATATATAGGCAGGAAGTTCGAACTGACACAACAACGATGAGCTCACATTTTATGCATGGCAGTTAATCATGTCGAAAGCAAAAACCTTTGGACAATGTCAAGCTTTTATAAGATACAGAAATGCTTTATACACATATATATATATACATATATTTATATGTATATAAGCAAAGAAAATTTCAAATAAAAAACCCACACAAAAAACTTGTTATAAAAAACCATTCCGAATGCAGCATTATAAATCGATTTATTTCGCTGGAATTAGCTTAAGTAGAAAATTCATAGAAACTCGTTTAATGTGAAAGTTGTTAACATTTCAATTATAATTATTGCTTACAAACTTCACTAAGTAATCAATATATATAGCTAAACAACTATATAACCCGATTCGAGTGCTGTAACCTGTATACCTAATTAAAATATGATCCCAACTACTTTGGGTTTCATTCTATAGAAGCGGTTGAAGCTTGTCGTAACCAGAGCAAATTGTATTAAATTAGTAAATTTACAAAACCAATCTTTAACTCATTAAAATATGTGTTCAAAATATGTTTTATAGTTAAAGTAGTAATAAATGAAATCTAGTCTAGAAGTCAGCACAAATTGGTTGCATTTCTCGAGCAACTACTGTATGTCAATCTATTTACTTTTGATTTTAGTATTTTCCTTTATTATTGACTAATTTTCAGACACATTTTCCTATGGCATTGGCAAAACACAGTAAAAATATTAAAAAACTGTAACATATTTAGAAAATAAATTACATGTCGCCTGTCGCGTTCACTTTTGCATCTCACAAAAAACAAAACAAAACAAAAAAAAAAAAAAATAGAATAAAACAAACAAAAAAAAAAATAAATAAAATAAACTTTCCGCATTTGACCATGAGCCATATAAATATTACAATTTAAAAAGTTTTGCGTTCCTCATTCCACTCTCTCTCTTGTCCCTCTCTTTCGCTCACTGTCTTGCTTTCCCTACTCTGTTTGTATGCAAATATGGAGCAATACATTTCACAGCCAAAAAAATAGTATGAAACGGGAGAAGAATCTAAAAAAAAGTAAAGCGAAATAACAAAAAAACTTTTTTGTTTTACTCTTTTTTACTTTTGACTGTGAAAAATATTGTGCAACAAAGTTGCATGCAACCCAAAAAAAAAAGTGTGAATTGCACTGCTACTATATATATTTATATATATGTTGGCTTTATTTTGTTATATATTCTCACTTATAGTTTGTGCTATTAAATTCTAGTGTATTAAATGCATTTTGTTAGTTTTAGAAAGAACACAAATATTTGTTTGACAAATACATATAATAAAATATTTTTATATATATAAATTTTGGGCCTTAAAGCAACAAAAACAACAGTTTATGCCACTAACAAAACTATTTTCACCTATTGCAACTTGTTTGGAATAGCTGATTCTCATAATAACAACGTGTAAACCTTTTTGCATTTGGTTTTGCTCCCGCACAAAAGTATGCTACACTTTTTGTATGTCGCCATTGCCGTCGCCTGCACACGCTGCCTTGCTGCCACTTGAAACTTTCCCTTTCAATGCATTCCTATTGAAACCAAAATACGCCCAAAAACCAACTTGGTTCACCATATTGAGGCTATTCGACGTATATATAGAAAAAAAACTGGGCTAACGAAGGCACAGCGCGTTTTCTCTCGTTGTGTTGCAAGTTGCAAGTTGCAATGTGCTCATTTTATTCATTTCAACCTTGTGTAAGAAAAATTAATCAACATTACGCAGTGTGTGTGTATGAGACGAGTCCACAGTCAAGTGTTAGAAAAAATAAATAACAAAAAATCTGAAAAAAAAATGGAAAAGAAAAGTTGAAGAAAACTTTAAATTCAATTTGAATGGCATTTGATTTGTTGTTGGATAAGACATATTTACATATACACAGAACGTTGCAGCTGTCGCCATTGACAGGAAGTCAAAAGTTGGCAGCTAACGGAAAACTGAAGCTGACAGCTACACACACACACAGACGGACAGACGGACAGACACCACAATGACAATCGACCATAACAAAAAAAAGCAACAAAAATATGAGAGACAAAATTGAAGTCCAACTGAGAATTTGATTTCCACAGCCAACTAAAATATATAAAAATTTTTTTTCTCTCCTTTTCTTTTTTTTTCTGCCTGCCAGCAGCTGGGCAACTGTTCAGTGGAACAAAACAGAAAACAGAGACAGAGAGAGAGAGAGAGAGAGAGAGAGAGAGAGCAGCAGCAACAAAAAGAGGAAAAACGACTGAAAACCAACTCCAATTTTAATATAAGAAACAACAAGTGAAGGACCCAAGGACCTTCAACTGAGTGCGTACTGCCAGCTGTTTCATTTTTACCATATTTCTCTGTTACTTTAGCAATTCTTCTTGCTCTTCTTCTATCATTGTGCTGGCCTTCAGACAGCTTTTCATCTTGTTTGCATGTGTTTCTGTGGTCTTGCTGTATCCTTGTTTACCGGAAATATTTTTCTGTTTCCTTTTTTTCTGTTATTCCTTTTGCTTCTGCTTTACTTATTTCCATCTCATTCGAAGCGATGATTTGGCAAATTTGTTGACTTGCACCCTATACAATACACACAATAAACACACACACATACATGCTTATTGATTTTATAGTTTACTTTGTTTTGTGACAGAAATAGAAATAAAATGTTACATTAAACTTAGTAGCCTTTGATTTACTTGACATATATAAGTAACATCAGTTACAATCAGCACCTAAAAATAAAATATATTTATTATAACATTTTTTTTACACTCGATTTGAAGCCGTAAAGAACTTGATTAGCGCTTTAGCAAAGGAAAAGTGTGAGAATTATGTGCAGACTTTGAATATTTGTATAAATATTTATATATATATTTTTTTTTTTATCAATTTGTTTACAAGAAAATACAATTTCCGTGTTAAGTTGAAAAACAAACAAACTGACTGCCAATTTTTAACGTTCTACCAGACTACACACAGCAGCAACAACAACGGCAACGGCAACAGCAACAGCAACAAGCAACAACAAGAAGCAGCAAATGCAATCGAGTTGAGTTTCAAGTTGAGAACCAAGAATTGATATTCGAGCATTCAACCAACCAAAGCATCAACAGCAGCAAACAGCATCACTAGTATCCTTCGCATCCTTAGCATCTTCAGCAGCAACTGAATTGCTAGTTGGAAGCTGAAAACTGGGTAAAAAAAAAAAAGAAAAGTAAATTTCCACTTGCAGTCAATAATCAACTAAGCATAAAATAGTATTTGAGCTATTGAAGCGGCAAAAATTTGTTGCTGCCTTGGCCAGGAGACGTAGTAGCAGCAGCAGCAGGATAAAAATCCGCTTACATATTGAACTTGCTGCTCCTTTTTTACACACTTCGGTAAGTTTCTTTTTTTTGATCAAAATGAAAGCAAAAAAAAAAAATTTTATATATAATTTTTTTTGGGTACTTCGAATTTCCGTTAGCTGCAATAAGTTTAGAGCAACTTTTTTTATTTTTAAATTCTGCACGCATTCAATTTAAGTTCAATTATATTTGCAACAAACTTTATTGATTTTCTACAACTGTAAATAATTAAGCAGTAATCGCTATATATATAATCTGGCTAAAAGGTAAAGGTGTTACCAAAAGGAAATACAGCAAAAAGAAGGCAGGCAAAAGATTTCTAGCTAATTTGCGGCAATAACATCAAAGTTGGCTTTGCTTGTTGGCAGCTACCTGCTGCTGTTGTTGGTTTAACCTTTTTACTAACCCTTTTTTTGCTATTGGGCGTAACCAAAGGGCGGGGCATCTGTTTGCTTAAATGTTGCATAGAATTATCATTTTCATTGCTACAATTTTTGGCTCAGCTTTAAGTATGTTCCATAAACATTTTCAAGCCACGTTCGGGTAGTTTAAACATATTCCCTATAAGATGCCGGAGTTTCCTTTAAAAAGGTGTTGTGCATATTAAATTTGTAATAAGCTTTTGCTCTTACTTATAAATATAGAATTCCCATGAAATACTTAATAAAAGTAACAGCTGCAGGTGTTTGGTAGGCAGAAAATCCTACCGAAATATATTTTTTGCTTACTTTTTCTTTTTGTATTTCATTTTAATTTTCTTTTGCTTTTTCACACCTTATATGAAACGCAATTTCAATTGAATAACTTTTCTGTTGTTGTTGTTTTCAACACAATTTTTTCACTTGTCGCTTGAACTCGGCGGGCGGTCTTCATGTGACGCATGTGCTGCTCCAGTGGTTTGTGCCTCTTTGATAAGAGGTCTAGACACACTTAATTTCCAAATAAAACAAGGGACGAGCTATGCAAATTTTTCCTAATGATTAGCATATGCACACACACATTCACATATGAAGTCTAGCACAAAGGAATTTAACTGCAGTAAGGAGTGCTGGCTATAGATCCTTTGAAATCTCTTGTAGTCAAAGCTGCAACTACTCCTATGTTAGATTACTGAATTCAACTGAAACCTGAACAGGGCGTATTAATTTGTAGTTCAAACACATTTTGCCCCAAAGCAGTTAACTCCATAGGGAAACTCCATATAGAAATGCCTTACACTAAACAGTTTTGTTTACCAATCGGTCAAGCGGTGTATAAAGATAAGGCAAACAGACGGGTGAAGGGTATAGAGAGAGATAGATAGAGAGAGAGGGAGAGAGAGATTGAAAGCAATACCGCAATAGACTCAAGTGCTTAGCATTTGGTCCTTTGCTCGCTTGGCTATCGTATGGCCAGAAGTTGAGGCGAGAGTGCGATTTAAAGGATTTTCACGTTAAGCGTCGCCTGTCAGCGTTTGGCATGCGGCTTACAGGTGGCTACGTGGTTTATCGGCTTAAATAGCAAATGATTCTGACTAAATGAATGTCGGTAACTGTTTGTGCAATAACTTTATAAGATTTATATAACTGCAATTTATTGCATTTACAGCAAAAAAAAAAACTGTATAACTTCATATAGAAACGAGGATATACTTCATTGGTTACAAAATACGATGAAAAGTGAGTTATATAAAAAAGAGTTAAGTGCAGGTAAAGAATGAAAGATGAAAGCAAAACTTAAAGCGCAATTTGTCTGCTTTATTCATTAGACAGCATGCGCTCTCGCTCACTCACACTCCCTACGGTGCGCTGTTAAACTCAGGCGTTTAACATAGCTTTAACATTAAGAACTAAATCTTAACATAGCTTGAGGCAGCTTCACTTTTAAGTGAAATACAAATGCACATTAAACTAAAAGTAACTTGTTTACATAATATAATTATAAGGAAATAAAGTTAATAAGCTTTAAGCTTTATTTTGTTGAATTTGTAGTATCATAACAGCTTGTTATAACATGTTTTAATATAAGCAGCTTATAAGGTAGGTATGTTTTGCTATATTGTGCTTGATGCATATTTTTAATTACATTGGCGTTTGCTCAATGCAAAGCAGAGCACATTGGCATTCACAATTTTTGGGGCAAAATATCGAAAAACGAATTCATCTACAAAATGCATAATTCAATTTTACGCGCCGTTGAACTTTCTAATGAATTATCGCAGTGCAGCACTTTGAATTGGTATTCTTTGGATCTGTTTTTATTGCATTTTCATAAAATTTTCCATTTCATGTTTTATGCGCCTCTGTATATACATATATATATATAAATATATATGTATGTGTGTGAGTGCATATATACATAGTCTGTTATGCTGGTTTGCCCTAGGTTTTGAATCTATTTCGTTTCACTCGTTTCGTTTAGTTCAATTAATGAGCAATTTGATTGCTGGACTGCAAAAATATTTTCAAAATTTTACAATTTGACTAACTAACAAACTAACAGCAGCAACAACAACTGTCACATCCAATGGAGAACAATTTTAATTGAATTTAAATCAGATTCAACATATGTCAGACAATCTTAAAATATACAGAAACAAAAAAAAAAGAGGAGAAAGTGAAGAGAAAACAAATAAATAAAAGAGCTGCCATATTGTGACAAGTCATATCAAGTCGACAAAACTTTTCCTTAAGGTAATTCCAGACAAAGAGTTTTTGTATGGCAAAAAAAGAAAAGTTTTAAACAAGTGCTTGAAGGGTGGGCAGAAAAAGCAGGGAGTGGGAGGGGGGCAAACATTTGATGAAACTGACGAGACAGACATGGACTTAGACATCTAAGAAACAGCTGCAAAATGACAACTTTCATTAAAAATTCTCAAAAAGTGTTTGCAACATATGGCAATGACTTATTATTTACCATTTAACAATGACTTTTTTTTTCTTAACTTTAATTAAACTTAACATCAAATTTGAACAATCCGTGTGGATTTGGTTGTATCTTTTCGTTTTCAGACTGCAACAATTTGCTTTTTGCTTAAGGTTTATTAAAAATGAAATGTGAAATTTTATTGACAATTAATATTTTGACTATAATATTAACTCTATATAAAACTAGGCCAATTTTAAATAGTCCTTGTTTTGTCTATAAATTCAGATAAGTTCTCAGCTTATACCAATTTAACATAGAGCTAACATTGGCAAAGGCAACACATTTTTAAGCCTCTTTACTAACGTGAAAAGCGTTGCTTAAGGTTCTTGTAAAACTATTTTTTGCCTAGATATACCCTTAAATATATAATATATATATTATCAGTATGACGAATCGTTTGTGTTCACACTTTAAGTTGAACTTTCGAACTCTTTGTAATGTTATTAACAGAGAGTAAGAGTACTGCCTGCCTGCTGCCATTGTCAATCGCTTGCATTGGCTTTGGGGCACAAAGCACATTTCATTCACTGTTTTCTCTTTACTTTCAATTTATATGAAAATTTATATGTATTTGTGATTTTACTTGCAGCTTTATTTGTTGTTGTATTTTCTTTTTTTTTTTCTAAAATTATATATATTTTTTTTAACAATAAACTAAAAATGGCTTAAAGGGTTTATCAGCAGAAAATCATCTCGAATCGTAAGCGTCGTGTCGTATATTGAAAACGGCCTCAAGGGTGCAAAATGTCAATCAATTTTGTCGCTTAAGAAGAAAAAAATGATATACAATATATATTGTGGCAATACAAAATGCCAACTGACCTTCAGCCAAATGTTAACCCTTAACAAATTTGCATATAAAAAGGCGATTGATGTGACGGGCAACCAGGCAGGCATTCCAAGGATATAAGGACTCTGAGCGTTGGGGCTTGAGTTATATATGTGTGTGTGTGAGCTGTTAAAAGGCACTTTATGGTCTGTGTGTGTGTTTGTGTGTATGTAAACTCTTGGTTTCACTGACATATACCGTTGTCCTTATGTCCTACTCAATGTATTGGCTACACCACTCTCCACACATTGTACACATTTATCAAGCATTATCTGTTTGCTTCTTTCCTTTAGGACTTCTCATGATAACAGCTGCACTCAATTTGCCTGTGTGTGTG
The DNA here is from genome assembly GCA_037044455.1 of Zygothrica quintamaculata. Classification (NCBI taxonomy): domain Eukaryota; kingdom Metazoa; phylum Arthropoda; class Insecta; order Diptera; family Drosophilidae; genus Zygothrica; species Zygothrica quintamaculata. The sequence goes on along the minus strand of JBAMBS010001162.1, from coordinate 25,241 downwards.
TGTGTGTGTGTGCGTATGTGTGTTGAGAAAAGTGTGAAATGTATTTTGTTGTTGTTGTTGTTGCTGTTGTTGTTATCCTTATAGCAGGCACTCTGAAAAATTTATATACTTTCGACGAACTTTGCATGCAAATCATATAAATTATGAAAGTTTTCTTATCTCAGTTTGGTCGCATATTGTTGACATCGTTTCTCAATAAACCTGTCAATACTTTGTCATATTGACAAGAAAATTGAAAATAACCAAAAGGCAAATATATGTGGTAGTTGTTTTTCTTTCCTTTTCTCTCTGCATTTTCCTCTTTATCTTGCTAAACTTTTGTTTGCTTTCGGATATGAAAGAAATTAAAAAACAAAAAAAAAGAAATAATAAATGAAAAATAGAATTTTCTTTTTTTCCTCTTTTTAATTTATATTGTAAAACTTTTGTTCAATCTCTGATTTAAATATTATCCTTTTAGTGTTTATTGTTAAAGCCTTTAAAGTGCTTTATAAACGTGCCCAAAATTATTGGCTTAAAGCTGTTCACTAACTTTTAGTTTAAGAACATAATTTAAACATTCTGTTTTGCTAATTTTTGTGTTAACTTTCTGTCTGTCAATCTTTTGCCAAAGTTAAACACACACACACACACACAGACCCCCGCACACATACAATAACACTCCTTACAAGTACACCTAGAACATGCTTGTAATATGTGGCCCTCTCCCTAAGCTCTCTTCACTGTCAGAACATAAAGTTTTAACTTTTTCATTGGTTGTGCATTTTGGTTGTTATTTTGTGTTGGGTCCAAGCCGTATATTTATGTGTATGTGTGTGTGTGTGTAGGGTATATGTAAGTGAGTTTAAGCCACATCAGTCGTCTCCAGCAGCCAACAGCCAACAGCCAGCAGCTCATACTCTGTGTGAGTTTCTTGTTGACATAAAAGTTTCCGCTTTTTGGGCGCCGTTTTTCACTACGGAAGATGGAATTGATGGGTGCTGGCTGGCATATGGGCTGGGGGGGGGGGATAGTGGGCATATGGGGGGCTAAGTGTAGAACTTTTTGGGTTTACTGTAGCGCATCTCTCGTTTTTATAGTGGACTTATGTCCACGAATTTGCTGCGGCTACAAATTACAAATTGATTATACGTTCAACAAATGTGTTAATGTGGCATTGTTTTCAAACTTTTGTGGTGCGAGACAGCAATGGGCAGCATCTCAATAGAGAGACACAAGTATATCCAATGTGTTAGACAGAGAAAGAGAGACAGAGGGAGCTGTTTTACGTGCCACTGACCATAATATATTACAACAAAACTTACGCATACAGACACAGATTTAAACAGAGAGTAAGAGAGAGCCACATGAAGAGTGATATGTCTGCACATGCATGGAAAAGTTTTTGGTCGAGTTTTTCCAGTTTGAGTTTTCAATGGCCAACAAAACTCTACACATTTTCCAAGCTCGCTGACAAGCGTAAACTTTTCATGGTAACAAAATTTATTATGACCAAGTAGGTATTGAAGCTTCTTCTTCTTCTAATTCTTGTTCTTGTTTGTTGTTGGCTTAAAAGAGGTTATATAGAATTGGCATTTGTCCAGCTTTAGTCCGAAGGTCAAAGTAGTTAAACAATTTTGAGCTGCTGTTTTCAATTTATTTGTTGAAGCATGGCGTTAAAAACTTTTATTGCATTTATAATATTTCGACATATTGCTGTATTCATTAATATATAATAAGCATTGTTATTAAATTCAGAAATATATATATATATTTATATAAATTATGCAATACATGGAGTATGTAAAGTGCTTTTACCACATGATAAAACGTTGATTTAGTTTAAAGCTATGCAACTAAATTATGCATTATAAAAATGTTATTGATTTTTAACATTGATTAATTAAGCGTTAACAATTTCTATAAATTTGCTGCTTTATATTGGCTTTACATTACATTCCGCTCATTGGTCTGCATTTCACATAAGTCCAGATCGGCATTGGCTGTGCTTCTGTTTCTAACAGTTGCTGCCTGCCTTCTGCTCTGTTAAAACTGTTCGCAGCGCTTTGCTTTGCTTAAAATGCGCTGACTGCGCTGCACTCTGTGAACATTGGGTGACATCGCTTTGTTCGCTTGGCTCGCATTGCGCTGGCTGCGCTTCGATCTGTATGCAAGCCTACGCTCATTTCGTTTGTTAGCAGATGCTGGCGGCGATCGACTCTTCGCTGCTTCTTCTTCGTCAAGTATAGGCAAGCCTGTCGCTGCTAATAGACGCTGCCTGCGCTTATTGCTGTTATGCACAGCTGCGGGCGCCATTTGTCTCTGTTAACATCCGCTGATAATCGCTCTGGCGGTATGGTCGTTGTATAAATAAATATAATAATATAGATATCCACTATAGTATTTTTAAATTTTATATATTTTTACACTATTTAATATAATTTTTTTTTAGAATTTGTAGATTTATATTTATATTCTTTTTTATATTTATAATTTATCAAAAATGAAATTTCATTTGTAGTTGCTTCTACATTAAAGCAAACTTTTGATTATATCTGCAATCCTCTCTAATCAGAAAGCTTTCAGTTAGTTGAGCAAATTTTAAACAATTTGCGACACACTTATAGACACAATGTTGTAAGTCTTATTGCCAATTTTTAATGTAACTTTGTTTTAATACTCGATATTTCTGCGAATTTTTATATACTTGAGCTAGAATATATTTTTTTATTTGTAAGTTTATTGATCTCAGTTTTAGTTGGAAGTTTCAATTGAAATTTTCATCTGACTTTCTGTCAGGTTTTTAGCTTATCTTTTTGAGCAAAAAAAAAAAGAAAACTAATTTGTTAAAATGTTGCCTGGCTTATTTGTCGTTGAGGATAACTAACGTTTAGAGCACTTGATGATGAGAGTCAGCACTGCAGGAAATGCGCTGAACAAAGTCTCGAGTATCCGTCATACGCCCGGTGGGCCACACTGCCACTGCTACTGCCACTGCCACTGTCACTGTCACTGTGACTGAATTGTCCTTAGGAATGGTTGTCAACAGCGACTTTTGGCGGCAAGGACATCGTCGTCGTTGTCGTCGTTGTCCCAATGACATTTCCTGATGAAAAATAAGTGAGGAGAAATAAATTCATCTATTTTTTTTTTTTTTTTTGTATGCACGACATCAACTTGACTTTCAAGTCAAGTAAACTGCAAGTAGCAGAGAAAATGCTTTGTGCGTCCTTTTAGCTTTTTGCTGCTTACTGCTGCTTCAGCTGCTACTGCTCCTTGCAGCTCGTATTACCTCTGTATTCCCACTATAGAGCGAAGTCCTTTGGTGCTCTGTTTATGCTTTGTATGCTCGTTAAGCTTTCTTGTACCAGCTTCAGCTTCAGCATCTTTTTATTCTTCGTCCTTGATGTAGCCAAAGCTTATTTGCTGTCTTTCTGGCAGCTTTAGCAGCAAAACGATGTCGCTTTTCATTTTAATGCCAAAGCAATCGGCCCGTTACATATTAAATTTTAAGTGGCTGCCGTTCTTTTTTTTTTTATTATTTTTGGAAGTTACCACCTAACCACCAGCTAAACACATAACCATCTAACGCATCCAATTGACGCCAAAGCATTCAACAACTCATCCAGCCAAATATAACAACAATGCCAAGCTGATTGCCTCTTTAATGGCTCATGGAGCATTGCACATGGCACACAGCTAGCTGTCAGGACACGGTGGTTAAAGCTCAATGAGGTGTTGCCATGATTTAGTTAGTTGCTCTGTTGCAGTGGCTGCATTTTAGGGCTTTAACAACTCTACAGCATATTAAAGTTAATAGTAAAGGTTTTCGTGTGTGTTGCAAGTCTTGCATTTGCATTAACTGTTTCATTTGTTGCAACAAGTTTAGATTTTATATATAGTATTACATATATATATATAGTCTAATCAGTGATGCTGCTGCTTAAGCTTGTCCACTCACAGCTCACATAATAATACTAGCCATTTCTTCTTTTGGCTAAAACTTCCAATTTATACCAATCTTCTCTCTACGCTTGTGCCACTTTTTATAGCCCAAAAGATGGCAAAAAAGAAAGCAAACGAAGATGCAGAAAAGTGACACTCAACTTTGCCATGTGAAGCAAATAAATCATCGTAAGTTTTCAGCCGGTGCAAAGGCCAGTGAGATGCCCTTACTCCTGTGATCCTTTTGCCTGTTTCCTTTTGCTTTCTAGCTCTGCTCTCAAGTTAATTCAATTTAAAGCAACAAAAAAGAAAAGGCACAAACTTTGTCGTGCAGTTTCTTTTTTTTTCTTTCCCTTCTTACTTATTTTTGTAAGTTTTCATTTTATTTTTTATTTCTACTGCTGCTGCTGCGTTAAGGTTCCGCTTTGGCGCTTCATTTTGCGCAAAGTTTTGCAGCTCCAGCGAGTTGACACGTCATCAACAGGACAAAGCTACCAAAAATTATTCTATTGAAAATTGTGCCACAGAAAGCGGCAAGTCATATGATAAACAACACAAATATACACCGAAACACACGCACACACATATACACATACAAACATCTGAACATATATAAATGGCTGCAAAAAAGAAAGGACAATGAGCCAGTTTCAGGATAACGCTGCTTAAACTTGAGCTTGAAATTTGCTTTCTGCCATTTTGTAAGCATATCCTGTTCAACTATTTTTGCCATTATAAAACCCATAATAAATTCCCACTTTGTGTGTAAGTGTGTGTCTTTCTGTATGTGTATTGTTGCTGCCCCTCCATTTTGATTTACTTGCCATATATGTAAGCCCCTTGCCACCCTGCTGCTACCACTCTGCTATGCTTGCCACATCCTCTGACTGTTTGCCGTGAAAGTTATGTGAAAAGTTTTGATTTGTTTAGTACATTTATTTTACAATCCTTGGCAAAAGCATTTCGAACTCTGGCCAAAAACGTAGAGAAAGAGTCTGTAAGGAGAGAAGGGGAGAGAAAAAAAAAATTCGAATTAACTGAAATTGAAGTCATTTTTATTTTTTGCCAATATATTTACCAATGTTTGCTTCTGTTTCAGAATATATATATATATATATATATGTTTGCTTTTGACCAGGCTCAAAAGCTGCTTAGATCAGCCTCTGCTTGCCTTGGCCTTTCCCTTTCGCTCTGCCACCGCTTTTTCGTTTGTTGTTATTGCTGCTATCCTCGCTCACTTCTGCAAGTTTTGTGTTATAAACTTGAGTTATAATTGAAAATGTTGTTTAGTTGTTGTTGTTGTCGTTGGTGGTGCTGTTGTTGTTGAGTGAGTGCTGCCTTGTTGTTGAGGGAGCAGCTGTGCTTTGGTTTTAATTAAATTTGCCTGTCCACAAAAGTTTAATAGGTAACATGCTGAGAAATGAGTGTGTATAAACAGAAATCATTTGTTTACGGTCACAATGTTGAAAGCAAATAAACAAATTATACAACAAATATATAAACTGGCATACTCAACTTACTTATAATAACTCTTTAGATATATAACTTTATATAGTAACTATATATCAAAGAGAAAGAAGTGCTTCATATACTTGTACTCTGCAGATTGTTCATTTTGTGTATCTTATAAAAAGGATTATTTTGCATTGTTGACTGGCTTATAATGTATAAGCATTTTACTTAAACTAGAGCAGGTTATGTACTCTGACTGGGAATCGCACCAAGTTCCCCTTAACAAAATGCCCTATAAGCACTCCTACCCCACTCTAAGTACAATGCTTATGGATAATATGAAGCTCCATTTAGGCTGTTTAACATGTGATATCACCATACAACAACGTGCTGATATTAACATGCTTTTACGCAAGTCTGATATGCCCCATTTATAATTGTGTTATGCGTGTGTTTTACAATAAGAGGAGGCACCTATCGGAGCTGTTGCCCTGCTGCCCTTTGAGTCGTTTGGTAAATGAAAAGGTGAGGCAAGAGCTGCTGTAGAAAACATAAAAAGAAAGAGGTATAGAACATAAAGGAAACATAGAAAACAACATAGTATTTGCACAACATAGTTAGTTAGTTTGTTAGAGTTAGTTAGTTAGTTAGTTAGTTAGCTAGTTAGTACTACTTTATATTTGCAAACTATTTTTAATGCAAACATATCAATGTCTTTTGTCTATTTTGCATTTGATTTCTTTCCATTTTATTTTTACATTTGTACATTTTAATTTGTATTTATATAATATATTTATATATGTAATATATACATATATATATATGTTTTATATAATAAACCAAAGCCCTTTTTTTGTTAGCTTTTAACTGTATTTCATTTAACCACAATATGTTATATATCGGCTAATAATTTGAAATCACAATTTAAGCCACTTGATTGACGCATGTGATGCAGTTCGATTGATTAAAAAGCATTGTTTTTCTTTTTATTTTAAATATATATAATTTTTTGTTATTGCTTTTAAATGCTATCAATAAAAACACATTAATTTTTGATGTTTACTTTTTCTCTATTATTTTCAATTTTTTGTTTTCCTTTTTTTTTTTCATTCTGTCTGAGTTCATGGCATATTGATTAATTTGATTACACACACGATTTGTCCATGCATAAAATTATGCAATTTGTTCAATGAAAAAAAAATATATATAAATATATATATTTATATATATGTATTTACTTGCATCTGACATATCAGTAGCATTAGTTATTAATTAACAGACCGCATTTGTATTAATTAATTCGCTTTACCTGTGAAATAGTCAAATACTTATTTAATATGCTGAGCGCATTGTCAACGTAACAATTTATATAATAATTCAAATTATTTTTATATGTTGCCATGAAATTTATATATCGTATATGTATATATATATGTATATATATTGCACAGATATCTGTTAAAGACATTTATTAATTAATAATCTGTAACAGAAATATATATATGTATATAATAGAGTTTATGTACTATACAAACTTTACAACTGTTTTCTGTACATAAAATTTTGCACTGCGAAACCAAGGGAAAAATACCAAAAGGAAGCCAATTTTATTCCAAAATAAACAATAAAAATATGAAAAATGTTGACTAGCTTAAATTACGTCTCTAGCTGGGATACACTCGACTACAAAATGTCTTCTCTGTTTCTTCAATTAAAATTCTTATGAAATTTCGCTTGAATATAAATCGAAATTTACAACTAAAGTTGTTGCCTAAGTTTATAGAAGTCTAAGAACCAGACTTAGTTCTAGGTTTATATGCTTATTAAATCTTATATTTATAGTGTATATTTTTACTGCTTATTTGGCAATTAATCAATCTTAAATTGCACTTGTCCTGGCTTTAGAAATTTATCATATTTTTCATGTTTTTCATATCTATTTTTTTGGGGTTTTCTTTAAGTAAATATCATTTTAATAAAATTGTAGCCTAGACAAACTTGGTAATACTAAGAGACAACAACAAGCTTAATAACAGCAGCAACAACAGTAAAAAAACAAACATGCATAGAAGAATGGGAGGGATAGGGAGGTAGAATGAGTGAAGAAAAGTAACAAAAACAGAGCTAAAACTAAAACTAAATGCAGACATAAATATTTTATGCTTAAAGTAAAAAACTTTTGCAATTTGACTGCTGTTGCTGCTGTGTTGCTTTTGCTGTTGCAGTTGCAGTAGCCGAAAAACCTGGCAAATCTCAGAATATATATACACACACATACACACACACACACATATATATATATATATATATATATATATATACATTGTGAGCTCGGCTCAGTTGTGTGTTGTGTTTGGACTTTTTCTGGCTTTGGCTTGGACCAAAATCTAAACATAAGTTAGAATTTAAGTTGGCGCAGGGCGCAAAAGCATAAAATACATACAACGACACACACATACACATATACACACATATATAGAACCGCAACCGCTCTCTCTCTCTTATGGCCATAGCAGTTTTACACACACTTTGGTGATCCACTTCCGCTGTGCATGAGATAAGAAATTTACTTAGCTATTTGGATACCGGAAACCTTTCGTCGTGTCTAACACAGGCAGAAGTTCAGGTTAGGGTTGAACAGCAGCAGCAGAAGCATCAGCATCAGCAGCAGAGGCTATACAAATTTCAATGTGCAGCAAGTCAATTAAAACTTGTTTTATATTTGGGTTTTTTATATCTTCCCTTCTCCTTTTCTACTTTACCATTTTCTTCATTGGTTTTCTTGTAGTTAAATGCATGAAATTAGTCTAGTTGCAAGTTGCAAGTAAAACTTGCAACTGATGCTTATTTCGCATTTCATATTATAATATCAAATATAATTAAGCTTACTTAAAGTTATACTTTGAACATTGTTTAAGTAGCTTTAAGCAATGAGAGAGAGTGTAATATCCATTATTATAACCTGCTGTGTCCATATCAGGACCTACAATAACTAAGAGTACTCCTTCGACTACAACAATAACAACAACAACAACTACAACTACTACTACAACAACTACAACGTGGCAATGAATAATTTATAAGGGAGAAAGGCAACTAATTAAAATTGCATGAACACGTCTCGAATGGAATTTAATGAAAACATTTGATTTCAATGCTCTTTCTGTGGCACAGTTAACGTCCTTTTATGCCAGCTGTTCCTTTTCTCTGCCCTCTCTATCTCTCTCTATGTGTGTCTGTCTTAGTTTATGGCGTTTTCGTCTATGTGCTATAAGCTTTTATTTTATTAAGATGCCAGCGACATGATCTTTTAATTTAATTTAGATAAATATTTGCTTTCTATTTCCAATTGGCTGCAATTTTCTTACGCTCCTAACTGAATATAAAGTTTACGTTCTGTATATATATATATATATATATGTGGCTTTAAAGGATAATTGAAATCAAATCAAGTGCGGATTAAATCTTGCTCAAATGCATTTAAATACACTAAAACCCTTGGCTCTTGTTATAATAGAGTTTTAAATTCTGTTTCAGTTGATTTTCTTCTATAAAGGAAGCTGCAGTTTGCCTCTGATTCTGAGCAGATGACTAAGAGAGAGAGAGAGAGAGAGAGAGAGAGAGAGACAAAGTGGTCTCCTGTACAGTATTTAGTACTTACTTTGATATCACAATTTGCTTGTTACTTCAAAGAAAGTATCCTTCAATATGCTCTGTATATTCTTATAGTATCTTTTTAGTTTTTAGTTCTTTTTGCACTTTTTCTAATAAGTTTTCATTTATCATAAATTTTCCTTTAGTTCTATTTAACTTTAACTATAAATAATAATCATAAAGAGACGTTTTCTTTTAGTCACCTTTTCTCTCTCTATCGTGCTCTCTTTATCTACGTGCAGTCTTTGTATGCCAATCAATTTGAATGGGCGCAATTTGTCTGGCATTGTCATAAATTGCACTAATGCCTAGGCTCTAGACTGTCGCCAATTTAGTAACACGCCTGCCGCTCCCTGTTTCCCTTCCATTGCTGACATAGCCAACCCTTAACCTCCATTGGCCCTATGACTCTGGTCACCTGTCAATTATTTTAACAAGACAAAACGCATCAATGGAGCTCTCTCTGTATATAATATGTGTGTGTATGTGTGTGTGTTTGTGTGGGAGCGGAAGGAGGTGAAGGCTCTGATAGATTTGTCTGCCTGAATATTATCAGAGTAAATTTATACAATGTGCCAGGCATTTTACTTTATCAACTATATATATATTGGTTTATTGTACTTTATAGATGACCAAAATAAAAGAAGAAGAGAAAAACAAAAAGTGTAGAGACGAAAAAAAAGGTAGCAGAAAAATCCTGAAAACGTGAAAATCCCCTTTGCGTTGAAATGGCTTAATGTCACTTTATTTCATGCGGTCTTGTCACGTCTGTCTGCGCTTTTTTTTGTTGTTTTGTTTTGTTTGTTATTCACACACACAAACACACACTAGTCTAGCTACTATTTCTGTTTCTCGCTGTGTACTTTGGACTCTGGTCCATTTATTTCATTGTTGTAGGGACTTTCTCTGTACACTCTCTGTGTTCATAGTATAATATAGCACATTGTTGTGTCCATCAGTCAAATGTATATATATATCGATTTCTGTTGCTATTTTTGTGCCATCAACTCACCCCCCACCCCTTCCCCGACCTAGTCACTCTACAATAGCAAAAAGCAAAAGGACACTCGCCTCACATCCACTCATCCACTCATCCATATGGCATTAGTTTTACTCCAATCAAACAAACACGCCCCAAAATAGCTTGTCAATTATTTGGCAATTTCATTTGGCACACGGTGACAATTGGGATTTTCTGCGTTTCATTTAATATTTTTGTGCCATGAAATTGGCTTCGAACTTAAATCAACAGCTCAAAATAGCTGTACATCTCTCTCACAATTCTGTGTTATAAATAAAGATTTTCGTCAGCTATTTAATTTATACAAAAAAAAAAAACTAGTAACAATTTCCGTACAGTTTACGAATTGAGCTACCAATTTCAATTAAAATTTGCCGACTTATGTCCAAATGGGTTCGACAATATACCAAAAAATCCCCGTCAAAACAAAGCTCAAACCTATTACCCCTTACTCCTTTGAAAGCCAAACAAATTGTGCTAGTAGTTACCCTTACTCCTCTCTTCCCTGTCTCTTCATAGAAGGAACATCAGCCAGCAGGCAGCAGCTCAATTTAAATGCCGTCATGGGGATCAACATCAACTGCCTATCAATTGCAGGCAGCGTGCCATGAAAATTGAAAATTAGCACAGAGAGCCATCAGCTGGCATACAAGGCGACGGCATGAAAAAGGGTTCACTATGGCTATGGCTATGGCTTTGTCTATGGGTATGGGTGTTTTCCGCTAATTGGCAGATTCTGCCAAACCTAAACCCCAATAAAGCCAAAAGGATGTTTCATTGTCCATTATCAAGGGGTACACTAGCTGCTGCTGCTGCGGCTGTTGCTGAATGTTTCGTTTTTACTGCTCTTTTTTCTCTCTCTCTGTGTATGTGTGTACAGAGTTAGATATTTGATTTATTGTTATGCCAAGTCATTTGATACTGCTATTGCCTTTAATTACTCTAACGTTTTGCGCATACCTATCCTTTAGGCTTTAAACAAACATTTGTATACCTGTTTATTGTGGCAAACTCTAATAGAGCTGCACAAACAAAGCAAAATCTGTGTTAAATCCCAAAAACCCCAAACGTACTTATATAACATAACTTTTAGCAATGAAGTAATTGAAAAAATAACTTTTCTCTCCTTCTACTGTGTACTGCAACTAACCATTATCCCTTGCTCCTTTACACTGTTCACTTGTCATCCTCTGTTAGCTCTAGTTGCAATGTTAAAGAAAATATATATAAAAATTACGTAGCATACATTACAGCTGTGACTGCGAAATGCGCCAGCAGCCAAAAGAAGTATTCAGCCTGGCTCTCTGTCTGTACTTGCACTAACCAACAAATGCCAAACGAAGTGCCCAACAGCAGCATCAGCAGCAACAACAATAACCAAAGGCAATATCTGGCATTGTTGGTCACTTATGCTCGTTGAGAAATTGACATTTAAACATGAAATTCCAAGCAAAGTCGTGGCAACAACAATGGTCCAGGCCACTTTTGGGCTATATGTCTGAAAATTGTATGCCCTTGCCTATCAGCTCTCTCTTTCTCTTTCTATTTCACATACTTTCGCTGCACTACTGTCTCTGTCTCTATGGTATACTGTTGGCGTCTGTTGGTGTCCTTGCCAAAGCAATCCCTGCACGACTGCAATCTCAGCATTGCAAGCATTTCGACCAAACTTTATATGAACGCGCAGTTAAAGAAGAAATTGAAAATAGTCGCCTCTTTGTTTCCTATATTTCTACTCTCTTCTGGTACTGATATACACACATACACACATACACACAAACATATATATATATATATATATAGCTATATATGTATAAGTATTCCCCATATGACTGTCTATCTAGTTGTCTGTCTATATCTCTTCTAGAGTACTGCCTCCATGTCTGTGTGCACTTATCGATTGCTCATACGTCGCGTTGTCCCAAAGTGTTGAAAGAAATGGAGGCAAGAAAGCAACAACAACAAGAACAACAACAACAAAATTGTACGAATGGAAAAGCAATGAAAATGTGCACAAAAGTTGAATCAAATACCAAATACCAAAAGGCAGAAATCACACATTCCTACATAGAAAAACCCATTAACACTAATCGCTTCCCCACAGACACATAAACAATTTATCTGCCACACTCTCACACACACACACACATACACACATGCTCACGTGCAACTTGGCCACAAGATCGAAGTAAAAGTTTTGGTCGGCTTCGTCGGCAACAGCAGACTTGCATCCAATTTTTTTTCTCTTTTTCGTTTTCTTTACATTTTTTTTATACTTCTTGTGAATATTTTTGCTTACGCTGCTGGAAATTTATCACGTTAACCTTTGGGAAATGCTCATATAATTTATCTTCAGAAAGTAAATTTAAAAAAAAAAAACCAAAGTAAAAATAAAAATAAAAGGAAAAGACGTCTACGTCTTAGGTAGGTCTTGGAGTATCATTCAGCTTTTTTTCTCTTTTGCTCTCAACGAAGCAAGATTCAAGATATTCGTGCGTGTTAAAAGTTCTCAACAAAGTAGAAATGTGTGTGATTGTATGTGTGGGTGTGTGTGTGTGTGTTTGCTAAAAAATGGTAGAGCATTTAAAAACATGCCGTGTCGGTGTATGTGTGCATGTATTTCTGTCTAAGTCTGCTTTTACCCACATTGCGAGCTTCCCTCGCATCTGTTTTGGCTTAAAAAATTAGGTTAATTTGATGTGCTTGCGATTGATGAGCTACCATCGAAATACACTTTGCAAATAATTAATAAAACTTTAGGAAGGGAAACGGTGGGTAAAAAAGATTTAAAGCACCAATTGCCTCAGGTGGTCAGTCACTTGCCAGTCAGATGAGGTGAAACATTATAATTTATTGATTAGATAAAAGGTGAATGTTATGAGAGCAATAACTAAATACAGCTTAAAGCTGAAATTGCATAATAAATATTAAATTTAAGTTGAGTTACGCTTAAATTTATTTATGCTTAAGTTCATCTTTAACATTTACTTTAAAATTTTTACGCTCTTCAATTTCACTATTAATATTTATGTAAACGCATTAACATCCTTTTAAGAGCTAGCTTAGATCTATCGCTCTCTCTTTATGCTTATGCGCTCAGCACTTAGTAGCCTTTGCGGCGCTTGTTCCCTTTACAACTGTAGGCATATGCATAGTGCAAGCATATAAGCAGCGCTGCTGCGGCGCTGGTGCCATTTTATTACTTCTTTTACTCTCTCCGCTCTATATTTCTTGTACGTTTGCTTTACGCGGCGTCAATTTTTATCGCAATAATCTGCCATTGCTGTTTGCCATATGCTAAAGCAGTTCAGGGTTCACTTCATTTGTGTTAGCTATCTCGTTCTCGCTCTTGAAGATTCATTAGACTAGCAGGTAGTTAATGAATTGCGTAGGAATTAAGTCTATAGCGCGCACGCAATTCAAGTGATTTTGCAGAGCTTTTGAAAAAGTTTTTTAAATATCAGTTTTAAGAATCATTTAATGTATATATATATATAGATGTATATGTGTGTATAATTTTTAAAAGATTTTCTTATTGCAGTCTGCTTTTTAGTTCAGTTTTAATGTGATTTTTATACTTGACTTTTGCTCGTTATTTGATTTCTGTGCTCTTCTGAATAGCGGGCGGTGGGGTAAATGGTTGCAGCTGCAATTTTTCTTAGAACGTCTTCAATGTTCTACCACATTGTCGTCGCTTCATTAAGAAAGTTTTTCTTTATAGTTTTCGTTACATAAATGCTGAAAACTTAATTTCTTTTAAGTGAACTTGTTAAGTTTTGCGCTTTTGCCGCCTTTTTGTTGTTGTCATTTGCCGCCGCTTTTATTATGACTGCAAGTAGTGCAGCGTGGGCGGATGTTATTGGACTAGGGGGTTGGGAGGTTAGAGACATAGGAGCTGCTGTTTCAGAGTATGGCGCAAAGCCTTAAGCATGCGGTGGCGGCAACAGCGGCGTCCCTGCGGCTGCCTTTGACACTTTGGTGGGTACTTTTCTGTTGCGTTTTGTTCTGTGGTGTCCTTGCGCTGCTTTAAGCGCATTAAACACAACTACTGCGTTAAAAGCACACAAAAAAAGCTCCAAGTGCAATTTAAAATGTTCGCAATGAACAACTTTTGAATATAATTGGACAACGCCATAAACTAAAGATAATTTAAGAAGACATTCTTTAAAATGATTGCACACCTGGCCACAGATGTCAAAAGAGTTAAAAGTTCAACTAAAACGATGTCATAGAACTTAAAGCATTAAACGTGGCCAAAATATATAACTTGTTTACTGGTGTGCTATACACTGAATTGAGCAGTTAACCAGAAAATGCTGACTCCTCCATAAATGCAGACAGGTAAAAGTGCATCAAATTTCAATTAAATCAGACACACATCAACACCTCATAAACACAAGCGAAGCATAAAGCATGAGAAGTCAATAGTCATACGATAATGTGTTAAAAAGGAGAACTCTATATACGTATTTATATATATATATATATATATATATATATATATATGTATATATGTATATAGTGTAGATTTCATAGATCATAGATTTAGTGCCAGGTGCAAGGTTCACTGTATAGCAGCAAACGCTGCACATTTAGACAAGTTAAATGAACCGCATCTATTGACTATCTTGCCACGGTAATGCCAATACCAAAGGCAATGGCAATGGCAATGGCAATGGGAATGTTGATGGCGATGTCCATGTGGATGTCGAGGTGGCTGAGGATATGGATGTGTGGATGTCGTTGGCAAATTTTGCTTTTGAAGGCAACATAAATTTTTCAAACGATTGACTCAGCAAAATGACCATGAATGTGTGACATCAGCACACTGCTTGATATCCAGGACCAACAGCAAGCAATTCACATCATCAACATTATCATTATCATTATGATGATCATTACCATCATCGTGAACAGCTCTACGACTGACAGCAAATATCCAAAGGTAAATACGTGCATTGCCTGCTTCCGTTATCAGTCAGCTTGTTTGCCAGACAGGACAAGTCCAGCCCAGCTCTGCCCAACCCAGTCCGGTATAGAGCAGGTCAGGTCAGTACAGGGCCAGTTCTGCCATGCCCGGCAGACATTTAGTCACTCAGTCAGCCACGCCTACAATCCCTTGTTGATATCAACACAGCCTTTCGTTCACCATGTGTGTGCTTATTGACGCTTTGAAGTCTGTTGAATTTGTACAATTTTGTCGCCCCAGTTGAGTGGCCAGCCCCAAGGATAGCTAACGTCCTTTAACCTTCTACCTTCTGCTTCAAGCACTACTGTGTGTGTGTTCGAGTGTTGAAAATTAACTTTGAAAGATTTCCGCAGTATCAAATTGCTTGACATTGCATTTGCGGTTCATTGGGCTTCGAAATTGAGTTCATCGATATACCCAATGCTGCTCTGCATGCTGCTTTTGGCTTGCATACGTTGCGTATGATTAATATCATTTGATATTAATCTAAATATTCAAAATAAAACCATAACAAGCATAATAAGTGAGAAGGGATTATTGAAATTAAAATTTATGCTTTTGCAACTAAAACTTTTTAAAGTTACTTACCAAAATGTTGAATAAAGTTTTGCATAAGGCTAAAAATGTGTATGTTGAAGCAGATAAATAAAATAACCAAAACCAAAAAAAAACAGTTAAATTTCCACAGGCTATTAAATGCCAACGGGATGCTTGTCGCCATTGTCCTGGCGACTAATAAAATGTGCGCTAAATATTTATGAATTTTCATTTTACGACACCTACGAAAGCAGCTGGAGGAAAAAACAACGTTAAAAATTCGACGTTATTCGACACTGGTCAACGATTCTTATATAATTTAAAACAAAGCACAAACAACAACAAGCAACAACAACAACAACATCCAGCAACAAGAAACAAAATGTCAGAGCACCAAAATTAACATACACCGTAAAAATGTGCGCTAAAAAATATAATAGAATAAAAGTATATAAAAAAGATGGCCAAAAAGAAATCACGTTTCGCAATTACACAAAAGAGATTCAACACAGTGGGTAAAGAACAAGTAAAACAAGCAGAGTGAGCGAATCAGAGAGACAGAGAGAGAGAGAGAAGAACAGAGAGAGGGGAAGATAATGTATGGTAGAGGGTAAGCAGCTGCAGTTGGATATTGCCTCAAACTGCCCGCTTAAAGGTTGTACAAAGACAGCAACAATGAGCGAGGAACACAAGAGCGAGGAAGAGACAGAAAGAGAGAGATAGAGATAGGCCGGCACCTGCCACGTGTACTTAACTATGTATAAGAGTAAGTGAGAGCAGATAAAGGCGAGTAGAGTGAGTGAGAGTAGAACTTATGTTTGTTTAGGTTAAGTTTTGTTTTTTTTTGATCTTACATTAAGACTTAACACAGGTTTTTGGTCCTTGTTTGTTCATATAAAAGCGTCCCTATGAATTGTTTACAAAATATATGCTCAACCTGGTTTATATAATATCAACTATGTGCTGCTATTTATGCGTAAAACGTGTAAATTATAACAGTGTTTTGTGCACGCGCCTTAAAGGATCTGCCTCTGGATGTGGCATCCTTTTTTTGTGTGTTTGTTTGTGCTTCTGGTGCTGCTTCTGCTGCTGCTGCTGCTTACAGTTGAACATATAATATGCATTAAACCCAAAACGTATTGTCTGCTGCTTATATATACTATATATACTTACTTATACATTTGTATAAACAATGTAATTTTTGCAGAATTTAACTTTAATCCAAAAATTTTTAGTCGAAATTTCAAGCAATAAGCTTCTTGCTGCATACTTTCCAGGGTTAAATAAAAAAAGGAACTTGTACAAAGTTGGCATACAAAATCCTTTTTGGTTTCATTCCAAGTTATACCAACTCTTAAGTGAACATTTGTAAAACCCTCTGCCTGAAGCGAAACTATACAGAAGAAAGCTTCCAACTAAGCTCCACAAAACAAGTCACGTTTTTAACCACTCGAACGAACAAACAAAACAAACACAACACACAACAAATACAACAAACAGAACAACAAACATACAAACAGATGGCAAAAAACACAAAAGTCTCATAGACTGTAAAGGAAAAGTGGAGAGAAAGGAGCTTTCGGCCATAATTGTATTGCATAATTTTAGCACGCTTTCGATGTAAGTGCATGCCATAAATACGCCTGAAAATATGCAGCAATATATATGTATGTATATTATATATATAATATTTCTGCCTACATGCTGCAACTTAAGCTGAATTCGCACACTACTTTTCTCATTACAAATTGGATTTTGCAGTCACATTTCGCTTATTGCGTTAAAAATCTATGTAAATTTCTCTTATATGCCCATGAGAAAGTGAGCAAGACAGAGAGAGACATAGAGAAAGAGAGAAAGAGAGAGGGAGACGCACTGCCTGCATTACATGCTCCTTCCCTGCTCATCAACAGGACATAGAGAGTACACACTATCTGCGCGCTTATATTTTTATAGCATACTTTTGTGCGCGTTGCGTGTTTCAGCTGCACGTACCGCAACACAGCAGCAGCGGCATTTTGTTTGCATCTTATTATTATTATTGCCACAGAGCTGCACATGCACATACACATACAGATACAAATACAAATACAGATACAACGAGGCGTCTGCCTGCTGCCAAGTTATTGCGAAAATATAATTCACTGCAGTTTTCTTTTGGCATACGCTTTCCCATCTCTCTCTCTCTCTCGTCTTTCCCAGCCTCTCTCTTGCTTTTGTTTGACTCTTGCAAATTAGCTGGGTGGCAATGTGATAATAAAATTTTTGTGCAAAAGAAGTTTATTGTCTGCAATTGTACAGATTATATAATCATACCTTATAAAAGCTTTGCGACATGTCCTGTCATATATCCTTGTGTCTAAGCTAACTAACCTTAAAACATATTAGAATAAACACATTTTTTTCCTAATATACTTCATTTTCCAGTAGTATTTTGCCTAATGTTAAGCAAGTTCTATAGATTGTCTTGAATTTGAAGCCTTAATTGTAACAAACCAAAAAGGACTTGCATATCCTTGTTACCTATGCAACAATTAGAATGCTGCAAATTACAATTTCTCATGTTTCAATTGAGCACAAAGCAGCAGCACTTGAATCTAGCCACACATACAAATAGAAGCAGTATGAAGAACAAGTGTTTAAAAGTAGTAGCTTTGTATTTAGTTTGGTGAGTCTGACTTTTCGCAAGTGAATTGAAAATTGTTTGTTTTCCGGCCGGAAAATTTGCTGGTCAAATTGCAATTTTCACACGAAGTGTGCAATAAGAAGAGAAATGTACAAACAGCACACAGAATACATAGAAACAAAAACGTAAACGCACACACACACATACAGATACAGTTACACACAGATACATACACGCATACAGAAGAAAAGTTAGTTTTTCATTTTGAAAATTGTCTGCATATATTTCTGGAAATTGAAGCACTTTCTGTGGTTGCCACCAGGAAGTTTGCAACCTGAATAGTGCAAAATGGTATCAAATATTTTGTACCAAAAACTGGACAAAAGAAACCAATTGAGTATTGAGCAGAGTCCCATTAGTAGCTTGAAATGTTCTATATATTATTAAAGAAGGATAAAGTATAAATCTGTATGTGTGTGTGTGTGTGTACACATGTATAATTATAACTTACTTTTACAGCTAATTAAACACTCAACTTGCAAAAACTCTCAACTCAAAACTCTTCTCTTTTTAAGCATATGGCAAAATTAAGTTTGAGCCAGGATAAATTTATATATATTATAAGGATTATTAAATAAATTGTGTTTAGTTTAAAGTTAGTTATTCGTGCGAGGAAGCATTAAATAATTAGCCTAGTTTATTGTATAAATTGTCATTAGTTAGTTGTATCCTGTCCAGGAAGTATATTATATAGCATTTCTACAGCTCCTTGCTGTTGCCATCCAATTATATAATAACTGTGTAATTTAGTGAGCTAAGGACAATTTAGCAACTGTTAATGCTTGCTGCTTGGTAGATACTTTCAGTTTGAGTACTTGTATCTTATGAATGCAAAACATAAAAATTAATTACCCTCTCTTTCTCTCTCATATATATATATATATGTATATACAATTTGAAGCTATGTCTGGTAACGTCCAACGAGTTGGCTAATTGTAGACTTTTGCGAGTCGTTTCATTGATTTATGGCTACTAATTTCTACGCACGACGTTAAAAGTATTAAATAATAAACTCCTAACGCGACGTCCTGCCACGAAAAACCAACCAGAACCTCCCTAGACTAGTCTAAAATAAGAGAAACCCCCAAAGCTTCACCCCCCACAAGCAGACATCCCGCGGAGTTGCAATAGCATCAACGAAGGCGCCATGGAATATGAGCAATATCCTTCCCTATACTACCCCTACACCAATTTCATTCCACCAACCAGCCAACCAACCATCCATCCATCCATCCATCTATCCCCATCTCTGACTTTACAAGTGTTTTGTTCTATTTTATGGGCTACTGGCGCTGCGTGTGGTAGCAGCTCTCTTCTCTGCTGCTTCCTCGCATCCTTCTGCAATCCTTCTTCAACCCACTTTTTACTCCCAAACAGTTTGCCGCCCAGCTCGTTGGCATGTAATAAAATTAAAGGCGTAATGTAATACAGCTGGCAAAGTTTTCGTAGCGGTTATTTCCCTGGCTGGTTGCTCATAGCTCCTAGCTCTTCTAGCTAGTAGCCAGCTCCTGGTATCCTTTACTCCCTACATCTTGAGGGTTTTCGTTGGCTCTAGACAGGCATTAAATTTAATTAAAATGTATTTTTTTCGGTTTTTTTTTTATTTTATTTTTTTTATTTTTATGTTTTATTATTATGAAATGGCGTCTGGATGTTTTTATAAAGAAGCAGAAAACGAAACGAATACCATAGAATAGCCGATTGCCAGACTTTTATTGTTATTCGATTATTTTATTGAAGTTATACGTAATAATTATTGATTGATTGAACTGTTCTCATTTTTTAGGATTCCTATCATTTAGGGCATATTATAGAAATATGGCACCTCCAGTAGGCCGTGATTTAATTAACTTAGCAAATCAGGATGATACTATATCCTCCTCGGCAAATTCAAGCATTTCGGATATGTCAAATGACATCACCATAACTCCAGGATGTAATCTTATTGTGCAAGGAAACGAGAATACAGCAAATTCAAATTACATAGGAATATCAATAAATAGTCGCAGCATTGAACTAGCAGCTAGTCCACCCACAACACCTTCTACATCTGCAGTCACTCAACCAGTTATGTCCACACCTATTCAATCATCAACAAGTCAACAACAACAAGAACACGAATTGTGAGTAAACCAAGATAATAAGTTATTAATAAAGTGCTGGTTCTTTCATCTTAGGGAACTGACTACACCGCAACCAACTCGGACAAATGATACTCATCCTGGTATAAGAAAAAGCGCTAGAGTTGCCTCTCAGCAAAAGCAGTAAGTTTTACTTAAATCTATTGATTCCCTACTGAAACATTCTTATTCAAATATAATTACTACTCTTATTAGAAAGGAAGCCCTAAGAAATCAAGGTGTAAATACAACACCTTCCTTACAAAGTCCTTTGTAAGTTGTAACAACAATTTGAGTAAAACAACTCTCAAAATAATCTTTGACAATCCATTTTCTTTCAGTCGTGTTGCACAGACAGTGATTGGAACTCCTTCGCTAAATGAAAATGAAGCAACTAATGTTAACTTGGAGCTCAATACACCCAGTACCTCTAGAGGTAGAAGGTTAGTCTATTTTATTATTAAAATTAAAATGATTAAAACTATTCTGAACATAAATTCAATTATAAACAGTAAATAAATTAATTAAAAAAATATATAAAAATAAATATTAAAATTTTAAATTAATAATAAATAATATAAGAAAATACATATATTAATTATCAAATAAATAATTATACAAATTATAAGTATTTAAAAATAAATTATAATTTATAAGTATAAATTTAGAAAATATTAAAATAATTATATTTCTTAAATTTAAATAAATAAATCGAAAATAAGGACAAATAAAAAATAATACAAAAATTAAATATATTAAATTAAATTTATGTAAAATTCAAAATTTGAAATAATTTCATAATCATATTAAAAATATTAAAACAAAATATGTATAAATATATAAAAAATAAAAATTATAAAATATTGAGTATTAAAAACATAAAAATCAGAATAAAAATAATAAAATATATGTAATAAATGAATATAAAGGAAAATTATAAATTTTATAAATTAGAAATAATTTTATAAAGTAATTTACTCCAATTTTAAATATATTTTTCTATAGAAATACCCGAGGTGGCGTCACTCGTAGACGTCCTCTATACAATTCATGCAGCCCAAAAAAAGAAATGATCAAAAACGAGTAAGTATTTGACAGATAAAAAGAAATTGTATTTGACACTTAATAACCAACTTGCACTGTTTACAGTGCAGCAAGTGATTCTGCCAAAAAGGGACGAATCACAAGAGGACAGGCCCCAAAGAAACAAGCCCCAAAGGGACGTAAAAATTTAAAACCTGAACCTGCCGTGCAGCCAAACAATGTGCTAAGTCTGGACGTAACTCAAACCACTCATACCGTTTCGCCAACTGGAAACGGACAACAAATGTAGGCTTAAAATTTAACTTAAACTTTATATGTCTTTATACAAGATTTCTTTTATTTATTTTTATATTGTAGTGTTGATAATATAATGGTAGCTGAGACTTTAAATGCTATACCTACAGCTATGAATAGTTTGTCGAATGCAGTTAATGAAAATGCGTAAGCTTTTGAATTTCTACAAGTTATTTAGAAATATTCTTAAGTATCCTTAAATTACAGTAATACTGCACAACAAGAGACACTACAAAAGTCTCCAGATAAACCCTCAACTTCCATACAAGGTAAAACTGCCGATATTAAATGGCGTCCCATAACACGGAGACGTTCCTTGTGGCCTCAAAAAAGAGCATTAAAAAGAAAAGCGTAAGTCATAATTATATAAATCTATAACAAATTACAATTATAAAATATATATATATATATATATATATATTATTCAATTATAATGAATCTCAGCGATCCAAATTCGTATGAACTGGAAGGCCCGCCCAATAAGCGTATATGTCTCCGTATACAAACTTTGTCCCCTAACCAGCTGCCTGAAACGGATACTCAATCCGCTCAGTTAGCAGCTGAAAATGTTGAAACAGCCACAAGAGACACTTCTTTTACTGATGAACAACAGTCTGTCATAAGAAATGACGAAGAAAGCAAAAGAGAAGGAGAAATCAACAAAGAAGAAAGTAAAAATGATGAAGAAAGCAATATAGAAATAGAAAGCAACATAGAAAAAAGTAAAAATTGTGAAGAAAACAAAATAGAAGGAGAAAGCAACATAGAAAAAAGTAAAAATAACGAAGAAAGCAACATAAAAGTAGAAAGCGACATAAAAGTAGAAAGCAACATAAAAGTAGAAAGCAACATAGATAAAAATAGTAATGACAAAGAAAGCAAAATAGAAGGAGAAAGCAACATAGGCGAGAGTAAAAATGATGAAGAAAACAACATAAAAATAGAAAGCAACATGGAAAAAAGTAAAAATGATGAAGAAAGCAACATAAAAGTAGAAATCAACATAAAAGTAGAAAGCAACAGAGAAAAAAATAGTAATGACAAAGAAAGCAACATAGATCCATTAGAATTACCTTCAACTTCTGGACAAAATGTGTCTAATAATGTAACAGAAACATTTCCATGTTTAACAATCGTAGAATTGGAGACTATACTAGGAGCTGTTTTAGATCCAAATCTTATAGAATACATAGTTGAATGTCCACCTGATATAAACTCGTTGCCCGAAGAAGTTGTCCCTCTAAATAATTCTCCTGTAGCTGCTGCTACAAAAGAAAACTCGTTGCCCGAAGAAGTTCTCGCTCCAAATAATTCTGTTGTAGCTGCTGCTGCTGCAGCAGAAAACTCGTGGCCCGAAGAAGTTGTCGCTCCAAATAATTCTGCTGTAGCTGCTGCTGCTGCAGCAGGAAACTCGTTGCCCGAAGAAGTTGTCGCTCCAAATAATTCTGTTGTAGCTGCTGCTGCTGCAGCAGAAAATGAAACTAATATTCATAATAATAAGATACACCTAGATTACTCGAATACTGATGACCCCGAAAAAACATTGTGTCCAATGCCTCGCTTGGAGTCTGAAACTAATCAGGCAATTGGTAATGAATGTATGTTAATGGATATTGATTCCGAGATGTCTCCTGCTGAGCAGCAACAGCCTGAGTTGGTAAATATCGGAGAAAATTCTGCAATCGTAGATTTCTCCTTTCTGTCTCCTTCTACGATTAATGTAGAAGATTCTTCTATTTCACAATGCCAGGTAGAGCAGTCTTCTATAGTTAATCTGGAAGATGGATCTATTTTAAAGTGCCAGACAGGGCCTACTACAGTTAATCCGGAAGATTTATCTATTTCAAGATGCCGGGCAGGGTCTTTTTCTATGGTTAATCTGGAAGATTCAACTATTTCACGATGCCAGGCAGAGAATTCTTCCACGGTTAATCCGGAAGGTTCATCCATTTCAAGATGCCAGGCAGAAGAGGGTTCTCCGCTTAAATTTACTAAAAGAAGTCGTACTGTAGTTGCCATAGAAATTCCTCCTCGGGTTAGATCGCCAGTTGTAGATCCTTTAATTTTAGCTTCATCTATTAGCAATCAATCACTTGGAGAAAATTATGAAGTGGACAGACAACGTTTCCGAATTCAAGTTGCATTGAATAATTTTTTTAACAGAGATCGCAATTCAATCAATTCCTGGATGACTGCTGCTCGAACAGAATCAAATGAAAGTGTAACTTTTCCATATGAACCGGATTATGATGATCCTGAAGAAGCAATTTATTTATCGTCTCAGTTGCAATGCGAATATCCTCTGGTAACGCCAAATAGAATATCACCACGTGTAACGATACAACAGCCTTCAATAGGAAATGTCGAAGAAATTGATGCAAGTTCAGCAAGTGGTAGATCTTTTTTTAGACGCCAAAGGGGGGCGCCATTTTATAGACAGACTCCTAGGGATATTGTCACGTTGTCACATCAACTTGAAACTGATAATGGAAATCTTTCCGATGTTAGTGCAGAAGATGAAGCAGTGCCTGCATCAGGCTCAGAAGAATTAAACCAAGAACACGGTGAATATAATGTTGAAATTGATATAGAGCAAGAACCAGTTTTTCCATTTAATCCACCAGACCTAGAAGTACGACCAGCTTATCCATTTAATCCACCAGAATATATAGATAACAATGCATCTACATCAGATCCTGATATTGCACAATTCCCAAATGAAACTAATCCTTCAACTGACCAACAGAATTTGATGCCAAATGCTGTGTCCGACTTAGTTTTACCAGAAAATGAAACTTTAACAATTAACAATGATATTGTTGCAAATCCCGATACACCTGAACAAGAAAATCAGGCAGTAAGGTATACTTATAATTTTCGATCAGAACTTTGTAAGATTATTGAATTTAGATCGGGTTGCCAAATAATGTGACTAATTTTGTATGGAGTGATATTTTCATTTCTTTTATTATTTTATTTTACGAATTGAATTGAATTTTATTACTCTTTATTTGATTGTGTTCTCAGATATGTATGTAACCAAAAATAATAATTAATTAATTTTAAATATATATATTCCTTATACTGTTACATACTTAGGATTACAAAATAGTTTTATTTATTTAATATATTTTATTTCATATTTTTATTAAATTATTAAATGCTGCAACGTACCTAAATAAATAAAAAACTAATACTTAGTACAAGGATATATTATTATTCATTGTGCTAATTAGAGCTTAAGTTAAATCCTTTACTTATTCCACACTCAACATGCAACATTCAACATTTTAATGTAAGCTAAAGTATATTGTTGAATTTGCTATACATTGTATACGATTGCATGGAACTAATTCCCTTGGCCTTAAACATAAGCGTGGAGTGCTCTTACAATAACAATAACATTATCAGCAACAACAACAACAGCAACAATAAGATGGCTAAGGGAGCTGGGGGTAAAAATAAAGAGCAAAGAAATAAAATTGACAAAAGCAACAAGAAACAAAATGCCTGCAACTTTTCATGCACACAGCCGCTCTC
>JBAMBS010001161.1:0-187500 GCA_037044455.1 Zygothrica quintamaculata | reverse complement strand
AATGTGGGCAAACTGGTTGCGGCTCTTGACTTTACCAGCAGTTATATTTAGTTTTTTTTTTTTTTGTTATTTTTATATATATATTTATTTAATTATTATCAGTATAATAATTAAGATTGCGGCTTGTAGTCTGTCAATCAGTTCTACTTGGGAGCACAGTCAATGGTGCAATTTCCAGCCCACCTAGGTGTTAGACTATTTTGATCCACTGTTGCTTATGATTTAATTTTTACTTTTCACTGTGTCAATTTCAAATGTTGCATGAACCATAACGAAACGGTCTAATAATGATCAGTTAAATGATATCTATTCTACAGTTAACTCATTTTTTTTTCTTTTAAATGTTAACAAAAAATAAATATCTATAATTATTTGTACATATGAAACTTTAACAAATTAATTTCCTTTTGTTCGATACACTTCTTATATTATTTAACTTTGTGTTATTTATAGAAATGATATTAACTTCTTCGTTGGTTAAACTACAACTCACCTTATCGTATTTTAAAAGAAATGTGAGCAATTTGTATTTTCTTAAGCTTTTCACTGAGTAATTATTTACTGAAGAATGGATAATGAATCAGTTAATGTGTAGAATCATTTGGAAATTTTTATAAGTAATTTACTTGGAAACATAGAGTATTTAAGGCAGAGACTTAAAGCGTAACTAAATAAATCAATTAGCATTTAAAAGATGTGCTAAGTAAAGTGTGTATATAATGATATTCATTATAATAAACATAATAGTTAAGAGCAAAGTGCCGCATAATGAGGCAAAAGCGAAAACTATTTCGTGACGCACTGATAACAAACAAAACAAATACAAACACAAACACAAACACAAACATTGTGTATATGCATATATAAAGAGAACTCTCGATGATATTGTGATGTTTTTAGTTTGTTATGATAATGATCTTTAAAGCATCGAACCACAAACAGCAGCCCAGCGGAGCATGTAAAGCAACGACCCATGCGGCCATAGACGTTGACAATGCTGCATGCAACAAGTTGTTGACACACGCTGCATGAAATGAAATACGATTAACCAACTACCAGAACTGACCAATAGCAACGTTGCTGTTCACACAAATATAAACAGCTTAAAGATAGAGTAAGGAATAAATACTTTCGACATATAAAAATCAGACGATAAAACTAAAAATTTATTAATTTCTATTCAAAATATCAGCTTAATGCATCATATTAAGGTGTTACACTGTTAATTATACAACTCTCTGCAAATAAAAAAAACAAGTAAAACAATCCGTTAATTATTGATATTCGTGCACTGACATAATCGTAATTATAGAAAAAAAACATAACTCTTAACATAACACAAATCCATTTGCAATGAATTAATAAAACTAACAAAATAACATAACGAAAAACTCCAACCCGGAAAACTTAGCAATTGTATATAATAGTATAGAGCTGAAGGAAAAGCCTCCAATGATCAAATGTATTGGGGGTCAGAAATACGCTAAAAACTAAAGCAAATATCAAAACGATTCAAAAAGATTAAAAAAAAAATAAAATAAAATAAAAACAAAAAAAAAAATGTACAATGAAATGAAAAATTAAAAAAAAGAAGAAGAGGTAAACAAAAAACAAAAAAAATAAAGACAACAGTAAAATATATATAAAAGATATAGCCAAGAAATGAATAACTCACTTTCGTTTTTGACCAGACAACAAACCGCCAACAAAACGTAGCAAAGTGAAAAATTAATTTATGGCTAAAACTGCATTTTATATGTCCAGACATGACTCTTATTTGATTTGTTTTATTTGAAGTATTTTGCACACTCTCTTATCCCAAAGTGCATGTGAGTCTGTGTGTGTGTGTGTGTGTGTGTGTGTGTAGTATGACATCATGTCTTGCCAGGGGGCTGTATAATATAACTGCAAAAAGTAACAACAACAAAAACATACAACAATAATAAGATTTGCAATAAGGAAGATTCACATACCGAATATAGAAATACTCTAAATGAAGTTTTGATGATATTTTTTATATATATTAAATATTTTTTTACTTATCTGAACAATTTAAGAAGACTTTAATCAAATTTATATATACCCAACTCTTACATAATATAACTGGAACTACAAACTTTAAATTTATTTACAACTTTATCTATCAGTTATTTGTATATACATATATAAATGTATATGTATATATATATCACATATATAACAGTTATAACACACAAATAAAGTGTGAATAGTTATAGCAAAAGTTGAGTTTTATATAAGGCCAATGCTTTGTTTTATTTTTTGGCATACTCATAAAACTCACGAATGTTTTGCCCTAGCGTTCCAACGAACCCAGAGCTTTATATACGAATACATATATATAAAGATCCCGAAATAGCAGCACGACTCGCAATATATATATATATATATATATATACTTATATGAAATGAAATATGTATTTTTGAATATAAGATATACATATATATATATAAGAAAAAAATGAAATGGAAAGCCTGCGATGCTGCAGTTAGCTCGTACGAGGACTGTGAGTCACGTTGTATGCGAGTATCTTATAGATACTTTGAAGTAAACACACACGTATACATATATATATATTCATACACGAAAAAATTCCATGAAATAGCCGAAAAAAAGTCAGCCAAACAAACCGGTTGATGGCGTCAGTTTGCAAAGACAATTCAAAAAAAAAAAAAAAAACAGAAATCAAAAACGAGGAACAAGAAAAAATCATCTAAAAACAAAAAAACACAAAATGAAAAAAAAATAAGACAAAAATATACGAAAAACAAGTTTCTTTTTCTGCTTCTTTTTAACAAGTTACCAAAGAATTTTCACTCAAGTTCAAAAAAGCATGAAATACGCCCACAACTATTGGCCGTCCTCTTACAAAGTGTTGGATTTTCTTTTCTTTTGGGGTTTTCCAAGAATTGCCAAAAGTTTAATGATCCATAAACTCAAGTGTCCTGCGTTGATGGCTCTCCGCTGTGCATTGACTCCATGAAGTGCCTATAAATGTACATCTACTGATTGATTGCACTATTCCTAATCCTATAGAACAGCCAAGTGCATTTCTATGTGTATTTAAGATAGCTTTACTTACTTCAACTTAACGCATTGCCTTTTGTTTATGCCTCTCTCATTTATTTGGCCTACATTCTGTGTGTTATATTGTATATGAATGTATGTGTGTGTGCTGCTATTGTTGTTATTGTTTGCAGTTGCTGAAAAACATCTATCGATGTCTGTTTATTTACCCAACTGATATTTCCCATGAACTGCCAATGAACTCGCTTAGCTATAGCAAAAGTGTTTCCCTTAAGTTTGAGTAATTAAATTTTGTTTGAAATTGTATCTCAATAAACGTGATACTTGCAATCATAAAGGCGTTATGAGTATGACAGATTTTGGCAAATATATAAAAATATTTCTATGACTCACATAACTTGAAGCAAACAATTTTATATAAAGATAACAGCAAATTTTAAGTATCTTATCAAACCCGAAATTCCTATAGCTTTTTATATATTTATACCCTGTGCGAATTTAAGAAGGGTTTTTATTTGGTGTCTAACCCTATGGCATAATCAAATAAAATAAATATAGATTTATATCTATACCTAAATATTAGCATCCGATTCTCTTTATATCTGTTTTTTATTAACTTTATTTTCGTCGTGTTTTTTACTTTCTTAACAAATTAATATGAGTTTCTATTTAGAAGTTTCTCCACGCTATTTACAGAGTATCTTAAAGTCAATCGTAATTTTATTGCAATTCAAATTTTTCCAAATCTTTTCCATAGTCTGACTCAACGCAGAGCCTTCGGGGTTTCAATGAAAACCAGCAAACCGCCTGTCAACTAAAAACATCAAATTGCATTTAAAATATGTTAAAATGTTTTTTTTTTCTAGGTTTTATTTTTTAGTTTTTTCCGATTTTTTTAATGTTTTTGTTTTTGGATTGCTCAAGGTGCGTTTTGTATTTTGTATTCCAAAGCAGAAACTTTGTATTTGTGAAATTGTTAATAATTAACACACAAAGCAATGTTTTATATGTTTTTGTCGCTATTTAAATATATGAATACATTATATATAATATGTTATATATTTATATATTTTAACATATATACAAAAGTTTTTCTTTTATTAGAAAATACTTATAAAAATTGAAATGTCATTTCTTGGCGCCTTTTAATCTTATCTCAGAGATATCGTAGACCATCGCTGGCAATACTTAGTTTTATATAAATGCATATATAATTGTTATATTGAACAAACATTTATAGGGTATATAAAACGCTTGACGATTATTATTTATTTACTTGTGTGTGAATAGCCCCTCAAGTCAACTTGACTTTTATACAAATGCCACAAAGTGTTGATAAGATTGTTGCATACCCAAAAGAAGTGTTAAAGTTGGCAAGGCTTCCATATAATACTGTATATATAAATAATATATAGATATGTAGTTGGTTAAGTACCATTTGTATTTATAGCCTTGGGTACGGGCTTTATATACATAATATACTATATTTGTAAATAGGTAAAAATATATTGACTACATACATGCTTATTTACCGTCTACTCGTCTACTCGATAAGCAGCTCTCTTCAGGCTATTTGTTATGCAATCGATAGTTGAAATTTTAGTGAAACTTTGTAGTCAAAGCAATAGTATCTATAAGATGCAAATACTATATAGTATCAATAGTGGGTGGTATAATTCTATGGGATATATCATGATATTTATTTACAAAATATATTTCTGGGAGAGTTTTGCCCATCTGGCATAGGTCTCTGTTGTGCTAGTATCTGTGTAGAAATGCAATTTTTATGGCATTCGCCATAAGACTTGATTACAATAAAGGGAATATAGTAAGAAAGAAAATGGTATAAGAAGGGAAAGGCATGTAATGAAAAACAAAAGAAAATTGTGTTTATACTGTTTTGCTATGGGGCCACAGCGCAACTATTAAAAACTTCAAGAATTCTTTTTCAATTTCCGATTGTAATCAAAGATTGTCTGTTTATTTACACTAAAGACCAGTGTTACTTTCCTACCCCGCTACCCCACCAATTCTATGCGTTACCTAGGCAACTTTGTATAATTATAAACTGCATATTGAAGTTGGCCAATATATATATAAACATATATGTATATATGCTGTTACCTAAGCTTTCATCTGGCAGCTAATTTGTTTTAGCAGTCAAAATATCTATACAGACCATATGTCTTCCGATAAGCTACTATCGTATGCTCAGTACCTCCTACTCGCATTCTGATAAGAGCTTTGATAATTTTTTCCAAGCGGAAATTGATTCATTTACATAACGGTCAATTGCCAATGGTAGCAACGTTGTTTTCTGTTCAACTAATTGAGACACGTTCTTTGAATAATTCCGCAATTTCTAGTGGACACAACTAATGACCTGTAGAATGCAGTTTCAACAATGTCAGAGCTATATATCAAACTAGTTGCCAATATAGTGTGATGGATGATATGCTATATGATATTTAATATAAAGCAGAAACTTGTTCGTTTTGTTAACTTTATGTGTAGCTCAAAATACCCTGTTAGATGTCTATATTTAGTGTAGGGTATAAACCTGTCTAATTGGTATACTTCTTACTTCTTTTGTACATTTTGTAGAACATTGATCGTTGTCTGCATTGTTGTTTATATTATAAGAAGTAGAAGCAGTGCAATGTTCATGTTTGTCATTTGCGTCGCAATAACTTTTACTTAGTTTAGGGGCATCTGCAACTCTTTCCTGTTGCTGCCACATATAACAACAAAAACTATGGCAACGTTTACATAAAATTTTATGCCCGTTTGGATGCAGCAAACGTCTAGCGCCTCTTTCAGTATCTTTTTTTTTATAATTTGTATCTTGTGCCTTGTATCTAGTATCTTGTATCTTGTATCTTTTATCTTATATCTCTTATTTTCAATGAGGCAGTTGGGGTTGTGCTCTGCTAATTGATTTGCGTCTCGGTTCCAGTAACAAATAATTCTTGGTGTAAATTGAAGTTAATTTGAAAGCTGCAATTGCATTGCGCAAAAATATAAAAAATCTCAAGAGAAATAACAAAAGAAAGAATTTATTTTTTCCAGTTATCTGTGAGAATTAAATGCCTTGTTGAAAAGTACTGCTACTAGTATATATATCATTGAGTTAAAGCAGATGTTGGTATAACTTATAATCAATTGATTTCTCTATATGCAATTTATAATTTAAATATAGAATTTGTCTGGCATTTTCATTTTCTCACATTTTAATTAACACTTTTCCATCCAACTATTCCCCTACGAATTGGATATATTTCCAGCCTTGTCACGCACATTTTATAGCCATTGCGCTAACAGCGATAAATCGCATCAAATTCAATTAATACCACAAAAGAACCAATAAAACATTGACCCACATAATAGCCTTAAGTCTATTGGCCAATATGACGTCATCTAATAAAACACTTGCTTCGTCTGCCATATATATAAAATGAAAAACGTAGCCAGAAAGAAATGCAACGTTAAATGAATCAAATGAATCTATTGATTTTTTTTCATACCCCTTCCCTTTATTTACTTCATCTCTCAAGAGCGCATAAATGAATCATACATACAAAAAAAATATATATATTTTTTTAAACAAATGCAATTTGCATGTGAATAGACAGTTAGAAGTAAAGTAGAAAAATTAGTCATGAAATGTGTTACAAGTATTTTTTATTAACTAAATACTTAAAAGGTTAAGTAATTGATGAATCATATTTAAAAAAATAAAAATATAAATATAAAAGTTAAAATGTTAATAAAAAAAAGAATCTTGAAAACAAATTGTGTAAACAATTAACACTTAAACACTTTTATTTGTTTACTATTATTATGCTTAGTATTATATAGTTTTCGAGCCTTCCAATTTGCGGCTTTATTTACTTGATGACACCATTTGACATTCCAGTTAGTAAACAAATCAAAAAAACAACAAAAACAATATTATATATATATATATATAAAGATCTAAACAGTGATCTTTATGGAGCGATCATGTGTGAAGGTGACAAAACTAGTTCCGAGTTGCCTTTAGAACCTGATAAAATTAAGTATGTAGAAATAAAGTAGGGTGTGTTGCCTATATTATGCAAAATAACAGTAAAACATATATATAAATTTAAAATAAAATACTTGTTTTCTAGAACAAATATATGTTAAAAATAGAAGAACAAAAAATTATATACTAAAAGATAAATTAAATTTAATTTTTATTTACTTTATATTTTTTTATTGAGTTTTAGAGTTTTATAAAATGTATTTATAATGGGAGCTTACACTGTAGATATGTATATAGTATTTTAAGGCAATATGTTTCCACTTCAATTTTTCCTTTTTTTTTGTTTTATTAGTACTTTAAAAAGTTAACAAACTCAGCAAACAGCTAACAGAAACTCCATTTTTAAGCATTAATTTACATATGTTTCATTGGGGCATTGATCTCCCCTACACAAATTATGACAGCTTTATCCGACTGTCAGCATTTTATTTGCTTTTACACCCACTCAGAGCCACTTGGAGATCATATCGCATATGTTTCGGCTCTTTGGAGCGTTGTGAATGCCATTTCTAAGTACTTTGCCTTAAGCAATTTCTATAACCTCATTAGAACGCCTTTTTTAGGGAATTGTTTGTCTGTCTGTCTGTCAATCATATGCCAGGTGGGCGGTGGGTGACTGTATGTATGTATGTGTGTATGTGTGTATTATGTGGGTGCTCAGGTGTCACTTGTAGCACTCGTTTTATAATGCTTTATACAAGTGAAAAGACATGGGGCGGGGAGAACTGTAAAAAACATATTTGCCGTCAATTTACTAAGCAGTTTGCTAACTGCCCTTTTAGTTTTGCTTAGGTTTCCGTTTCTAATTCCAATTGGAATTATATTTCTCATTTCATATTGTATATTATATGTGACCCCTTGTGCTAAATAATCAAGAAGCATGTTAAACGCTTGCCCCTTGCTTAC
The DNA here is from genome assembly GCA_037044455.1 of Zygothrica quintamaculata. Taxonomy (NCBI): domain Eukaryota; kingdom Metazoa; phylum Arthropoda; class Insecta; order Diptera; family Drosophilidae; genus Zygothrica; species Zygothrica quintamaculata. The sequence continues at coordinate 179,482 of JBAMBS010001161.1, read as the reverse complement.
AGTAGTTCATCATCAACATCACTATCATCATTATTATCATCATCATCATAATCATTTGGGCCAACATATTAAAATCTTTTTGAGCAGCTTTCCATATTTACTTCTGTCTTTTTGTCTCCATGTTTTTAAGTTCAATCTACGTGTTGTGTGTGTGTGTGTGTTTATTCTATGTTGTTGACGTTGTCAACATTTTGACCCAAATGTAGCACCAAAAGGCATTTCTATAAATAAGTGCTGAAAACTTAAGTTTTAACATATGTTTATGTTGACGACTGCCGTCTGCCACACACACACACACACACACACACACACACACACACTAACAGCAGCAGCAACAACAACAAACAACTAAACAAACTAAATGGAAAATAACAACAAAAAACAAATACTTAATATATTAGGTGCCATTGTTTTTAATACCCTTTCTTAATGATGTTAAACTAAACAGGTGTATAACATATAGAACAATCAAATGGAACAGATCAAATTTTTAATATCTTTCTTATTATATATAAATTCTATTTACATATATATATACAGCAAATTTAGTACAGGGTATCTGTTAGTTGAGTCCACTATTTGTTTTTCTTTATAAACACCTTTATGTGCGGCGGGCTAACAAAAGTTTTTATTGTTTTTTTTATTATTTTTCAACAATATTTTTTGTCTCTGCAATTTTGTTGTCTTATTTGTTGGCGTTTTGTTTTGGTAACTAACTACGTTAAGGAGGCGTGGCAGACGTCCAACAATAATGTTGTAATAAAGCTTACTTGTTGCACAGTCAGCTGCTGCTGCTTCTTATTGTTGTTACCAAACAGTTTTTGCGGCTTTTTGGGTGTAAATGTGTTTGTTACAGTTTGTAATTGCTTTTAAGCCACTGAATGATGCACTTTTTGTGTTGTTGTTGCTATTGTTGCTAATGTGTTTTTTTTTTTCTCTCTCTATTTTTGGAATATGCAATAACATTGTGCAAGTCTTTGGTTTTGTTAAGCTGCCAAATGATACAACAGTTTTTGTTGGCCAACTAATGCATTTTGTTTTGGCTACTTATTGCAATGGAAACCCTTAATTAAATTTAACTTCGAATACTGTGAATTAGTTTTACATTATTTTATATAATGTTTTGATCATAAACATGTTTTTTTATAACTTCTTTTGGCTTTAACTTTGATGAATATGAACCGATTTCAAAAGAATATACCTTTTTGGAGTGCTGAAGCTTTGTCCTGTCGAATGCAGTTGGTTTTATTTAAATCTGAGTCTTTGAAAATTTTTTCAATTTTTGTAGTGTTACCCCTTGACAAAATTGCAAAAAATTAAAAAAATGTTATTTCTGTTTTCTTATTGTTTTTTGATGCCAAACGTTAGCATTGATCCTAAAAGTAAATATATATTTAATTAAATCTATTATAAAACCATAACATGTACTAGTATTTATGCCCTATATATGTATATTTTTTATGGGCGTATTAATTGCTTCTACCTCCCACTTTGCACCGAGAAATGACCCAAATTTTGACCTGACGCATCAGTTGAGCTGTCGAACTAAATCTTTTGGCGCCTTGTAAATTGCACACAAAATAAACACACCCAAAAATATACATACACATCTACAGAGTCAATCAAATGCAACAACAAATTTAATCAATATGAACAACAGCAACAATAAGGCCAATTAATTTTTATAGAAAACTGCATTTAATTGCATCAACAACTGTGCAGCGCCTGTGGCGTCTAAGACAAACTAACCAATAAATGTTAGGTCCAGACAATAGAAAATTCTAAAGCACTTTATCTGTCTATATGTCTGAATGTCGGACTGTTGGACTGTCTGTCTATGTCTCTATTTGTGTGGGTGTTGAATAGAATATTTGAAATCAAATCTACAGGTGCCTAACCTGTGGAGTTATTGTTATTGTTGGTTTCTACCCCCTGTGTATTTATTTAGTTAATGCATGTTGGCTGAACTCAATTTGAATTTGATATTTTCATATATATATTTGTATAGTATATGCATTTGAATGCATTTCAAAACATTGCATTTAGAATGAACTAATGTCGAATTTTCTTATTATTTATTTTAGGTTTCAAGTTGGCTCCATTTATACATACATTGGCGAGGTGTGCGTCTCGATGAATCCCTATAGACAGATTAATATATATGGGCCGGAGACTATACGCAAATATAAGGGGCGTGAATTGTTTGAGAATGCTCCGCATGTGTTTGCCATTGCAGATGCTGCATACAGGGTGCTCAAGCAGCGACACCAGGACACATGTATACTCATCTCTGGTGAATCTGGTGCCGGCAAGACGGAAGCTTCAAAGATTATAATGAAGTATATAGCGGCAGTTACGAATACACAGGGTCAGAATGAAATTGAAAGGTAAGTAATTAAGTAGAGAACAAATGAACTAGTTCATTATAGCAATTACAATACACTAGCTGAACTTGGGAACTATTTTTTTAGTCGTAATTAAATTGAGTTCTTATCTTTAGCTTACAGCAAGCTCTTCCTGGTTCATACAAATTGAACTAGTTCAAGATCTAAGTCAGACCTTCAGTCTGGGAACATGATTTGAATGGCAACTAGTATCTCAAGCCATGATAAATTATCCATTGTTATCTTTATTATTATTGTTGTTGCATGCAAATTTTCTAATGAAACTTTCATTAAGCGCATCTAAAACTACACAGAAATTGCGACTCATTAAAACAAAAATACACACATTCCTACAGATATATATATATATATATAATTTTTGCTATATCTATATATGCCTACATATATATAGAGCTATTTCTTGACTGTTCATATGACATCACTTCAAATACAATTCTCTAATGAATGTTGCTAAATTAAATAAATGTGCTAATTGCTCAAGCTTCTAACAGTTGTACTGTTACTTCCTCCAGAACGATCCCAGAAAGCACTTTACCGAATGATCTTAAATCGTTTTTAGTTAATTTAGGGCGAACCATTAAACACTAGAGTGGAGTCATCAGAGCCAAACCCTAGTGAAAACCATATTTCTACCTACCTTAAACTTTATTGCCACTATGGCAATTTAAACTACAATTTAAACTGACATTTAGTGTTCACTTTTGCAGCAGGAGATTAAAGCCAAGTTCCATTTTCTAAATTAGTTTCTTATGGTTTGGGCATAAATCCTACCATTAAACGTTAACGTTTAGCAATTAATATTTTATAATCGGTTTTATGCACAATTTCAGAGTTAAGAACGTGCTGATACAGAGCAATGCCATATTGGAGACCTTTGGCAATGCAAAGACAAATCGTAATGATAACTCTAGTCGTTTTGGCAAGTATATGGACATTGAGTTTGACTATAAGGCAGATCCAGTGGGTGGCATTATTACCAACTATTTGTTGGAAAAGTCGCGTGTGGTGCAGCAACAGCCTGGTGAACGCAATTTCCACAGTTTTTATCAGGTGAGTTGGCCAAGAAAACATCAAATACCCACATGAATATGTGTACTATAGGGTGTGTGTGTGTGTGTGCTTATGATGTATGTGTGTATGGTGTGAGTATTGCCTATTTGTGTGGGCGCGTCTTTATTATTTACCAAAGTGACTCAGCGGGGCATCAAAACTGGACAGCCGACGAGGCGTCAATTACACGGGGTGTCAGGTACTAAAAAGTCACAGTGAGGGTTATATGGGGTGTGGCTCATAATAATATACATGTACGTATATATATATATTTATATATATACTTAAATATATATAAATAACATTTACATTTATGCAAGTTAAATTTATAAGCGCAATAAAAATATTTATAGTTTAATTTTAGAATTTATACTGTATTTTTCGCTGAATAAGGACAGCAATCAAATGATAATGAAAGGCTTAAAGGAAACCTATATATACATATACATATATACATATATATATATATATATATATATATTTATATAACCTATATATATATATATATATATATATACATGTATATATCTGTTACCTCAAATAATCCTCAGCAAATTAAAATGGTTAAAAGTTCAGAGCAAAAACAATTGTCAGAAACCATTTAATTAATTAGTAATTAAATTTATTTTCTGCTGTCTGTGCCTTCAATTTATCAATTATTTAATAGAATATATATATATTTATATATATATATATATATGATATGAATGTTATAAATGATATCATATGTTTTTTTTCAATGTCAGATAACATAATAGTTATTCATAAGAAAATCAAACACGTCAGCAGCTGCGTACTTATATGTTTGATGAATAACTTAGCATTTTTTATCTATATACATATATATCATATATATATATATATATATATATATATATACATATACATCTGGACATATACAATGTTATCTTTGCACTTCCTTTTATAATTTTTGCAATATTTCATTGTTTAATGTAGCATTTGGAATGAATGAATGTAACTTAAGCTGAATAAAATTTTATTTAGCATTCATTCAAATAATGCCTTAAGTTACTAATAAGCGTTTAATTATACATAGTTAGTATAAACATTATTGCTTATGGCTTCATTAATCTAAGCTAATGTTTAATGTTATTTTTGCAAGTATTAAAACAAATGTATTTAGAATAACATTACATATGCTTAATAGATACTCTTAAAACAGACAAATTGTCACATTTTAAATGGCAACTTTTAAAGTGGCAACTTGCAACAAAAAAAACAGACAAGTGACAAATGACAAATGACAACTGTTAACTGTTAACTGGCAACAATTAAAACGGAAGTTCAATTACGGATTTGGTTAAGTTGTCTGCTAATTGTCTGCTGTACTAAATACTTGGATATATTATTTGGACATGAACAGTGGTCATACTATAATAATTATATGTAGCTTTAAAGTGTATTTAAGATATAACATAAAATTGCTGTATAAATGAATTAGTTATAATAACAAAGATACAAATGTTAAAAGTGCATCTAAAGTTTGACTTAGATTGTGAACTTATCCAATGTTTTCCCCTCTTTCAGCTACTGCGTGGAGCCAATGACAATGAACTGCGTCAATATGATTTGCAAAAGGAGACATCAAAGTATCATTATTTGAATCAGGGCAGCATGGATATACTCACCGAAAAGTCCGATTACAAGGGCACCTGTAATGCCTTCAAGACGCTTGGATTTCAGGCGGATGAGGTGCAAACCATTTGGCGCACAATTGCAGCTGTTTTGCATTTGGGCAATGTGGAGTTTCAGAGTGAGTATAAAGCGCAGATTTATTTGTTGTCCAACTAAATTTATTTCTTTGTAGCCATTGAGGATGAGTTGGTTATCACTAATAAGAAACATTTGCAGTCTACCGCCAACTTACTGCAGGTTACTGAAATTGAGTTATCCGCTGCTTTGACTAAACGCACTATTGCCGCTGGTGGCAATGTCATGCAGAAGGATCATGATGCCACACAGGCTGAATACGGCAAAGATGCACTGGCCAAAGCCATCTATGATCGTCTCTTCACTTGGATCATATCGCGTATCAATCGCGCAATTCTCTTCCGCGGCAGCAAAACTCAGGCAAGATTCAATTCGGTTATTGGAGTGCTGGATATTTATGGCTTTGAGATTTTTGATTCCAATAGTTTTGAACAGTTTTGCATCAACTATTGTAATGAAAAGCTGCAGCAGCTCTTCATTGGTAAGTGTACAGACAGCCGCGTAATTGAGAAGTATTTTATCTAAATTAAATCCTTTACAGAACTAGTATTAAAACAGGAACAAGAGGAATATCAACGTGAGGGCATCGAGTGGACAAACATAGAATACTTCAATAACAAGGTAAGTTTAGGATCTTTATTAAATTCATTTCAAACTAATTTTGCAAAACTTTTATTAGATCATTTGCGATCTGGTAGAGCAAGCGCACAAGGGTATCATTGCCATCATGGATGAGGCTTGTCTGAGCGTAGGCAAGGTTACCGATGACACTTTACTGGGTGCAATGGATAAGAACCTAAGCAAACATCCTCATTATACCAGTCGTCAGCTTAAGCCAACGGATAAGGAGTTAAAACATCGCGAAGATTTCCGCATTACGCACTATGCTGGTGATGTGATCTATAACATTAATGGGTTCATCGAGAAAAATAGAGATACACTGTATCAGGACTTTAAGCGTTTGTTACACAAGTCAAAGGATGCCAATCTTAGCGAGATGTGGCCCGAGGGCGCACAAGATATAAAGAAGACTACTAAACGTCCACTGACCGCGGGCACACTGTTCCAACGTTCAATGGCAGATCTAGTTACAACATTGTTAAAGAAAGAACCCTTCTATGTGCGCTGCATCAAGCCCAACGATATTAAGAGCTCCACGGTGTTCGATGAGGAGCGTGTTCAACATCAAGTACGCTATCTAGGCCTTTTGGAGAACGTGCGTGTTCGCCGTGCCGGTTTTGTACATCGCCAGCGCTACGACAAATTCCTGCTGCGCTACAAAATGATCTCCCAATATACATGGCCCAATTTCCGTGCTGGTAGCGATCGTGATGGTGTCCGTGTGCTTATCGATGAAAAGGGCTTCGCACAGGATGTTAAATATGGACACACCAAGATCTTTATACGTTCACCACGTACACTATTCGCACTAGAACAACAGCGCAACGAGATGATACCACATATAGTAACACTGCTCCAGAAGCAGGTGCGCGGCTGGATAGCCAGGCGTAACTACAAGAAGATGAAGGCCGCCGTAACCATTATGCGGGCTTACAAAACCTATAAGCTACGCAGTTATGTCCATGAATTGGCTCAACGTTTCCGTCATGCCAAACAGCAGCGTGACTATGGACGCAGTATTCAGTGGCCACAGCCGCCCTTGGCTGGTCGTAAGGCAGAGGCTAAACTTCATCGCATTTTTGACTTCTGGCGCGCCTATATGATACTACGAAAATATCCACGTAGTGAATGGCCACAGTTACGACTGCAAATTATTGCAGCAACAGCAATTGCTGGACGTCGTCAATATTGGGGACAGCAACGTAAATGGTTGGGCGACTACCTGTCCAACTCACAGGATAACAGCGGCTATGATGCATATAGTACCAATGTGCGTAACCTTAAGAACAACAGCGGTGCCGATGGATTCCGCCAGGTGCTTTTTTCCAGCTTTACCAAAAAATTCAATAGGCATAACAAGCAGGCGGATCGTGCCTTCATAGTAACCGATACTAACATCTACAAATTGGATGGCATCAAGAAGAAGTTCCGTGATATGCAACGTAATATGACTATCAAGGAGGTAATTAACAATACTTATTATAATTTATATTTTTACTTAATAACATTTATTTATTTTTGGTGTGCAGCTAACTTCCATAAGCATTACACCTGGTCGCGATCAGCTAATTGTCTTCCATTCGCCGAAGAACAATGATTTAGTTTTTGCGCTTCAAGGCGAGACCACACAACTTAAAGAGGATCGTATTGGTGAACTCGTCGGCATTGTATGCAAGAAATATTACGAGTAAGTTTTATCTAAATCACGATCATAGTATAAATGTATACAGTATATTATAACTAAATATAATATTATAATGTAATTACAGTGTCACTGGCACCGAATTGCGTGTAAATGTGGGAAACAACATTGCCTGCCGGTTAGGCGATAAGGCACGCAACATTGTGGTCGAGGCAGCGGCTATAGAGATTCCAAGTTTCCGTCATTCCGCTGGCAATATTATTTATGAAGTGCCTGCCGCGTATTGTGTCTAAAGGACTCGCACAAACATATTAATTATTCAATGTACATTTTTGCTAATTAACCTTAAGAGTTGTCTATTTTTCTACTTCACTGAGCTATAGCATTTGATCGTCATTTATATATCAATTGACTAACTTAACTAACATATTTTTAGTTAGTTATCTCTAAATGTTAAATGTTGTAACTTGTATGTATGTTTATCTGACTTAATCAAAACTTAATCTTTATCTAAAAATCTGTGTGAAAAACAATTTTGTAAATTTTTTTTCTTATTTTTTATATTTTAATTTATATTATAATTTATCTAAGCAATATTTATGTATAGTTTAATATGTTCCACATAAGATAGAGAGCAACCTAATCGAAACATCCGCCACAATTTTAGACTATAAAGTTGATAATTTTATTATAAATATATATGTTTACTAAATGGTTGAGCCGGTTAAGTAAAAAGTATTAAATGTACATTGTGCATTTGTTAATTGTAGATTATAGGCAATTATTAATATATATTTATATATAAATAAATATTTTATGTAAAAGCGCACTAAAGGAAACTTAAAAAGAAAGCAATTTATTTTGTACTTAAATGTTAAACGAAAACAGAAAGTTAAGATAAGTGTGTGCCATTTTGCAATTATTTCTTATAAATATATATTTAATATTTAAATAAAATACTATACACAAAAATAATAAACGAAATTATATTAATTAAAGAACACATATATATATTTTAAAAAAATATAACTATATCGTATCAAAGCAAGCTCTGATTTTATTATCCGAAATGTGTAAAGGTAAGTATTTTACCTTAAAACATCAGTAGATCTTTGACAAATTTACAGATCAGGCTAACAACAAATAAAATAACTATATTTCTTCTTTCTTTTTTTTTGCGATACTAAATTTTATTTGAATTTAGTCTTTTTTTTTCTGCAACACCATGTCTTCAAATGAAAACAATGATAAGGGATCTGTTGATCCTTTCGAAAACTGGCAGGACATGCTGAACAGCTTGACACAACCGGAAGCATCGAAAAAGCAAGTTAAACACAGAACTCCTATGCAACGTTACTATCAAAGAGTTTGTGGTCCGATACGTGGTACTTGCAATCGATATAGATCCGCTGATGCACTTATGCGACGTCGCCAAGTCAAGCGTAAACGCCGTAAAGTCCGCAACATCTATGATGCTTTCAAAGTAAGTCAGAAGCGACTAAAGCAGTGTCTTAAGAGACTTAAGCGCGAAAAGCTCTTAAAAAATATTAAATCATTGAAGTAATTAATGAATCATCCAGTTGCCATCTAACTAATTTGGTACATTATAATTTTCTATCTTATATTTTTTCACTTGAACACTTTCTGCATGTGTACTAAAAATTAAATCATGTCGATTGTGAACAAACCTATTTATCCCTATGTCTGTTTTATTCTATAGAATTCTATTTTCTATGTATTTGTGTGTGTTTCTGCATCATCCCATGTGCCCATATTACCCATATAGCCCAAACACGCAGCCAATTCAATGATCGAAAAGACCGAAATAAAATGTACATGGCGTGCACACCCGACGGAACGTACGACGATGGATGCAAAGTGCTATGCTCTGGCGGCTTCGTTGGTGCCGCCAATTGATAAAAGATAAAAATAAAGAGTAAAAGCAAGAATCTGTTTTTTGCACGTTGGTTGCTGGTGAGCTGCTCGAACTCGATCTCTGTAGCGATCGCATTTGCTTCTAAATTCTTGAGACGAACGTGCAGCGCGTCCATTGAACGCATTAAATTCAAGGCGATTACATAAATATATATATATATATACATATATGTATATTATATATAAGTCGGAACAAACTGGGCAAATATGCAGAAGACTATTAAAAAAGAACTAAGTTTTTCACTAGATACGCTGGAACGCTATCGCGCTAAGTATGGCCGCAGTGCATCGTCTGATACAAATGGCCACAGTGAAAGTAGACGTGACCCCATACAGTCAACCAGTACAGTAACCCAAGCACGATCACCACCTCCATCAATTTTTAAGGCCAATTCACCGCCCAAAATGACCAAATTGCAGGAGCTTCAACAGAAGAAAGAAGCTTATATGAGAGCACGCGAGCATGAGAGGGAAATGGAGCAACTGCAGCGTGCCGGTAAAGCAGCTTGTATAACAAACAGCAGTACCAATGTCAGTTTGGACACTACAAAACCAACTACGAATAGCATCGCTAGCACAAACAACGATAGCACAGTCAACTCTAGCAACACCACCAATGGCAGCAGCAGTGGAAAAAGTGCTACTTCCTCATCATCATCGGTGGCTATCAGTACCCAGCAAGCCAGCAAAGCAACTGCTGCCGGCTACAGCAATTGGAGCAGCAATCATACAACGCTCAGTTCGCAGTCATGGTGCGCCATTAGCGATCTTATGTATTTCTGTGACAAATACGAGTTCAAGACACTCAGTACGCGGGATTTGAGAACGCATCAGGAGATTGTTTCGGAGGTGCGTGCATTGCTATCGGGTAGGGCACCATTTGATCAGCGTACCCGGTTTCCGGGTAACATACATGATCCAGAGAATCTATGGGTATGCATTGGACGATGTGCCAGCGTCGAGTATCATCTGCAGCGTATCATTAGCGTTTTTCGCAAGCCACTCAATCAACTTAATCCAGATAAACAGCGTGCAGTGCGTCAAAATTTTCATTTGGCTGTTAGTGAGCTGCGTCTGGACATCTCGGCGCGCATCAGTGAAGTGCGTCTCTATGATCGTTTGGTATTTGAGCGTGAATTCCGACTAGAATGGCAGGATGAAGCCTAAAAATATTAGTCTCAATTCATCATCTTTTTAAAAGCACAGACAAGTGACAACGATTTATTTCAGTTTACAATTGCTTTCTATATTGCTTTCATTACATTTTGTGCGTTAGGAAAATAGACACAGAAATTATGGAATACACACATAATACATAAAATATACAGAGTCTTCACATGCGACATGGAAGTTCCTATGTTCACAAATCACAATAATTAGATTCAAGATTTATATATTACATATATGCTTTACATTAACTAAATCTACGAACTATTAGCTCAATTATGCAATTGCCGAGCAAATATAAATTCAAAAAAGATACAATACAATTTCATCTGTATAAAATTGGTATAATCCAGATATACATATTATCATCATATACATTTCATTGTTACCAAAAATAAAGCACTTGGTGGGCAATGTTGAAACAATTTTTCATAAAAAGTCAACAATTTTATATTATGAAACATTTATCGTGAGTTTTCAACTGTGTGTGTGTGTGTGTTTGTATGTGTATTTGTGCGCGTTGGTTTGAGTGCTTATATTACTAGCGGAAGTTTCAAAGATTATCTTAAATTAGGTGAATTTACGCGTTTGGCCAGCAATTCTGCTGACTTCAGTGGGCTACACAAAAGAAGGACCATACGTAACTGGTGGTTCAGCAAATAACAATTATAATAATAATTAACAACTTATTGCTTTTAAATCTTTGTTTTTCGTACGAGAACAGTCTAACAAAATTTCAGTTTCATCTTACTGGTTTTGGGTACGTTGCGTATGGTAAGTGAAATGCGAGGTGTACGTCGAACTAGATGATCGCCAATCTTGTACGTATTCTCGCAGAGATTAAAGTTGCAAATGCGATCACACAGAGTGTCCTCACTGATTTCGCTGATGGCATGCATGTAATCACTATAAAGTGTATCCTTAAGAATAAGTAGGCTGCGAGGCTCTAGCAATAACTTGAATAGTACCTCACGAGCTGCATCGTCTGGAGTTTCACGTTTAGTAAACTCAAGTACGGTATGGGCGCCACATGAAATGGTTGATATAATTGGGTAAAAGAGAGGTCCATCTGTATGTGGTAAGATGCCTTGGCCAGGCAGATACTCATTGACAAGAACATGATTAGCTTTTTGAGACTCAAAGATACCCAAATTGTTAACTTTATCGACATAGTTTTGCAGCCACTCAGGTATCTCCTCGGCTATCATGCCGTTTGGGTGTGGCACGCCTCCATAATTAACCAGCCGCCGATTAAGTAACTGTGTCCAACGCGGCTTCGGTGTGCGTTCAATATAATTAAGTATGGATTGCTCTTGATCGGAGGTAATGAAGTTGGGAATGTACATGACTGTTGGTGGACACTTAAAATGGTTTTTTTTACTTGTGCATTTTTGAACAAATTTTAAAAACGACAAAATTACTTACCTTACGCACCTCAAAGTCCGTGAAGTCCATGGCTAATTCTAGTTACTAAAAATCTAAACTAATTTGCAATTTGTAATTACTGTAAATCAATATTTGTTTTCAGTTAGCCCGGTCATTTGGCCTTGGAAATGCGAATTTTCAACAGCTGTTGCAGTGTGGTGGCCGCTGATATTTTATAATTCCATTGAACAGTGTGACCAGTCACGCTACATTTTATTAAAACCGCACATTTTTGTAGCCCTAGTTTTATAACTTTTTTTGAACGTTTTACATTACTTTATAATTTTTAACCAACAGCCGGCGTAGCACAATACCGCCAAAATAAGAGCGTCACTTGCAAAAAGTTCTTGGTAGTATAAGACGTGCAATAGAGTAAAGTTCAATTGTAATTTATATAAACCCATTGCAGATGTCTTCGCCCATTATTGACAATATTCCAGCAGCAAAAAAAATGAAGGTCGATAAAAAATGCGTTTTGCGTTTTGCTAAACTTACTGAGAACGCCCTGGAACCGGTGCGTGGATCAGAGCGTGCTGCCGGTTTTGATTTGCGCAGTGCATATGATTTGGTAGTGCCTGCGCGTGGCAAAGCTGTGGTCAAGACAGATCTTCAGGTGGAAGTACCAGAGGGCTCGTACGGACGCGTGGCACCACGTTCCGGATTGGCTGTAAAGAACTTCATTGATGTTGGCGCTGGTGTCGTAGACGAGGATTACCGCGGAAACTTGGGTGTTGTGTTGTTCAATCATTCGGACGATGCCTTTGATGTTAAGCGTGGAGATCGCATTGCTCAATTTATTTGCGAACGCATCTTTTATCCCGAACTTGAACAGGTCGATAAATTGGAGGAGACTGTCCGCGGAGAGGCTGGCTTTGGTTCGACCGGCGTCAAGGAACTACCAGCAGCAAAGCAGGAAACCGTTAGCGAGAAGGCACCACTCGGTGAAAACAATGCCACACCAGTTGCGTCATAAAAGGGGAAGTGATACGCTAAAAGTCTTAACTTTTATTAGACTATAATTTCAAATGCCATAGAATTAAGCAAAAAGCACCGTAAGAACAGATGTATTCCATCAAAATATATTTTATATCCAAAGTAAATAAGTATATAGGAAAATGTTAATATTTGTCGAGTAGAATAGTTTCAAAGTAAGGATGTGCAAAGGTAATAGAGCCATGCAGTGTTGCCAGCTTAGCAAATAATATGCTAGATTTAGCATATTTGTAAGTGGAAAGCTTATACGCATTGTGCTTAGCTTATAGCTTGGAATCTAGCATATTTAAATTTTTGAATAGCATATTCTTGTTTGGGAGATATCTGGAATTTTGCGCATCACTGGTTGCTTAGCATATAAATAAGAAGAGGCGAACACTAACCATATTGTAACATTTGGGTGAGCAGTATAACTATAGTAGTCAATTGATCTACAGTTATTTTTAATTTGGCACATGCCAAAAAAGATAAGCACGAATCAGCCCTAGTTGTTCTGCTTGCACATTATGTTACAATCTTAGTTTCATTTTATGCTTATTACTGGTTCTGTTCGCCTGTTAAATACCCATTGACGACGCAGCTAAAAATTAAATTTTTCATAGAAGTTTATAAAAATTTTAATTTGCATTTACAACATTTCTTCTTCTTATAAGTTTGAAATTAAAACTAAATGGCCATTAAAAAAATATGGCCATCGGACAAATAATATTTTAGCAAAGCCCTTGTCACTTGTCAAAGGAACACGACATGAGTGAGATCGTGCTGTCTTTTCACACTCAAGTCATGCTTATGCGCTTGATCGCGGTTGCTATGCATATCTAACATATCAATTAACGGAGGCGCAAACCACCCACTTCCTAGAATATTTCTGAGCCTTGCATAAAATATAACAGTTTGTGTGAGCAGTACAGCAACACCAGTGAATTGAACTGACCATTAGTTAGACCGTGCTGTCTTCTTTTCACACTCAACGCATGCTATTTAGCCTGTTGCTGATTACGTTTGCTATCAGTGTTGACAACTTAACGTATGGTATGCTTGGTCTAGCATATTTGTGGTTAGCTTCATATATATTGTGTTTAGCTTATAGCTTGAAATCTAGAATATTAAAATTTTCAAATAGCATGAAATTTTTTTGTAGTGAAAAGGTAAGGAAGTGTTCAAATTGAGCAGAGAAATTTAGGAGTTGACCTTTCCTTTGTCACTTGAAAATGTCCCGATAAATATGTATCCTTTTACCAATCGACAAAAATAATCAAAACTCATGGAATTGCTTAAATTTTCACATACATTTTCGTTTAGTTTATGCCTTAGTTTTTTTTTCAATTTTCAGTTTATTTAGGCATGTTTTTATTGCAAACCTAGAATATTTGCGTGAAGTCTAGCATATTTAGATTTTTGAGTAGCATAAAAAAAAAAGTGTTCAATTGAGAACTTTTTCGTTTACTTTAAGTGTTAGCTTATTTTTTTATATTTTTTTTTTGGCATGTTTTCATTGCAAATCTAGCATTTTGCGCATCACTGGTTGCTATGCATGTAAATAAGCGAATGCGTAAACTAACCACCTTGTAACATTTGTGTGAGCAGTCTAACAATAGTAGTCAATTGATCTACAGTTATTCTAAATTTGGCACATGCCAAAAAGGATAAGCACGAAACAGCACTAGTTGTTCTGCTTGCACATTATGTTACATTCTTAGTTTCATTTTATGCTAATTGCTGGTTCTGTTCGCCTGTTACATGGCCATTGACGATGTATTAACTTCTTCATAGAAATTTTTAAAAATTTTAATTTGCTTTTACAATATTTCTTCTTCTTATAAGTTTGCAAATAATCTGAATCCATTTGCATTAGAATGAAAATGGCCATTGCACAAAAAACATTTTAGCATTGGACAAAGGAACTAGGCATGAGTTAGATCGTGCTGTCTTCTTTTCACACTCAACGCATGCGATTTGCGCCTGTTGCTGATTACGTTTGCTATCAGTGTTGCCAGCATAAAGCATGATATGCTAGATCTAGCATATTTAGGGATAACGTTATAAATTTTGTGTTTAGCTTATAGCTATAAACCCAAAATATTAAGATTCTTGAATAGCATGTTTTATTTGAGGGAGCTGACCTTTATTTGTAGTGAAAAGGTAAGAAAGTTTTTAAATTGAGCAGAGAAATAAAGTAGTTGACCTTATTTTTGTCACCTGAAAAGGTCCCAATAAATATATATAATTTTACCAATTCGAGAAAAAAAAATTTAAACAATAATCAAAATTTACCGAATTTTGTAAATTTTTAAATACTTTTTCGTTTAGTTTATGTCTTAGCTCGTTTTTTTCAAATTTCAGCATATTTTGGCTTGTTTTCATTGCAAATCTAGCGCGGTAATGCTTTAAACCTGACAGCACTGGTTGCTATGCATGTAAATAAGCGAATGCGAAATCTAGCCGCCTTGTAACATTTGTGTGAGCAGTATAACTATAGTAGTCAATTGATCTACAGTTATTTTAAATTGGACACATGCCAAAAAGGATAAGCACGAATCAGCACTAGTTGTACTGCTTGCACATTATGTTATATTCTTAGTTTCATATTATGCTATAGCTGATTCTGTTCGCCTGTTACATGGCCATTGACGACGCATTAACTTCTTCATAGAAATTTTTAAAAATTTTAATTTGCTTTTACAATATTTCTTCTTCTTATAAGTTTGCAAATAATCTGAATCCATTTGCATTAGAATGAAAATGGCCATTGCACAAAAAATATTTTAGCATTGGACAAAGGAACTAGGCATGAGTTAGATCGTGCTGTCTTCTTTTCACACTCAACGCATGCGATTTGCGCCTGTTGCTGATTACGTTTGCTATCAGTGTTGCCAGCATAAAGCATGATATGCTAGATCTAGCATATTTCTGGAAACGTTATAAATTTTGTGTTTAGCTTATAAACCCAAAATATTTAGATTCTTGAATAGCATGTTTTATTTGAGGGAGCTGACCTTTATTTGTAGTGAAAAGGTAAGAAAGTTTTTAAATTGAGCAGAGATATAAAGGAGTTGACCTTATTTTTGTCACCTGAAAAGGTCCCAATAAACATATATAATTTTACCAATTCGAGAAAAAAAATTTAAACAATAATCAAAATTTACCGAATTTTGTAAATTTTTAAATACTTTTTCGTTTAGTTTATGTCTTAGCTTGTCTTTTTCAATTTTCAGCATATTTTGGCTTGTTTTCATTGGAAATCTGGCGCGCTAATGCTTTAAACCTGACAGCACTGGTTGCTATGCATGTAAATAAGCAAATGCGAAAACTAACCATCTTGTAACATTTGTGTGAGCAGTATAACTATAGTAGTCAATTGATCTACAGTTATTTTAAATTGGACACATGCCAAAAAGGATAAGCACGAATCAGCACTAGTTGTGCTGCTTGCACATTATGTTATATTCTTAGTTTCATATTATGCTATAGCTGATTCTGTTCGCCTGTTACATGGCCATTGACGACGCATTAACTTCTTCATAGAAATTTTTCAAAATTTTAATTTGCTTTTACAATATTTCTTCTTCTTATAAGTTTGCAAATAAGATGAATTCTGTTTGCATTAGAAAGAAAATGGCCATTGCACAAAAAATATTTTAGCATTGGACAAAGGAACTAGGCATGAGTTAGATCGGGCTGTCTTCTTTTCACACTCAGCGCATGCGTTTTGCGCCTGTTCCTGCTATGCTTGATTGTAGCTGCTACACATTTCTAACTTATCAATTAGCAGAGGCTCAAACCAGCCACTGCCTAGAATATTGCTCTTAAAAGAGCACTGCGAATTCTGCGAGCTTTGTAACACTTAGCATTTGCAATATTGTTACGTATTTGAATTTCGGCGCCAAAGTCAGTTAATTAGTGTAAATGAATACTTTAAAAACCCTATAAACTTCATATCAATAATACATATTAATATAATAAAAAAAAGTTAAAAAATATTTTTCCTTAAAGAGAAAGAATGGTACATACAAGGACATACATAGCCACAAGTACCTTCGGCTGGATCGTTGCATGCACCTGATGTGCATACATCATTAGATTGCATTGAATTGTTTACAGTTGTGTTTTTGTAAGACAATTGCATGCCTCAAGTGCACACAAAATGTTGCATATATGTGGATTTTGATACGATTAAATTCAATGGCTCCAATTTGTAATTAGACGCTGAAGTGAGGCTTTGGCTGCGTGCTTTTAATTGGTTTGCAGTTCATCCTTGGTTGCCTTTTGGCGCAACGGTTACGCTTGACCCTCTGACTGAAGCGCCAACCCGCAACATAACCAGGTTCCCCATACCAACAACCTGGAGGTCAGTTTTGAGTTGCAATTTTATATACTTGTATTGTATTTTTTATATAATTTATAATTTATTTGCTTGTGAAAAATCGCTAGATATTTGTTTATATATATATATATTATTCAGTAAAATAAATCTTTTTTTTTATCAGCCTAAATAAATATATATGAAAATATATATATATATATATATATATATATATCTATATTAACAATGTGTAACTTTTAAGTTTGAGCGACGGCGACGGCCTGTTGCAGTTGCCTATAGTTAAAATATACTTAATATACATAAAATATATATACTAACGGCTATATATATAATTAAATAAACAGTATATACAATGCATTTTTAATTATTAGTTTATGTTTTTTTTTTTGTTATTTGTTTGTTTGTTTGTTGTCTTCAAGTCTTGGAGCTCTTAAAACGCTAAGTTGAATTTTGAATTCCAATGTGCAATGGCCGCAAAAAAATATATATAAATATATCTATATATGTTTGATAACAGTTTTAAAGGGTGCTTTAACAAAAGGTAGTATACCCTAGCTATAATATAAAATACAGATATAGATATCTATATGTATATATGTAATAAATAGCCTTTTCTTAGCTAAACATTATAAGGAAATAATCAAAATTCAAATTTTAAAATAGAAATTTTCATTTTGTTTTAAGTTTGTTTGTTTTTTTTGCTATTAAATAAAATATATATATTAATATATATATATTTACTGACTAGCAGTTAAAAAATGAAATTTTTTGCAAATATTTCTTTTAAAAAATAAATATAAATAAAATATATTTTATATATATATTAAAAAAATAAAATAAAAATAGTGCGAAATGTTTGCACTTAAGTACAAAATAATCATCGTTTGTTTATGCAGTTGATTGAATTCATAATTAAATTGACTAATTGATTGAATAATTAATTATACTTCATTAATTAATTAATTAAATAATTACTTCATATAATTATCAATAATATAGTTATTGGTTTTTAGTTTTTTTTTGTTGTTGTTGTTGTTGTTTCTCTTTTATGCAAATGGAAGACTTTTGCGATTTTTGTTGCTGTTGCGTCTTAAAGTTTAAAACTTTAGCTAATTAATTAGTATAAAATTAATTTAATTCAATTAATATTATATTAAGTCAAGTCTTATATACTAAATATATAATATATATATAATAATATTTGTATGTTTTTTCTTCTTGTTTTTCGTTTGTTTCCTTTTCTTTAACTCTTTCTCTCTCTATCTATATTTTGAAAGTTCATTTGGTACAACATTTTGCAGTTGAAATGCAATAAAAATAAAGAAAATCTAAATTATTTTAATTAATTTAATTTCGATTGTGACAAATAACTAGCTGGCAGTATCCTTATTGCTGCTGTTGTTTTTGTTATAATTATTGTTGTCGGCAGCATCAAAGCTGCAGTGCAACATTGTTGCAGCAACATCACTGCCTATGTTGCTGGGTCCATTGCAGTTATCTACTATGTTGCTGTTACTGTTGCTGCTTGTGCTGCTATTGCTACTATTGCTGTTGTTGCAGTTGCTGCTGTTGCTGCTACTGTTGTTGAACAAACTACTGCAACTAGTTACAACAGTTGTTACTGTTCCCCCTGTTGCTGATGTGCTTGTTGTTGTTGTTGTCGCCGCTGTGCTGCCAGTTGTTGCTGCTGCTGCTGATGATGCTGCCCCACCCGTTTGCAATGCTAGCATTTGTTGCGCCTGCGCAACGCATGCAACACACGGGCACGGCCCGCCCAATTTCTTCGCCAATATGGAGCGCAACTTCAATGCCGGCCCCAGCTTCATGCCCAGCGAGCTAACCAAATGATCTTCGGTTAACAGCGGCAAGCCCGTGCCATCTATGCTCTGATCACGAAAGTGCTGCAAATACGATAGAAAGAGAAAAACATGACTAAATATGTATGAAAGAAGATAGAGGAACATATACAAAGACAGTGAGAAAGAGCACGAAGGATAGAAAGAAAGAGGGAGAGAGCGTAAGAGAGTTGTGGCAGAAATTAGTTAGGTTGTTGCTGTTGTTGGTAGCTTGTATAAAATTTATGCATCCAGCATGACCAACTTGCAGCAACATGCTGCTTGCAAACGGAGGGCGTCTTGTGCTGTATGTGTGGTGTATATATATATTTATACATTTGTATGTGTATGTGTATGTGTGTGTGTGATTAATGCGCAGCTTTTAAAATTGTTAATGAAAAACGATTTTTAGCCGCAGTCGCCACAGTGGCCGCAGTAGCATTTTCATATTTGCAACGCACGAAGCCAACAGCGATTGAAAGTGGGCTGGCAGACAGTTGCCAGTTGCCAGTTGCCAGTTGCAAGTTGCACGTTGCCTGCTTACTTTTTTGCCCCTCCACATGAGATTTCTATTATAGATTGGCCCTGATTGAATTCCATGGCCTCGGCCGAGGCTTTCAACCTGTTTGCCATACAGCTGCCGGCTACCGACAGAATTGCCACTGTGCAGCGACCAGAACTCAGACACATACTTGCAATTGTTGTTGTTCTCCCTCGACACACACACACACACACACATATATAAATATATATATATATATATATACTTAAAACAGTCAATGGCAAATATTGTGTATAAAAAAGTATGAATTAAAAAACATCTAGTTATAGAAGAAACTATCCTTAAAACTATCTCAAAGTTCAATATTAAAATGTAGTTTTAAGATAGGGAAGAGAGCAAAGTTAACTCATAAGATGACCTCCAACATAGTTATATAGTTTTGATTAAACTAAATATTATATAGATATATAGAAAAATGATTTCCTTTTTGTAGATTGTTTCATTAGAGTGGGTTTTTCTTTCAGTGTATCTTTTATAGTGCCTTTTTTACGATCGTTTCGGTTGAGTCAATGGAAATCAATTGATTCAATGCGAACAATATAATTCGTTACACTGAACAAAAATCATCTATATATAAGAGAGAAATGTGAGCCGCTGCTGTTTAGTCTCAGTTGAGGATCATGAGGACCTGGCTAAGCATACGCATACTCGTATTAGTCCTGGTGCTGTGGCACCTGCAGGCGTATGCCGTGTCGGCGCAGAAGTATTATATGAATTTTGCATTTAATAACAATAATTCGGGTGGTAAAGCAAATGATGATAATGGTCCAACGAATGGAGGATTCCCTGATACCGGTAACAACGGTAATGTTGGCGGCGGTGGTGGTGGTGATAATGGTGGCGCTGGTTATGCTGATGGCAACAATAACGGTGGCGCTACAGATAACAATGGCGGTGGTAATAACGTGGACAACAACAATGCCAACCCGGTTGACAACGCCAATAATGACAACGGCAATACTGACAACGGCAATAATGACAACGGCAATAATGACAACGACAACAACGACGGCAATGAAAATAACGAAGGCAACGGCAACGCTGGCCACAGCGATGGCAATGCAGGTGGCAATGATGGCAAAAATGAAATAAATGAAATGTTTCATGATAATGATGATAGTGATAGCCATGATGCAGCCGATCGACGTGCAAAGGAGGACAAAAAACTAATATCTGGTAAGACCAATAGAGGACATAGTCATCATAGCAGCTATGAGATCAGCATAGACGACAGCTTTGGTGGTCGTTACGTACGCTCAATATACGAGAGTTCCGAAAGTCATGGTCACTCCGGCAGTAATGCTGGCTCTGGATCAGGATTAAAGGGAGGAGCTAGTTCTGAAAGCCAACAGGCTGCACCTCAAGCCAGGACATATGGAGCAAATGACTATGAAGAGTATAGTGGAAATTAAAACTTTAATTTTTGGTAAGTTCCAATAGTTAAAAATCAGCTATCGCTTGTGCCAGCCAACAACAACAGCAACAACTACACGAGTTGCAACCTAAGCGATATCCCTTTGAACGATGATCCTTCACTTTAATCTATGAAATTTGTCCATGAAAATTTTACAATAAATAAAGAAATATATTATATGGAAAGTATAAGAAAGTTGTATTTGATATCGATAAGGATAACTGATATTTTGAAGGCTTAAAGGAAATAGCCTGTAGATACTAAGTGGCAATTTGGGAATTTAGTTAGAGAGCCGCCAGGCTGTAGTAACATTGAATAGGATATTCTTATATCAAGTGGAAGGCTAGTCAAGCTTCAGTCTATACATCATATAAAAAGGAAAGGAATAATTGTAACCAGAGTTGTCACCCTTTTAGTTTGCCATAAAATTCAATTCAAAATACAATTTCTTTATATAAAACTTTATTTAAGGTCCTGGCAATGTTAGGATATATGCTTTAGGGTGTTGCTGCTGTTACTTTTGTTGCAACTATTCCATTCCGAGCATATCAGGCATTTTTAGTTACTTCCATGGACCCTCCTCAAACTTTATTGACTGAACTGTCATAAAACTTTATCGATAGTAAAAATTATTATCAATTTAAAGAGTATTTGTTACGGTCGGCAACCGAGTCTATATGATGGGGCAAGTGCTGATGCGTGGCATTTACTGGAGAGCTGTTGACTAGCTTGGACGGATGTTGGTTACAATGCTGCTCTATTGGCTATGGGCAGCAGTTTTACCTTTGGTTGTCCTTGGTCAAACGTATTACATTAATTTTGTATTTAATAATAATCGATATACAAACGGTAAATATAATATAGATAATACAGCAGAGGAAATGCATAGCAGGGAGAGAGATAAACACGAGAGAGAAGAGCATAAAAAAGAGAATAATCGAAAGGAAGATGATGAAGATAAGCATCATCATTCGATTTCTATAAGTGATGAAGTACTTGAGTTATCCTCCGAGGAGCATTCACAATCAAATAAAAAATCAACTCCCAAATCAAGCACAAAAGACAGCTCGGAAGAAACCATAGAGGAAACAACAACAACTGAAAATTCTGTAGAATCTTCGAAACCAACAACATGTACAACATGTTCAGAGCAAATGGATAAGGATTCAATGGATAATACCCAAACTGCATCGACAAGTACATTATATACTGATAACAAAAGGCTTATCAGTAGGATGATAACAAAGAAGAGCTCCAGGGGGAACACAAGAACAACTACTCCAGCAACTTCTAGTGATTGGACTATGCAAGAGTGGCATGATGATCAGACAGCAATGGAACTGACAACGGAGGGTACTACCTCTGACTGGAGAGCACCAACACCACATCCATCCGATTTTTTTGATTTTCCCGAGGCCAAATGTCATGAGGATATGAATTTGCATGAAGTCTTTGGTATTAACTTAGCCAGGGATCGGGGTTTGCCCTCGAAGATTATGTGTGAGTTCCGGAATAGTTGGGGTGGTCCTTGGTTGCTGATGAATCGCATGGAGCTGCCAGCACGTGTACATATGAGGCATTGGTTCTTTGGTTATATAACTGAGGATTACAAGGACTTGAACATAAACTTTCTAGCTCTGGCACATATCATAAACAATATGCGGTTGGCCATGCTAATCATTGGCCAAAATAACAAAAATCAGTTGGTCTATAATCTCTATGATGATGTCGTCGTTTCGAGTTTCAATGATCTCTTTATGCTGCGCAAGGCACATCTCATTGAGGCGAATACAACGGATTTGCTGTTTGTCTCTGTTGGTGAGGTCATTGAATCAGATTCAGGTCGTAATCGTACGTGTCCTTTTCGTGTTCTGGGCGCCTGGTGGGGTCCCAAATGGAATAGTCGACATGATGCCTATTGGTAAATTTTTAATTTAAAATCCTTTCTGTACTTTTAACTGGATTTTTGTCTATTTTCAGCGTTTTTCCAGTTGAACGTAATATTCATCAACCTGGTTATATGGCTATATTCATTAAGCCAAGTCCTTTTCTGGTCAATAATACAGCGTTTTACGAAAAAGCCATAACCACACGACGTCCTTGGGCTGTTTCAAAGGATCCCATATTAATGGTTGAGGCTAATGATGATCCCAAAATTTATGCAATGCTTAAGGATCAAGAGTTTTCGGATAAAAAACATAAAGTCATTAATGAAATCGAACTACGTGCATCCTTACTCAAGGATATTGAGGCACAACGCAAAGCCGAAGAAAATATGGGCTTGCAGCAACCAACGAGAGAATTTTTTACAGAACGTAAAATCAATCAGGATATGAGCCTTCAACAATCGATAACCGATAACAATATACAGCATGGCATAGATAATGGTATACAGTATGGTATACAGCATAGTATGGAGCATAGCATGGAGTATGACAAGGAGCATGAGATGGAGCATAGCAAGGACTATGATATGTACAATGGTTTGTACAATGGCATGGACATTAACAACTAGTTTAAGCGAATTTGTTAAATCATATAAAAGAGGCACAACTCATTAGTTTTAAGGTAGGTTAAGAATTGATTATATTAAGGAAAGGTATGCGCAGCCAACTTAATAAGACAGTAAAATGTTTTGGCGTTGCCAGACAACAAATCGCTGTTAGAATTGAGGTACAAAAAAAGTATTTATAATATAGGGTAATAAAATTCTGTAATCATTGCAAGTAAAAACTAGAAAACTAAAAGAAATATTTTTTTAAATAGAACGTAAAGCATAATTGCAATTGTTTTAGTGTTGGGAATTTCAATTCATAGATATTTCCCACAATTATCAAACAGACAGAAATAAAAAACAAAAGAACTTCAATGAACTGAATGCATACCGGAAATTGGTGGCTTTAAAATGGGAGACTAGGAATTGTTTTTGTTTCTCTTTTTATTTCTATTTTTTTTTTTTATTTGTCTTAGTCTTGAAGCTGTCATAATTCGCTAGACAACAACAACAACAACAACAACAACAAAGAGAGCGTAAGAGCCAGAAGCTGGAGGGTTCTTTGATTTTGGTTTGCCTTGTGGTTTTTTGCTTTTTTGCGTTCTAAATTCTGTTTCAACCAATAATTGACAACCTACAAAAAAAAAAGAAAATACAACAAAAACAAAACAAAGCCAACTGACCGTCAACAACAGCTTGCCTTAACAAGAGGCCAATAACAATACTACCCCAAAAAAAAAAAGAAAAAACAGTAACAACAACAAAAAAAGATTTGAATGTGCGGCTTGCTCTTGACTTTGAACTCCAATTTCCAACTGCAACTTTAAGTCCAAGTCCAACTCCAACTCCAACTCCAACTGCTAGTCCAAGTCGTAGTTACATGTGTGCCTTGTGGAGGCAAGCAACTGGAAGCTGCTGTTGCACGCAATATAATTGGACTTCTCTTTGCAGCATTGTGGCACAACAAACCAACAAACACTGGGGGCAATTTACAATAAGACAGAACAAAAAAAAAATATGGAAATATGCAAATCATTTTGTTGCATCAAACAAAAGGTAAAGCTGCAGCTAACTGTAGCATTAGAAATGAGACAAACGCAAAAGATATTGCAAATGGTCAAAACGAAACTAACTTCACACTAAGATTAGCCGATCAGCAAAGCTCTAAATATAAACCATATATATATATATATATGATATATATGATATATATGATATATATATTATTATATTATTATTATATTTATGTAAAATCAAAGTTAAACTTTACAAGTTGTTGACCTTCTACTGCCTGAATTTGTGTCATATTAAAACTCATTTCCTCATATAAATTAATGACCTTAACGCATATATAGATAAATTTTTACAGTTATTATAAATTATATATACATATATATATCCATAAATGTAACACCCTTACAAATAAATTTCAATCTATTTGGTTTTATCTGTCAGTTTGTCAGTAGACAAGAAATTCAAATTTTATATTATAAAAAAAACTCAAATCAAATCGATTTGTTCGTTCTGCACCAAATTAAAACGTTTTTTATATATATATATATATAAATATATATAAATATACATATATATATTATCGGCTTATCGACTGAAAGTCAACAGATCTTAACATAAAATTTAGATTTCTAAGCTTTACTCAAATTATGCTAAATTTGTTATAAAATAAAAACAATAAAAAAAATCTAACCAAAACAGCAAAATATTAAGAGCTTAAACGGATTGTATTACACAGAGCTTAGATACAAAAAGGGAAAACTTTTAAATACCCTGTAAAATATAATATATTAACATTATTATAATACAGATTACAAGTATACTGTCCGATTGCATTATACTTTGAAGGTATCCAATTATGTTTGTGCCTTCCCAAATAGATTTATAATAGACTTGCTTTTTAGTTTTGGGTATGGTAATATTTAGGTGAGATTGTGGGTGAATTTATTTCCCTTCAACTAACATATATGTACCAACAGGAACAAAAGGATACGATTAACATCATATTTTCAACTGAATGTTTGTGTTTCTGAGCGACAAAATATTACTTAAAGATATTTATAGTATACTTTGCCTTCTCATAAGAACTTCCTATTTTACAGGGTATATTTAACTGAAATTCCTTAAAGTTTCGATTAGGTTTATGCTGATCCAATGGTGATTATCAAATATGTATATGACACACGCGGCCCTAAAAAAAAAATAAACGAAAAAAAAACATTTTGATTCGATCAAGTTTATAGTTCAAGTTTTGACACTAGCTCAAAATCTTGTCAAAAATTCCAAATGATCGTGAACTTTCGATTTGTTTCGATTTGAATGAAAAGACATAAGAAAAAGTCGTAAAAATTTTTGTGTTTCTGTTACGGATTTATAGCATTAACTATATATATATATCTGGTTTTTCCTTTGATTTCTCCATCTATGCCTCTCTCTCTCTCGCGTGCGCCTAGTTTGTGTTTATTTTATTGTCAGTTTTAATAGAAACATTAAGAATTGTTGCCAAATAAAGTCATTTTGTTGCGCAACATTTTGCATAGAACACAAAACAAAAAAAAAAACAAAAAAAATGTTTTATTTTTATTATTTTATTATTGTGGGGAGGATCGTAAAAGTTTTAAGCATAAAATATCATGAGGGTTTTGCGTCAAAAAGATCATAATAAACGTGTGCCACATAAAGGCGGCATACAACAATATGAAGCTCATCGTAAAGTATAATGAAAAGAGCAAAAGAGGAATATATATATAGTATATACATACAGTATAGATCGTTTATAAGATGCACAGCTAATAAGCAAATATTGCTTAAATGCAAAATTATGTTTTTTTTAAACATCATGAAACTATTTTCAAAAATTTTTCTGCATTATTGGTTTTGCATATAACCGGTATATACTGTATATAGAAAGAGAGAGAAAGACAGAGAGAGATAGAGATAGAGATAGAGAGAGAGAGAGAGATATTGAAGTAAATGTATATTCAATAAATTAATAGTTCAGGGAAAAGATCAAGAGTTGATTTTCAGATCCTTTTTTGGTTAAAGCGTTAAATGCGAAACGTGCCAGGTTATATTTTGGGTCTTTCATTTTGGCTGAAACCCTTTTCTTAAGCAAACTGAACAGGGAACAGGGAAGTGCCAGAAGAAGCAGAAGAATACGAAGAGATAACAAAATATACACAAGGGCGCACTAATAAGCGGCTACAAAAGTGCTTCTGGCTGCTTCTGGTCACCGATCATTGAGAGCAGGAGACACAAATGTTGTTGTTGTTGTTGTTGTTGCTGCTGAAATACATTTTAATTTGAACACACACACAGAGAGAATGAAAAGAAACAAATGAACAAAACACACATACAAAATCAAACAAAAAAAAAAAAAATGAATTTCAAGTTGAATCTGAGCTCAATTGTATTTCTGCGCTCAATTTAGTTGTACGGATTTTGACCTGTTTAACCTTAAGTCCAGAGCCCAACAGCAGCAGCAACTTTAAATGTACCACCAACAGCAAAAGCGAAACAGTAACAACAACAACAACAACAACAACAACAACAAGAACAACAACGAGAACTTTAAAAGGGGTATATACAAGCGAAGACAACAATTTGAATTCTAAATTGAACAGCTTTTTGTGCTACCTATGCCCGGGAGCAGTCCAAGCAATCCAAGCACATAGCCAGTCAACTTGGAGGAACGTGGGCCGACCTGCTGCCAAGACGGTAGACAGCACAACTGAGGCCTGTTGCTGTTGTACTTGTTGTTGCTGTTGCTGTGGCTCTTGCTGCTGTTGTGGCAATTGCGCCCAACTACCTACTCATTGTAATTCTTCATGTCTGGCCAAAAGCGACTTCACTAAGGCTACGAGTTCGACCTGATTGCCGTCAGCAGTAGCAGCAGCAGCAGCAGCAGCAGCAGCGGTCGACAGAACGGCAGCAACAGTTGCTGTGGCCCATCAACAACCTTTGGCTGCCGCTGCTGCTGTCGCTGCCGCTGCCCAGTTGTTGGCCATTCTGCCCACCTAAAAAAAAAAACAACGTTGACTTGTTTGGCTACACTCCACTTGTGACTTTGGCTTTGATTTTGGTAGCCACGAAGTACGAGTATTTAATGATTTTGTATTTCATTCTCTCTCTCTCTCTTTCTCTCTTTCCTTTTCTCTTCCTCATCCCTCTACCTTCCTCAGTCTCTCTTCATTATCTTCAGTAGTTGTTACTTTTATTCTACAGTCAGTTGTTGACTAACTGACCGACTGACTGACCAAAGCAACCAACAATTACGCTTAATGCCAAACATCCTCTGCTTTTGCCGTTGCTGTTGCTGTTGTTGTTGCCTTTGCTGTTGCTGCGGTGGTTTGTGGTTTGATCTTGTTACGCATTGAGCAATCACAGGCTATGGCAGTGGCATACCACTAGGTGGCCCACTGGTTAAAGCAGGGTTGGGCTGCATTGATGCCAGGCCAATACATCCGCCAAGTATGTTGCATGGACGGTAGCCTGGGCATGTTGCCAACAACAAACTAAACAACCAATAACAACAACGACAGCAACAACAATTGTTCATAGAAGTTGCAACGAATGGTTGAAGCACGTGCAGTAACCAAAAGGTGTTGCAAATTACAGAGAGAAACTCCAGAATTTAGAACAAGTTTAGTTGAGCTCTTGATTGATTTGCGACGACTCTTTTCCACTATATATATATATATATAGTATAGTGGCAACTCTACTGCAATTCCTTGGCAACTCTGCGCTTTGGGTTAAACAAAAGCCTCGCTTATTCTATTAAATAGTTTAGTAAATTACACAAAAGCTGCCCTAAAGGCCTATAAAATTTTACAAGTTGAATGCCATAGACAGACGACAGAAGACAGAAGACTGTAGACAGAAGACAGCTGTAGCCTGTAGACTGTAGATTGAAGAGTGTAGACCAAAGTTTGTTGTAAGAGAGAAGTTTGCTGTTGTATTGTTTCACAGCTACTGCCGCTGGCATAATAAAGTCGTGTTACAGTTGAATGGACCGATAAATATATCGATAAATATAGTAATTTTCAAGTAAATTTCTGGTAATTATATGCCAAGTTCAATTTATCGATACAACATTTTATGTTGATTGAAATTGAAAATGTAGAAAAACAATTGTAGATGGTAATAAATGTTTCTCATATTTATCGATAATTATTATTTTATCAACTGATAAAAGAATCTAAATTGACATTTTTACTTGGTGAATTCTATGATATTGCCCACTGTGCAATCAAAACTAACTTCGTATTATATCTAAAGGTCAAAATATTAGCAAATTTGATGTGACCCATTGGACAGCAACAGCAGCAACAGCAGCAGCAGCAGAATGGCAAGTACAGGGAAGACTGGGTAGAGTCTACTCTAGAAGATCCTTGCACAGCTGAGCGCTGTTTTTTCTTTGGCAAAAATCAGTGGAAGAGAGACAGGAAGCAAGAGAGAGAGAGAGAGGGAGGGAGAGAAGCAGCAGCACATAATCAGTTTATTTTGGTGGCTTTTGTTTTTTTGCTGGGTGCCACAAGAAAAAGGGAAAAAGAAGAAGCAACAACAACAACAACAACATCAAACTGAAAGTGCCCCGGGTTACACGCGAAAGATACAATTTTAGATTATATGCCCCAACTGTGCGCATGCGCATAATAATAATGCATGCAACAAGCTGCAAGAGTTGAAGGAATTGCAGTGGCAAAGGAGCAGCACAGATGCAGAGTTAAACAACAAAAAATAGAGTGAGAGAGAGAGCGCATGCAGAGGGCAGATAGAGAAAGAGGGAGAAAGAGAGAGAGAGAGAGAGAGACAGTCATTGACGACGAGTAGCCAATTGGCAATGGTAAGCGGCGGATGGTAGAGCCTGCTGGCTTCCTGTAGCGCATAGATGGAGCTGTAGCTTAGAGGGGATGCGGCAAGGAGTGAGGGGCGAGGCACACAAAAAAGGCGTGCAAGTGGGTATAATCATCATCAGCTTTGATAACACACCACAAGCGACCACGTCGACGTCGACATCGATGTCGACCTGAAGTACCTCAACTTCTAGATATAGCCGGAAGCATGGGGTAGAAAGGAGGTAAATCCGGGCACCACGAACCCCAGCCATGATCTTTTGCTATTGCTGCTGCTGCTGCTGTTGTTGCTGTTGCTGCTGCAACTTGGCATTTGACTTTCGGTCTTGGACTCTTTTTATTTTCGCCTCTTTTCAGTTTTTTGTTGCTTCCAGTCATGAGTTGCCGCTGCTGCTGCTGCTGAACGAAATTTCCTCTTGCCTCTTCAACTGAATTGTGCCACACAGTTGGTTGCAGCGGCTGTCAGTTAAATGGCAGATCTGTGTGTGCCGTGGCCACCTCTTAACCTTCGCTGCATATAACCTCTGCACCAGCATGCGGTTGATCAGTTGCAACTTCTTTGGCCTGCAGCAACAGCAGCAGCAGCATCACCACCAACAGCAACAGCAACAGCAACAAAACTTACAGCAGCAACAACTCAGCTTCTTTCATCCAAACGATTGCAATCATTTTGCTTTCGTGCTGTGATTTTTGCCCCAAAGTTGCCAACTTTTCAATGTAGGTGATTGTTCTAACTGCGCACCTTGCCTCACCTAACCTTAACTGCTGGCTGGACTTCAACTTGCCTTGGATTGGCTCTTATGTTGGCCAGGCTAACATCATCAAACAGACGACATCATTATCGTGCAACAATATCGAAAAGGCACCACAAAAAAAAAGAAAAAAAAACAGGCTAAAATAGAAGCTCAAGGAACAGCAAGAAAATTGCTTGTCGTTGGGATTTTGTGGGCGGCCTCCAGCAGCTGCAGCAGCAGCAGCAGCAGCGGCAACAGCAGCAACCAGCGACGACGACGACGAGTTGCCAATATATTGAAATATGGCGGTAAGCGGGCAATTTAAATACTGCCCCCTACCCCAATAGCCTCCCGTTTTTTTGGAGCGGGCGGGCACGGAATGTGGTTTTAAGTAATTCATGGATTAATGGCTAGCATATTGCTGCAGCAACAACAGCAGCAGCAGCAGCAGCTTGGTGGTGCACATCCGGGCTGACTGACTGAGAGTGAATGGACGTCGTGTCTGAGGATGTTGTTGTTGTTGTTGTTATTGTTGCCGCTGCTGCTGTTGTTGTGGCAAGAGTAGGAGTTGCATGTTTAGCACGTGCCTTATTTGTTGTTGTTGCCGTTGTTTTTCTTGTGTGCGGCAACTCTGTCTGTGTGTGTGTGCCATGAGGCTAGCTGATAATGCGTTGACCGCCAACGCGACCAAAACAACATTCAACTCTCTTGTAAAGATCGTTACGTTTATTATCATTAGGCAGTTGGTCGCCAATGGTTTTTATATGCCATGAATACCACTTGAGGCTAAGAAAGTTCAGTGTAAGTGCAACAATATGTGTGTGTGAGTGTGTGTATGTGTAGTGGTAGGTGAAGTACAGTAAAAGTACCGTTCAAGTGCATAAATACTACTAAAAATAAAGGTAAGAAAATGAAACTTGCGGCAGCTAGAGAGAAAGATCTAAGATATATGTATATATATATCTGATCAGTAAGCGAAAGGTAAATATCAATGATTATGCTCTAAAACTACTGCTATTATCTGCTATACTTGCTTTTATCATTAACCGTAAACAGAACGCAATGTCAGCAAAAATGAATGCACTTCATTTTAACCCAAAGTTACTCAAATTTAACTCAAAGTTAAGCAGAGAATAAAGAGAAGAAAAAAAATGGAAATTGACAAGTCATTTTTTGGTACGATTTATAAAGAAAATCAATTTAAATATTATGAGGGAAAATAAGAAAAACAATTTCAATTGAATTGAAGTCAAGTCAAGTCATTTTCCGGGCAAAACTAACTATAGGAAAATCAAATAATAATTTGCTTTAAGCTTTGATCAAATTGCATTTTAATGTAACTTTCCAAATCAATTGAATTCGAGGTAGAAACTTTGAAGTAAAACTTCTTAAAATCATAGCAAGAATTGAGAAAGAGATGGCAAAGACACAATAAAAGAGAGAGAGAGAGAGAGAATATAGATATAGAGGTAGATAAGGCAATGCATGGTAATATAAATGACAGTTATGGATGGCATAGGTTGGAAAGAGGCAAACAAACGATAGAAGTTAAGCGATAAAAAATCAAAGTTTAATACGAATTGAGATAAGCAAATAATTTTAGATAAATGCAGCTATAAGAAGTAGCAACAATAATATATACAAACTGAGTGAAAAGGAGACGAAGAGCGAGAGAGAGAGAGAGAGAGAGAGAGCGAGAGAGAGAGGTTTATACATTGCATGTTTATGTGCAATGCTAAAGACCTCTAGGTCCAGGCTCAAGTGACAAGTGTGTGTATGCACATTGCTTCCCCTCTTCCCCCTATTTACCCACATGGACCGCCTGCCAGCTTTATGCTATAGAGATGACATTTTATGCAAAATCTAAAATGATGATAATGATGTTGATAATGTTGTTGTTAATGATGATCTTTCGTTTTGTTTGTAATGCTGAAATATGAAACTGTGCGCCTAATAATAGGGTCGACTTTGAAATGCATACGAGAGTTGCACACACACACACACACACACGGGCAAACACACACAAAGTTGCATTAGCGAGGGCCAACTGCAACTACTTTTGGCGGGGGCGTCTCTTACTATGCCCTCCCTCCATAATATGTAGAGCTATACATTTATATATATATATATATATGTGTGTGTGTGTGTGTGCAGTATATACTTGTATGCATATTATATGAGTAGGTTTTGTTGTTGTTGTTGTTGGTTGAACGCTTGACATTTATGTGAACCCAAGCAACAATAACACGTTGTCTTGTGCCTTGGTTGGTCTTGCAGCACTCACAGAACGTTCGACTCTCCAGCGCCCAGCGACACGATACTCCGTGGGCTAAAGCACACCATGAATTTTAAATACTCTACGGCCAAAGAGGATAACATAAATTTCACAATCAACATGTAACGTTTCTTCAAAATGTAACAAACAAATTTCTATCTATCAACTGCAGCTACAATTTTATTTAAGACAAGTTAATAGAGTATTCAGGCTTCTACTTCTTTTCATATAGTCGGTTTTTGTGATTTTTCGTATTTTGATTTTGTTTTTTTTGTTGGTTTTTTTTTCGTTTTATTTTTGGAGTTCCGAGTTCGAGTCGAAGTTGGAGTTCGAGTCATGAATCTTATGACGCCTACGTGTACTTTTGGCATTTGGCATGTCAAATACAATAAGTACGACTATGACTATGGCAATGGTTATAGCAATGGCTATGACTATGGCTATGGCTATGGCTATGGGTATGTGTATATAGAGGTATAGCTATGGGTTTTGGGTATAGGTATGACGGCCAGATGTCGGTCGACGAGTACAAGTACCTTGCATAGAGTACAGTACAGTACATGGGGCAAGAGAGAAGTAAAGATGGAGATACAACAATGGCAAGAGACAAGAGACAAACAAGACAGCAAATGCTTGAATTGGTTGCTTGACGCAGACGCAGCAGCAGACACAAAAAAGAGAGAGACACAGACAAAGAGGAAGAGGAAGGAGACAGTTCCGTGTTGGTTGATCTTTTTTTTTTCTTCTAAATTTTTTTTGACAGCTTTGTTGAGGCTCAGAGCTTGTAGCTTAGCGGTTTGTCTTGGGAAACATTCCTGAATGTCATCACACACACACACACACACACATAGACGCACACACATATATACGCATACAAGTGCAAAAAGTAATTCGGGCCATTTATGGGGCAGAGGCAAGTTCAAAGCTTAAGCATTCAAGTAGTTGAAGCAAAATATGTTCAATCATTGAGCTGAAAAATTACAGAATACATTTTGATTAAGTACACAAGAATTCACAGCAAAGATACTGCTACATCAAGTAAGTGTGACTAATGTCTTAAGAGAAACAGAGATAGAGAAACAGAGGGAAAAAGATCAAGAGAGTGCGAGCGATAAATATATTAAGTTTGAACTCTCAAGGTAAAGTAGTTCACTTTGTGGCAAGATTATGTTTCGTCGGAATGAAACATATAAAAATTATATGGAAATCCGTGAAAAGTTGATTCATATGAACAACTCATATGAAAAGCTTACAAAGCCAAGTGCATTAAAGCTTACTAATACAAGTAAATAAACAGAATATATTCAATTGAAATTTGATCGATAATGTGATTGTTTTTGATTATAAATCAAACATATTTTAAGGGTATAGAGTATCAGAGAGTATTGAAACTAGATTAGAGTTTAAGATTGAATATTGTATGGGGTATAGTATAGGGTATAGTATAGGTATAGTATAAGGTATAGTATAGGTATAGCATAGAGTAAGGTATAAGGTATAGTAAGGGTATAGTATAGAGTATAGCATAGGGTATAGTATAGGTATAGTACAAGGTATAGTATAGGTATTGTATAAGGTATAGTAAAGGTATATTATAGGGTATAGTATAGGGTAAAGTATATGGTATAGTATAGGGTATAGTATAGGGTATTGTATAGGGAATAGTATAAGGTATAATATAGGGTATAGTATAGGTATAGTACGGAGTATACTATAGGTTATGGTATAGGGTATATTATAGGGTATAGTATAGGTATAGTATAGGCTATAGTATAGGGTATAGTATAAGTGTAGTATAAGGTATAGTATAGAGTATAATATAGGCATATTATAGGGTATAGTATAGGGTATAGTATAGGGCATAGTACAGGGTTATTGTAGGGTATGGTAAAGGGTATATTATACGGTATGTTATGGGCTATGTAAAAGCATGGTATAGGTTTATCATAAAGAATATTATAATAAAGATTATGAAGTGTGCTACATCATAGTAAAAAGTCTATAATTATACTTGATCTGTGCAATTCTATAGGGTATTCTTCGGGCTGTTTTATTAATCATTTGAATATAATTTATATGGAGAAAGAACAAACAGGAAGGATAAAAAAAAGAAGAAATTGTTTAAGATTGTTGTACATCTTCATTAAAGGATCGCCCACTTGATGGCCATAAAGTAACCTGCTGGTCTCTGGTGCACTTAATCAATGCATAATTCAAGGCAACAACAGAGGCTCAATCGTTGGGCAATTGCTGCAAAAATATTCTAAATGCGGCACACGGCTCTAGATGCAACATAGAGGATATGATGGAGTTAGAGATTTGCTGGTTGCAGTTGCAGTTGCAGCTGCTGCTGATGCTGTTGCTGCTGCTTTACTGTGCAACGAACACGCATAGAAATTATTATTGTGCCTTAATATAGCCATAAATCAGTGCATTTTAAATGCAGCAAAAAAGCGAATGAAGATAGAGTAAGAATATATATATATAAATATATTTATTTATATAGGTAGTTATATATATATATATTATATATGTATATATAGCATCCTGCTGGCATAGAGCTGTAGGGTGCAGCTTATGATCAACTTAGTTATAACTTCATCTGCATTTTTTAACGTTCCACTTTGGGGCGATAATAAAAGAGTCGCAACGAACCACCCATGCGTGGTTCAGCGACTCTCACAGATCTTACTATATATATATATACGTA
This sequence comes from Zygothrica quintamaculata, assembly GCA_037044455.1. Classification (NCBI taxonomy): domain Eukaryota; kingdom Metazoa; phylum Arthropoda; class Insecta; order Diptera; family Drosophilidae; genus Zygothrica; species Zygothrica quintamaculata. The sequence continues at coordinate 144,298 of JBAMBS010001161.1, read as the reverse complement.
TATATATATATATTGTGTCTTTCAGTGCATGCCAAAGTCTGAGCAATATCAATAACACTTGCCAGCATTGCAACATGATGCGACAAACGGCCCAAGTCGATGTTGCACTCGATGTTGCAGTCGAAGTCCAAGCTCAAACTCTGGTCTCTGTTCTCTGTAGTCTGGTCCAGCTTTGAGTTGGAGATCTAGGCCTGTCTCTTGGCTGGGGCAATGTCACTGAACCAGTTCTCAATGTCTTCATATTGGATTGCGAAAGCAACCTCTGCACTAAATATTTACAACCTCCGCAATATCTCAAAAGGCCAGAGACAAAGTTTTCTAACGTGCGCCCCAACTCGAGGGACAACAGTCGATATATATATATATATGTTTATGTGTTTTGTGTATGTGTATATGTGTGGAACAAGTTCATGCAACTGCACCACAAAAGGTGTAAGTCTTTGTGAGTCAAAGACACAGTCGTAAGAAGGCAACCAGCTAAGAAAAACTGGCCAAGTGTCGTTGTGGCCATAAATTCAATTGAATATTACGCCAATTGGCTTTTTGTCTATCGCAAAATGGGGCGGAGTTGTTGTCGCCTCTCAAGGAATATATATATATATATATATATATATATATATATTTGTATGTGTGTGTGTTTGTGATATAAACTGGTTCGCGTATATCAGCAGAAATGTCTGTCTGTCTGATTGTCTGTCTGTTATTTTCTTAGTGTTTTGGCCAAAAAGCTAAGCTGATTTCAATGGTCTATGCCGTAAGCCGCTTTGGGCCTGCTAATTAGGCGACTTTTGACGCATCATCAACAGATGCATGTGGACATGTTGGCCATGCTAGCCATGTTAGCGGCTAATATGCATCAAAATGTGTCAACACCTAAAGCCAACTTCATGTTAATTGTTAACGCTATCTTTTTTTTTTTTGCAATAAGAGTTAAGACGCAAGTAGCTTGGAAGCTGGGAACTGAAGAGTTGCAAGTCGAGGTGAGCCGGGCTAGGCTGAGTCGGGCCACGCCAGGCCAGGCCATGGCCATTGCCAACATTATGTAGTGTTGTGTGTTGTGTGTGTTAAGTCTGTCTGGTTAAGTCTGTGGCCGTGTTTTCACCTCCATTAACGCGTGTAGCAGGATCTGGGGGACTGGCTACAGCTACAGCTTCAACTATAGCTCTGGCTCTGACTCTGGCTCTGGCTCTGGCTCTCTAGCTGTGACTCTCGCTGTAGCTTTGGCTTTAATGACGCCTGACGTTGACCGATCGTCGACCGCAAGCGGCTGACCGATCAAAAGTCGTTCAACTTGCCGGAACTGGTCGTAAAAGATCACCTGGGCCACAACACAGCAAACAGCAACAACAACAACTATGTGGAGCACCAACTGAGCAGAGTAAAGCAGATCAAAGCCAAAGCAAAGGCAGTCAGTTAGCCAGTTAGATAGATGCCAGGCACTTGGCCGCATTCGCAGCTTTATTACAGCCATTCGCATTGAGCAGCCGCCTCGGTACAAGCTCGCGTGGCACACAATATTAATGGTCGCCAATGGAGTTCAAATCCCCAATACTCAGTACACACAGATATATATACTACAATACCGCCTTTCACCCCTCACAAGCCCCTCCCATTTCATACGCTGCTATATGTTGTACCTGTAACATTTATTGCCAAGTTCAAAGCAAAATAGTTAATCTTGCCTCTGACAGGAAGCAGTCGCCAGTACCAAGTGCTGCTCCACCAAAACGCATTATATCAAAAGTGCGAATTGCTTTTGGGTAAATGAACTTTGACAGTAATGGCTAAGGTATACGATATATAGTATGATATATACGTAATATATATATACAAGAACTATAAGCAACAAGTCGTATTTAGACTATATATAGTATTATCTATTGTAGGAACAATCTTATCTGTTTGTTATGGCTTTTGATTAGAATACTTTACTATCAGAGTGGATGACCTTATGAGATAAGTTATGTTTAGACTTAACGATTATATAGTATAAAAACAGTTAAATATATATACTATTATATTAAAGGGAAAAAGCTGAATATTTGTATAACTAACTGCCTTTTTCTCTAAGTGCATTCGATTTGGTTATTGGGGGAATTTTGTTAACTTGCAAATTATCAAGATCTTTTGATTAGTTATATGTATTGGAGACATGGTAATTGGTTTTTTTTTCTATTCTTCTATGGTTTAAAGCGTGGGCCAGTATCTAGATGAACGTTAGGTGTGTGTGTGTGTGTGTGTGTGTGTGTGTATGGTGCACAACACCAACAAAAACATATTGCTGTAGATACCATAAACATTAATTAGGCGCAAGCGGCAATTTAGAGCAATTTGCATGTGGCTCAAAAAGAGATCGAAACTTAATCAACTGAAGCAAGGGGGAGGTGGGGGAGTTAAAGGGGAATTTGCTATGTATAAACTTGGTTTTTAGATTTAACTTACCTGTACATATTCGGCGCATATATCAATTCCACCCACAAAAGTGCAGACATCGTCGACGGACCAGGAGTTAACCTCCTCACTCTGCGCCTGACATTGACGCACTGTGCCCGCTGGCGATGTTGCTGCTGCTGTTGTTGCTGCTGCTGCTGTTGTTGATGTTGCTGCAGTTGATATTGCGTTGGCGTTTGTAGTGTTACTATTGCCATTGCCATTGCCATTGCCTTGGCCCTCGAGTGTATCCAATTGTGGCTTCTGCTCCAAAAGTGGCGGGGATGGTGTGGTAGCTGTTGCTGTTGTCGTTGCCGTTGTCGTTGTTGCTGCTGCCGTTGAGCTGGCACGACGTGCCGCCAGCAAACTGAATGTTGTTTCTGCTGTTGTTCCTGTTGCTGCTGCTGCTGTTGTTGCTGCTGCTGGTGCTGTTGTTGTTGTGGATGATTCAGCCTTAAAACGTTTGGCAGCTGGCGGCTGAGAGCTTAAATCTAGCGGCGCCGCAGATGCAGCTGCTGCAGCATTGGGCGCCGAAACAGCCTCCGCATTGGTACGTGGACTAGACTGGCGCGAGGCGTGATGAGACTGTTGCTGTTGTTGCTGTTGTTGTTGCAATTGCTGCTGTTGCAATTGTGCAGAGTAGATTAAAGCGGGTGTAACAAATTGTGCCGCCTGCTGCAGTGCGGCATTCAAACTGGGACGTGGCGTGCTCGATGTGCTGGCACTGGGCGATGAGGCATTGGAGCTGCTACCTTTCAAATGCATTTGCTGTTTACCTCGCAGAATCTGCTGAATCTCAGCATCTTTGGCAGCACGCGCCTATATAAAAGGTATACAAAGAAACAATGAGAGAGTTAGAGAGAGAGAGAGAGATAAATATAGGGAGAGAGATTAGTGCCATTTTGGGTGGTCAACAACTTACCAGCGTGAGCAGTGCCTGTGTGCTGCTCATGTCCATCAGCGGCGGAAATATGCCCCCCGAGAAGGGCAGAAAGTTGGTCATGAAAGGCGAAACACTGGCAGCAGCGACCACAGCGGCCATTTGACTCTTGGCCTGCTCTGTGGGCGATTGTGCTGCTGCTGGTGGTAGACTATTGCCAGCAACACCAACATTTAAACCACCAGGCACACCCACAATGCTAAGACCACCACCAACACCACCACAACCAGCGCTTGACAACGTTACCGCTGACTCCTTGAGATCTCTCAGGCTGGCTGCTGTGGCTGTTGTTGACTGCTTTTTGGATGCACCACTGGCATTGTTTGTGCTGCCACAATTGGCATTGCCTGCCTTGGCGCCACCGCGCTCTGCACCACCAGCTACTGTGGTTGTTGCCACACCACCAGCACTGCTGCTGCCACTGCTGTCATAGTAGGAATTGCGACGCGTTGCATTGTGACTGAAAGAGAAGGTTGGAGCATAATTAACAAAGAATCATAAAAAGCTACTCGATGAATCTAAGATTTCTTAGATAAACTACAGTAAAACCTTATCAACCTTATAAGTGTTCGCTCTAGTGAGGTTTTACTGTATATGTAGAGTATAGAAGTTATTATAGGATGCACTTACTCATTGGGATTGGCATTGTTGTATTTGGCTGCCAGACAACGCATAATATCCGAATAATTTCGCGTGGAGAAATCTGTTGGATTTGTGGTTGTTGTTGCTGCTGCATTTGCTGCATTCGTTGCAGCAGTTGCAGCACCTGTTGCAGCTGTACCCATGGGACTTGTGACACTGCGAACACCACTGCCTGTATTATTATTGACTGCGCTGCTAGCAGAGGTGCGCTGACTGGCAGCAGCCTGTTGAATGCTATTCAACAGATTTGTGGACAAATTGTGTAGGGGCATATGGGCTTGGGCTGAACTGGGCGGGCTCAGGCGTTGCTGTTGTTGTTGTTGTTGCTGTTGACTGGGTGATATGCCGCCACCGCCATTACCGCCGCTACCTCCACGATATGTTGCAGACTGGGGTGTGGCGCTGCGAGATCTGTAAAAGAATTAAAACAAAAACAAAAATAATATTAAATAAAACCATATAAGAAGCTGACATCATTTTAGTTAAAAGTATCAAAATAAAAATAAAAAATAAAATCAAATTTATTTGTGAGCCATAAATTAGAATTAATATTTAATTAGCTGTCGCAAACGTCCCGCAGCCTCTTGACTAACTCAATATGAATCTTATATGGGATGTCACAAAATATACAATTGGATTATTTATTTATCACACATACACACACACACACACACACACACACAGAGAGAGAGAAAGACATACATAGCAGCATAGAGGAGTATCATTCCATTTGACATGCTAATGAGTGGCTTCCGTGAGAAGAACAGAGCGTGGAATCTGCCCCAAAGCCACTCCAGACCAGTCAACCAACTTACTTACCAACAACATACAGATCAGAGAATCAACTCAATCGATTTGATCCGTGTTGACGTTTGATATTTAGTAATTTATTTTGTAGCACGATACGATACACAGATGAACTCAACCTGTTAATGGCGTTTTTTTCTATTTTTTATTTATCTTTTTTTAATGCGATTACGTTAACGTTAAGTTATGACCAAGTAAAGTTGACATGGGAAAAGTTAAAGCACGTGTTGCTCTTCTACCTTGTGCTACGGGAAATGCAAATACCCAAAGGATGACAGCTTGATACAAGCTTTAACTTTAGTAGCACTTTAAAAAGTTTCTAAGATTCAGTTTTATTTACAATTATAATTATTTTTAAATACATTTACAAATTTTAAACGCTAACCCAAAGTGTTGCCATATCTATGAAACTTGCAGGGTACCAACTTAACGAAGCCTCCATTTTAAAATCAGCTGATTTATTTGTTATGCAATTTATTCTATAATAATACATTAATTATTATTGTTATTATGTTTTAACGATCACAATTTGTATATTTAATATACTAATAACAAACATATTCGATCACGTCTGGCTATATTTCTATTCTTTGTTCTCTTAATTTTAAGCAATCGCTTCAAACTCCATTTTATAAACACAACTAAAAGCCTTTGCGTAGCCGAAAGCATTCTCTTATCTCGCATCTGATCAAACTGCTCCGCACTCATCGAACATGTGTGCTAGCAGCTGTCCTGCTCTAACTCCTATACTGTAAGGGAGTGCAGAAAGTTAAGCCAAAACAAAATTGCAATATTCGCCGAAAATATGGCCACGTGCTTCGTGTCGCTTTGAAAAGTGACGGAATGAGAGAGAGCAGAAAATAAGAGCTTCTATTGATTTCTGCTAGCCTAGGATATTGGCGCCAATTTAAATTACGTTTGAAATCAATTTTTGTTTTTTTTTTGTCTGTAACGACATGCATGAACATGTTCGAAATATTAATATGAAGCGCTATTTAAATGTGAAGAACATTAAAGAGCATCAAATAGAGAAATTTAGTTGAAAATAATGTAAGTTCCTTATTAAGAGCACCTATTATGACTCATTTAGAGAATTAAATAACCTTGGTTTGGGTTTATAAAAGGTGCCAAGTGTATCCTTGAACCTTTTTTTGTATGTGTCTTAGTTTTGATTTAACTTTGACTTTGCTCACAATTTATTTATGTACCGCAAATGTTTATTTAATGTTAAATGCTTAATGTGAAAAAGGTTTGACTTTTCGCTTACATGACTTTAAACAAATGTGTAGCATTGGTAACAAGTTCCTAACGTGGCTATAATTCATGAAAACATGCCACCAACATGGCTAGCCCAGCCCCAAATCACAGTCAACCCCAGAGTGTACCCTCCCTTCCCTCCCTCTCTCTCTCTCTTTGCAATCACTATGCTGCCGTATCTCTTCCGTTGCACTATACATAGTGAACAACCACGAGCCATTGGCTAATAATCAGCAACGGGTCAGTGGCAGTGGCTATAAGCCAGCCACCAGTCGCCACCCGCCTCTCCGCCGTCCGCACACAATTTGGCTTCAAGTGCTGCAAGTGCTTCCTTTGGGTGGTGTGCCATGCAAGTGAAGCAAGTTGTTGATTGTGGCAGGGTGTGTGTGGCAGGTTAGGTGGAGGGATTGCATGGGGTATGAGATTGGTGTGCTGGGATATGGGATTGTGGCATGGTATTTATGCGGGCTGAGGGAATGTTGAATGGTGCAACTCGTGCTGCACGTCGTTGGTCATTTCGTGTTGCATTTGGCTGCTGCTACAGAGGCTGCTGTTGTTGCTGCTGCTGCCAGCACAAGTTTATATATAAGGCAGCAACAGTTGTTGTTGTTGTTGCTATTGTTGTACCTGTTGCTGTTGTTGTTTTTTTACAGTCATTGATTTATCGTGATCTGTTTGGTTGTCGATTTTATGTTGTTGCTGCTGCTGCTGCTGCTGCACCACAGCAACAACAAAAATGTAAAGTTTTTGTTGTTGTTGCTGTTGCTGTTGCTGTTGTCTCTTCTTTTTGTTCATTTTTTTATTTGTTGGATATGTTTTGCTTTTGTTTCGTTTGGATGTTGTTTTTGTTGTTGCTTTTGTTATTTGTTGTTAAAAAAAAGAGCAAAACAACAACAAAAAAAAAATGTTGATTATTGCAAATTGCTTTGGCGATTGGTAGCAGCTACTTAGTTGTGTTGTTGTTGTTGTTGCTGTTGTTATTATTGTTGCTGCTGTTGTTGTCTGTCTGTTTTCCATGTTCTTAGCAATTGTTTGAAATTGTTTATGGTGCGATTATGTTGCCAGATCGCCAATTCAAGCAACAAACAAAAAAAAAAACTGCAACTCCAAAATCTAACTTCTAAGTCTAAAGCTCCACTCCCCCTTTTATCTTAAAGTCCACTCCTTAACCAACGGCTACTGTGCTTCTATATATATATATATATATATAATCGATCTCTCTCTCTTTCTATGTGTGTGCTGTGCTTTTGAGTGTATCTAACGGTTCTGATCTATAGCTTGGCTAATTGGCTATGACTGAACGATGAGGGGGTAAAGCTTGTTGTTCTTTTAAGCCAAGCCAATATGCTAATGGTGTCTATTGTTACGCCTACGCGGCACGAAATGAATCGCATAAAAAAAAAAAACAAAACAAAAAACAAAATACACAAAATAAATAATATAAAAATCTGCATAGATCGGCAATCAATGGATCGAAAGAGAAAAAATGAAGAAAATGAATGTTTATCAATGAATTTTTTGGTAGACTTCAATAAAACAGAAACAAGATATAAACAGCATTTAGCTGACCTTAAAGTAAAGTAAAAAAATAAAAATGAAGAATATCAAAGTATTTATCACCCAGTTTTATATTATATATGATATAGAGCGAAGATCTAAATCGATGATAGAATGAAAGATCTTTAAACTTGGCTTAAGAGTCAACATAAATCTTCAAGACATTAAAGTCAGCTACTAGATGAAACCTGATTGAGGATGCTAACTTGAAGCTGACTAGTTGCTGCTTAAGAAACTTGGCTAACTCTAGAGAAAGAGTTAGAGAGAGAGAGAGAGAGAGAGAAAGAGACAGTTACATACTTAAGCTAGTCTAGTTTGTCTGTAATAATTGCTGTCTAAGAGCTATCACTAAAATTGGCTTAAAGTCTGCACTAAATATGAAGTCAAACTGTTTATTTTTATCTTATTAACAGTTAAACATAATTAACATACTAATTATGTACAGTCAGCGTGTTAAACATTTTGAATGAATCAATCTATTATGCTTTATATCTGTTTATTAACATATTATTCACATAATTAATAATGTTTCAACTGTTGCTGTGTTGCGGCAGGGGGTAGGGGTAGAGGCAGAGGCTGAGCAAATCTCATTAACAACTTAAGTTAAATAAACATTAGTTAAATAATACGATAGGCCCCACAGGGCCTTGATTCGCTTTGCTTAACTAACTCTCTTTAGTATCATCCAAAGTTAAGACAGACACACACACAGCGAGAGATCAAAGACCACCCTCCAAGTGTATTCATCTAAACATAAGATAGATAAATGTATATAGATAAATTGTGTATACGCTTAAGGCAATGACAATCTATCGTGATGTTCTCTATAAAGATTTGGGCACACACCTTAGGTGCCGAAAGCCTCAGATAGCATGTCTCATTAATATTAATAAGCCATTGACTAAGTTCGTGTAGTCAAAGAAATAACAAGCCACGCACACACACACACATACACATATACACAATATATATGTATATATGTATTTGTATTTGTGTATAAATATTACAATTTGTCGACATCTTAAGGCCGACTTAGTTTACCATTTGATTCTTAATTTGATTTAATTTTATGTTTTTTGGGTTTTTTTTTTGGTTTGTTTCTGGTTTGTTTTCATATTTCTTTTATTTTTATTATTTATTTTAATAAATTATCTGTATAATATTTATATTAATGTTAATCTATGGGCGTATTTTTAACGCCATTAATTTAGTTGTGCGTATTAATTGCCATTCAACATATTTCATTCTTTTTGTCTTTTTGTTATTTTATACTCTATACTCATTAGTTGCCTAAGGTAGGGTATATAATAGCATATATAATAGCAGCTTTAATTATAGGAAATTATATCTATTATATATATTATATATATTATTAGATTTGATTTAAGCTAACACAATAAACAAAAGGAAATCTGTACGAAACTTTTCATATAGGTTAGAGGTTAAAGCAAGGTTGAAAAAAATGTGATAAAGTTCAGTCAAGGATTATACAGTGTTACATAAAACTTTTCCCACTTTTTGGCTGATATATATTATATATAATTCTTATTAGTTAAAGTATCATCTACTGCAATTCTAAAATCAAACTTACACGCACTTCAAGTCACTTTCAATGCTAGTTTTAAATTTAATGCAAGTTGCAAGCAATTTGAATCAAAAGTGAGCTTGTCACAGCTTTTCTATTAAATGAAAACTCCCCTAAATATCCTAAATATGCGCAGCTAACACTATCAAATATTTTTCATGGTAAATATAGTAAATGTGATATTTCCACGCATTTTCTTGATGTGAAAATCAAAGTAAAAGCGCGCAACATATAATAAAATGTTGCCAGAATATAAAGCAGCTCTGTATCTATGGTTTATATGCAAGTTTAGAGCTGTGCAAGTTTTAGTTAAATGCAAGAAATGTATATACTGTATGCATATTATTTACAGGGTATTTGTTGGTCATTCAGTTTGACCACAAATGTTTTGTGTGTCTTTTGCTGCTGCTGCTGCTGTCCGCCGGCCGCTGGCGTTGAGTTTATTAATTTGATTTATATTTAAATTTCAAGTTTTCTGCGTTTTTCTTTTGCCTATTCGGGTTTTGTTTTTGCTTTTTGTTGCTATTGCTGCTGTTGTTGGTGTTGTTATTGTTGCTGTAGTTAAGTTTTTGACAGCAAAAGCGTGCGGCTTGTGTTTAAGCGTTTTGATTAATTTGTTGTCGGCTTGGGCCACTTTGTAAACAGTAGCCAAAAAATACAACAACAAAAAAGGAAAATAAAAACAAATAAATAAAAATAATATCAATACAAAATTTTGTATTATAAGTTGTTGTTTTTTTTTGTTTTTGGCATTAATTTGTTAAAATGTTAATTAATTTGTCAGGCTACCAACAACAGCAACAAAGAACAAAGAAAGCAAGAAATAAGTTATGCAGATTTTGTTAAATCTAAAATGTAGAAGATGTAACTAGTATTAGAAATATAAAATAAAATTTTCATATCAGTTGAGCATTTAGAAAATTGTCTGTTTATTGTTAGTGTCAGATCGTTTAAAATAAAAAAAAAAAAAACCAAAAAAAAATTTAAAAAAAAAAAAATCTAAAATTAACAAAAATCACAAATATACACTTTTATAGACATGGAGGATGACAAAGGAAAGAAGTCGGAAGATGCCAATCAAAATAATAGTCAAGAACAGAAAAAAAATAAAGTTATCAATACAAAGCCAATATCCATACTAAAAGATAGTGGCAGCTATCGTAGCAATCATCTATCCAATAATCTATCAATAACAATCAATTTACCAGTGGATAATCCCAGATCAACAATGGCAACACCCAGTGAAGTTGGCTGCGATGTTAGCGATGCGCAGCAGCAGCGCTCTGAGCGTAGGGAACAGTTTGAACAATTGCGTCGGGAACACTATCAAAATATGTTTCTAACGGTAGCAACGAATTCGAACGATACAACACGAAGGCGACCATCGTCCAGCGTTACGAGAGAAAGTTCACCAACAAGGAAAAAGAATGATAGTGAAAGCAAGTGAGAAATATGCATGAGAGAGTGGGCAAACATAATTAAACAAAAGCTCTGTTTCTTCTATTTTTAATGATTCTTTCTACTGTTACCAAAAACTGTTGAAAGCTTCAATAAAAACTAAAGAGATTATCGTGAAAGAATTGCAATTTGCTAAAGTTTATTAAATGATTAGTGAAAAAAGCATAAAAAGCTGCAATAAGTAGAGAAAAAGCTTTTGCCACTTGTATGCTGTACACTTAGAGAAAAACTAGTAGACTTCAAAACTTATGTGACTTTTCTTACTTCAGTATATACCGGTTATATGCAAAATCTATAATGCAGTAAGTTTTATGCATATATTCGATAATTCCTTTTAAGCAATCACGAGTTATATGCAAATACGTTGTATTTGAAAGATTATTACAAAATAAACCACAGGTTTAGAAGTTTAAATATATAACTAAAAAAAAAAACAGAATATTCAACAGAATGTTAAATATAAAATGAGATCAAAAATTTTAATATTGCTGTCCTACCGTTTATAATTTGTTTAAAACCGATTCAAAATTTATATGAACTGATTCAAAATGAACGATTTTTTATTTGTTTATACACAATATTTTCTTATAAGCAATTTTTTGCATTTATGAGGCTAAATTTAGTTCTAAATAGTTTTATATTGTTTAAAAATTAAATAATTTTGCATTTAAGCAATATTTGCATATAAGCTGTGCATCTTATAACCGATATATACTGTATAGCGTTTTTAAGCAAGTTTTTTAAGCTGCGAATGAATATAATAGGGAATGATACGCTGACTGTTTAAATATCCATTCTATATTTATGTTTGGGTTCAATTCAATTGCCTGAATCATACGATAATGCAATAACAAAGATATCAGTTAAAGTTTATATTTCCAGCTTGAATCATGTATAATGAGAAAAAAGATATATCTAGCTGACTGAAGCTGAATCATGCAATAACAATAATCCCTAAGAATTGTAACAATCTAATCACAATTAGATAAGAATACACTATTTAGAGTCCTGGGATTTACTTCTGTCGAATTCAAATGGTTTTATTCAAATCTGAGTCAATGAAAATTTTTGCAATATTCGCAGTGTTACCCCTTGACAAATTTGCAAAATATTTAAAATAAAATCATTTGTGTTTCTTTGTTAATTATTGATGCCAAGATGCGTTAGTAATGATCCTTCCGACTCCAGAAAGGTATAAATGGTTATAATCGGTGAAGCATTTTCAAATATATATCGTTTATAAGCAAGTTTTTTGCTTTACACTTAGAGAAAAAGTTAGACTTATAGTAAACCTCACAACTTATGTTACTTTTGGTACTAGAAACATTTTCTTACAACAAAAGTTCTTTTCTATTCTCTTTAACACTTTAAGTCACATGCAATTTTTTACAGTGTACGCATAAATCTTGCACTATATTGTTATATTATCCTTGAGTTATATTATCCTTAAGATAAGTGTCAAATGTCTTAACTCACCTGGCAAATGCCGCAGAGATGGACACTTCGCCATTGTTGTTGTTGTTGTTGTTGGCGGGACTTAAACGCTCGCGCTTAACATTGCTGCTGCTCATGCTTAGCAACTGTTGCTGTTGATGATGATTACTATTGTTGCTACTGTTGCTGCTGCTATTGCTACTGCTACTGTTGTTGTTGTTGTTGTTGCTGTTGTTGTTATTGTTGCTGAGCGTTATATTATTGTTGTTGTTGTTGTGCATATTAGACATTGCTGTGGATTCCATAAGAGCATCCTTAAGAGAGTCTATTTGGGCGCCAGTCATATGCAATGGCGATAGCTTCTCATGCTTAAAATATAAAGCGTAGGCGGCAGCTGCAGCTGCAGCTGCAGCAGTTGCATTATTGGTTGCTGCTGCTACTGCTGCCGATGCTGCTGCTGCTGCTGCTGTGGAGGAGGAGGTGGAGGAGGTTGCTGAATTTGAGTTATTGCCTGCTGCTGTTGCTGTTAAACCTGGTGTTGCAGCAGCTTGCATTATTGAGCTACTATTGCCAGTTGCTGTAACTGCTGCTGTTGCTTCTGCTGCACCAGTTGTTGGGCTACTTGCCTCACACAGCTTTTTTGTGGTATCAATAGATCTATAGCCGCTTAATAGCAGCGAACGCTCACTAAGCATCTTACCAGTATTGCTGACGTTCAGCAACTGTTGTTGCTGCTGTCGCAAATCGCTGGCAAGGCGCTCAAGATGCTTCCGCTTGGTGGCCGCAGCCGCAGGCAATGAGTTAAATTGTTGCTCCTGTGCCTTGTTTTGGTGTTTAACTGGTGTTGCCGTTGTCGCCTTCGCTGGCTTCTGTTGCAATATATCGGTGGGCGTGTTACCTGTAATTAATAGACATACAATGTGTATGTGTGCGTGTGTGAGTCAAAAGAGACAACAGACAAAGAGCAAACAATCAATGAAAGAGAAGGAAGTTTCTACTGTCTGTCTGTCAGTCTGTCTGTCTGTCTGTGTGTCTGCCTGTCTGTCTGTCTGTCTGCGTGTTTGTTGCCGTTGTATTGTACGCGCAGCGCGTTGGCCGCTTACTAAACTTTCTCGGTGTAAATACTAGCTAGCGATAATATTGGAATCAGAATCAGAGATACGGACTACGGAATATATATATATATATATAAGGTATACAAATCCGGGTACATATATAAGCTCAACTTGTACCGAGTTCGGCTCGGTACGTTTCGGTTTGGTTCGCATGCAAATCGGCCAAAGGTTAAAATAACTTATAATATGTTAACAAAACCGTTGACCTGCAATGTTGAACCCCCTAAGCTAATTATAGGGGTGAGTGCCGAGTGCACAGTCAAACACACATACACACCACACACGCACAACCACACACACAATGCGACTAAATGGCGACGCACTGTAACAGCAGCAACAATAATAAAAGAATACAACATTTGGCATATATACAGCTTTACTTGTAAATGTATATATATATACATTATATATATGTATAACATAATTTTGTATAGAATGACATATATATACATATATACATATATATATATATATATTAAACAAACTATAAGTTCCTATGAATATCACTTGATACGCTGACTGTTTAAAGGTCCATTCTATATTTATGTTTGGGTTCAATTCAATTGCCTGAATCATATGATAATGCAATAACAAAGATATCAGTTAAAGTTTATATTTCCAGCTTGAATCATATATAATGAGAAAAAAGATATATCTAGCTGACTGAAGCTGAATCATGCAATAACAATAATCCCTAAGAATTGTAACAATCTAATCACAATTAGATAAGTTTCTAAAGAGAGAAGTTAAAGTAAGAGAAACTTGTACGAAAATATTGTAAATGAAAAATGAATGAAATTTATTAATGCTTTATGATATGTTTTAAAAAAATCTACATAGCTCATATATATAACTGATTAATCAGTTTAAAAGTTTTCTTAGAAAATGTTTATAAATTATTTATAATTTATAGCAAAAGATTAGAACAAAAGGAACCCAAAATAGTATGACAAACTAATATGCTATACTCTTTGCACTACAGTAGAGTATATCAATATATACGCACACACACACACACACACGCACACACTAACTGACTGACTGACTGACCACAGTGGCATACATTGAACTTTATGGTGCGGTTGAAGCTTCCGTCGGCTGCCGTCCAATGCCCATAAATTGTTTATTTACATAGCACAAACATTTATTTATACACTCTTTTTCATCCTCTCTCTCTCTCTATCTGTCTCTATCTCTCTTTCTCTCTCTTTGGCATAAATAATAAATAATTGTAATTTAATTGGCAAAACTAAAAAAAAAAAAGAAAACAAGAAAAGGCAACGTGACGAGCCTTAAAAAAACATTGACCTTTTACATGGTGTAGCTCTATGGTAGGTGCAACTAAAGCTTAGGTGTAAATTAATGCCTGTGCCTAGCCCAGGGTTACATTAACACAAACACACACAAGCACACACACACAGAGACAGCAACATAAATAGTTAAATGAAATATTTACTAGCGAAATTAACAACAATTTGTAGTTTTTGGCTCGTTAGAATCATTGCCAACAATTTGACTGGATGCCAAGTAAAAGATTCCAATCTAACCAGTTCGAGGGTTTTGCTCTGAAGCTTATGTACTGCAATGGGCACCCCTGCGGATTGAGCGTGTATCAAATATCACAGATCTCTACTATATACACATATATACAGTCACACACACACAAACACACACGCACAATCACACACAAAGACATTGCGCAGCCTTATCATAAAATTGAGTTTATCATTAGTTAGCACTGAAATTAACTTGGCTGATTTTTGCCTTTCAAAAAAAAAAATAAAATAAATCTAAAAAAAATGTTGCAACAGTGGCACAATATGCAATAAAAAGTTGCTAAATTGTTTATTTATAAATAATTAAATAATACTTTTTTTCTGCTATTATATTTTTGTTATTTTACATATTATTTTCTATTTTCCCTACCTCGATCTTGATTTCTGTTACATTTGTTTCATTTGCTTTTTAAATTTCATTTCTATTTCAATTCTATTTCCTATACATATAAGTTAGACACACAGTGCTTAGGGTTTGTCAACTTTTTCACCTGTCTTTCAACAGTGTCCAACATGATCTGTGGCCTGTGGCTGCTGATTGGCATCGCTTAGTGCCAATGGTGCTAAGTGCCGAATGTCAAAGAAAACAATAGCAACAACAGCAAACAACAATAACAACAGATATAATATACACTATGCATATAGTATAGAGTATAGTGTATAGAGTATAGGCCAGAGATCGTAGATCGTAGACTCTATACTATATATATGGTAAAACCGTAAACGTAAAGCCCCGAAACATCGCAACATGCGCCAAGCGCGTTGTCGACACACTGTTGACTTTTTTCATTTGGTACTTCTGCTTCTGTGTGTGTGTGTGTGTATGTTCTTTTATCATACTACATATGTGTATGTGTGAAGGTGAGTATATGTATATATATATACATGTATGTGTGTGTCTGTGCATGATCCGCAGAATGACAGGCCGCATGTTGGGTCGACAAGTGTCAATAGTACTAATAGACGACCGTCTATGGGCTAGGCAATGTGAGGCTAGGCAAGACTAGGTTAGGCTATGGTACATTATATATGGCATATGGTATGAGTATATATATATATATATATATATATATATGTATATGTATATAGTTAAAGCTGTGTCTAGGCACGTTCGGTAACAGTGTTCTCAGATAGAGAGAGAAAGAGACACAACGGTAAAGTTCATTGCCATTTGGCTGCTGACTGTTTGGCTTTTGGGGCACGTCACGGGGCCTACAACAACAACAACAACAACAACAGCGTCACGTTGGCAAACACAGCTGCCACAGTGTCGACCCAATCGTCACATCGTTATTATTGTCATGTGACCATGTCAGACCCCTTCTACCACTGCTCTACTACGGCTCTGCTTTCTAGTATCAGTTCCAATCTTTAGTGTAATTTAATTTGGATTTGATAAATTGTTAGGTTTTTATATGACTTTTTTCTTTTTTTTTTTTTGTAGCAGAAGCAGCAGCAACAGCAGCAGCAGCAGCAGAAGCAGCAACATCAACAGCTGCCAACTTCATTTGATGATTTTGTCTAGACGCAGGAGAAGACCTTGATGGAAAACAGTAAATGGTTTCGAGTTAGGGCGTTAAAATTATACACACACACACATATATACACACATATACATATACATATAACAATCAGTTGAAATATATATATATATACAGTCTTTGCTTATCAGCTTTTGACCTCATTTAAAAACCAAATAAAAACGCAACACTCGAGAGCAAATAGAGCCCCAACGATTTATGCGAACTTTGAGACTCGTCACGATTTCTTCTATATACAATTCCTATAAGCGTTATCGTCTATGTAAAACTAGCAATGTGAATGGTGAGTGATGAATGGTGATGGGAAGGGAGAGGGTAAAGGGTAAAAACAGAAAATAAAATTAAAAAAAAATGTTAAGAAAAGTTAAAAGTTTCAACTTTGTGCCAGCAACTGACAAACAAAATAAGCACTAGATAAATGATAAAAGACAGAAACGATAAGCGTAACAGATGATAAAGTCAAGAGAGATCTTGGCTATATATATATATATATATATATATATATATGTAGATATATAGATATATATTTTTATATATATAAAGTTGTTATATAGATATATATTTTTATATATATAAAGTTGTTGTATTCAGCTTTATGCTAAGTTTTATTTCTTGTTAATTTTACCTTTTGCTTAATGAGTTTTCCTTTGATTTGTTACTTTTGTTTTTTTGATTTTGTTTTCTTTTTTTAATGCTGTTTATTTACATTGTTTTTGTCACATTTTTATTAGATAAACATTTTATGGTTTCTATTAAGAATCGTATTCAAAAAGGAACTGCAGAGTTTCATTTTCAGTTTCCTTTAATACCAATTTTTATTGTTATTATTTTTCCCTACTTTACGTGATTTTTTTCTTTATTATATCTCAAGTGTTCGGACAGTCGATCGTTGCGACGCTTTGTCACTTTGTCGCTTTGTCGTCCATTGGTCTGCCTTTGGTTTGTTGTAGTTGTTTTTGGGATCTTATCGCAGTGTTTGTCCAAGTGCCAGTTCAACTACAACAACAACAACAACTACTAATACTACTACTATTACTACTATTATTACTATTGCTATGGTACACGTAAGTAGTTCATATATATACATACATACAAACACACACACACACATATATATATAGGTATATATCTGTATAAAGTCTAAGCTGTTTGCCTACTCTTGTTACTGACTTATTATTACTATTATTACTATTATTGTTGTTATTTTCATTTGTTGCTGTTGTTGTTGCTTCTTTCAGTTACTTTTCGTTTTGTGTTCTTAATTTTCGTTTTTGGTCGCATTTTTATTTCATTTTCTGTAAATCATGTCGCATTTATTAGATCATCAAGGTGTTAAAGATTGTATTGCTGTGCGTGTGTGCGTGTGTGTGTGTGTGTGTGTGTGTATCACGCGTTTCACTGATAACTCTAAACTTTTATATGTATGTATGTGTGTGTGTGTGTGTGTGTTAGTATTGTTGTTGTTTGCTTTAGTTTTGGACATGACACGACACGAGATGCGGTGAAAGTAATTCAAAGTTCATTAGAGACGAATTCTCTGTCAGTCCACGCCCCTTAAACAAACAAACAACGCATACGCCCCTCTGTTTCATGTTTTATCGTTTATCAAATAATATTTTGTGCTTCATTTTTTAGTGTTTTTATTACATTTTTTTTGTAATCATTATCAACAACAAACATTAACTGAGAAATAAAAATATTTTCTATAACAATTTTTTAATGCACAATTTTATATATGGAATTTAGTTGAATTTTGTACGCTTCAAATGAACTAGTTCCTCTATATATTTTGTATATAAATTTAGCTCAACTTTTAATCAGTTGTAGTTTTTTTTTATATTATTATTCTTGTCTATATAATAACTGTAGCATATTATAAAGATAACAAATTACAGACGGGGTAAAATCAAAGTTTTTGAAAAGTTTTAATGAAAACCTTTTAAAAAAAAAGGGTTGTATAGGGTTATTAAAACCTTTTAAAAAGTATGCTTACTAGTCTATAGTTTTATAACTTATATCGTGTGGCAAGTTAAGTGCAACAATTATATTGCATTATGCAAAGTTTCTTTATAAAATTTCTTGTTGCCAATTAACCCAAATGTGTTTACACTTTATATGCCTAATGAATATATAGCCGTTATACGATAGTTACCAGTCATAAACTCCACTCAGTTATAGGCACATAAAAGCCATAAATAATACCAACTGATATGCTAGGCACAAATACACACACACACCTATATATATAGCTATGTATATAAGGGAGTAAACTGAGTGTTGGCAGCAATTCTATGGCTAGAACATTGGGCTAATTGCAACCTCTAGATATGCATGTAAACAGATATAGATAATGCACAATATATATATATATATATATATATATATATATATTTATAAGTGGTATGTATAGAGAGGGGGTTGCAATGTTGCGAGTTGCGCGCTGCAAGTTGAGTGATAAAAGCCAAAACGGTAAGCAATTAGGTAGAAGAATAACCAAATAAGTGGCGGATAGTTGGAATTTAAGCAGTGCGCGTCTATGCACAAGTGTTGGGTGTAGGAGAAGAAGAAGAAGGGGTAGCAGGAGAAGAAGCAGAAGTAGGGGCATAAGTAAGAGAATGTAGGGGAGCTGTTGGAGAAGCAGAGGCTGGTTGGGGTTGAGAATGAGGTGTATGAGGTGTATAAGGTGCAACTAATGTGGGCATAGCGCACACGCGAATATGCAGCCATGCAGCAACATAAGACATGCAACTGCAACTGCAACAGCAACTGCAAATAGCAGCAGCAACAACAACAGCAACAACAACAGCAACAACAATAAGAGCAACATCAACAACAGAAGATGAAAAATCAACGAATCTCTTGTAAATTTATGAACCTGAACCTGGAGGCCAAAGACAGCAAAAGGAGGGTAACAAAAACTCAAAAGAAAAACACTAAGAAAAACTGTGGAAAAAACAACAAAAACAACAGCAACAACAACGAAAAAACAAAAACAAAAACTTGAAGTAAAAATCAAATTAAAACCAGAGCAAGCAAGCACGAAATTTCTAAGGAAATTTCACCCCGTATACGTAGTACTTGTATCTATCTATGTGGTTTGGTGGTTTGTTAGTTTGGTGGTTGGCGGTTGGCGGTTGCAAGTTGCCAGTTGCCAGTTGGTTGTTGCTTGTTGGTTGTTTGTTGTTGGCTGTTGCTTACTTTGCGGCATGCAACAACAAATGGCTTTGCCATGAGATGTTTTCCAGCCTTGCCACTGGTGAATGACCAAAGCGCATTAAGCCAGCCAAAGCAGCCAAGCCAAGCGACCAAGTGCAACAAAAATATATATATATATAAGAAAAAAACAGCAAAAAAAAAACCTGTGCTAATTATTATTTAGTGCAGTTCAGGCAAGAGGCAGAGCCAATGCCACTGCCATTGCCACTGCCACAGCCGCAGCCGCAGCTAGTGCAAATGCAACTAACATTGGCATTGGCATTGGCATTGCCATTGCCATTGCCACTGCCACACAGCCTCAAGAGTCTAGTCTGGGCTCTTAGGCTGGCTGCCACAGCAATCTGCACCAATTTAACCAAATAAGGCGCTTTTAGCGGCCAAATGCATTGCATGCAACTCGCTCAAGTTGAGCTCGCGCGCGCGCGCACGCCCCCCTCTCTCCACTGCTCGATCAGTCGGTTTGCTCCTCTTGCCACAACGCACATTGCAACAAGAGAAATCTGCAAAAGTTGAAAGGCCCCTATAGCTGTACTCTATGTATATGTGTACTGTATGTGTGTATGTGTGTGTGTGTGTGTGTGTTGCACCTGTTTTACAGGAATTTAGAATCCAAGCGTCGTCGATAATAAACTTTAATGCTAATAGTAGTTGTACATCATCTGCAATGGACCGAAAAGCCAAAGACACTGCCCAAACTTCACTCTGCAATTGATAAACAGAGGCAGAAAGAGAGAGAGAGAGAGAGAGGGCAGAAAGAGTGAGAGGAAGAAAAGGTAAAACTGTGTGGCACAGGTAAGAATCAAATTCCATTAAAGCAATTATGTGCCACAAGTCACAACAACAACATATAATTTGCAACAGCAACAGAACAAACGCAATGCAAAGCGCTTAAGATGACTTTTTGAGAAGCGCAAAGAGAGGCGACATTTTGATAAATAAACAAAAACAATTTTATACCAAGTTAATAGCAAATAATTTCTATAGAAAATCAAAACAAAAATTATAGAGGAAAATGCGTACATTCTGAGAGGTTTAACTGTACTTTTAAGCGTACAACTTTTTCTTACAGGGTATCTCAATGTCATTGATAGTCAAGCTTTATGCTTTAAAACTAAATTATGCCATGTGGCATGTGCCATGTGCAATGGCCCGTAATTAGAATTTTTGATTAGGCAACCCATCAACTGGCAATCAGACCAACAGACAGACAGACCAACAGACCAACAGACGAACAGACAGATAGCTTAACTCGGGTTGGGTCTGGCTATGGGTCTGTTATAGTCTCAGTTCCTGGTTAAATGTTAACCGTTACCAGTTTGTCCAGTTCAAATGGCAGAAGGTGTTAATAATTTATGAAATTTACCATTTGCACTCATTTGAAAATTGAATTTGTTGCATGCTGCACCCCACTGTTGCAACTTGCCGCTATAACTGACAGTTACCGTTAGATATCCACTGTCAACAAGTCTGTTAAAAAAAATGTCTTGACTTAGTTTCCTTAATGTTGATTTTTAATCAAATAATTGTGAATTGATATACAAAAAAAGAAAAAAAAAAAAAATGAGGAAGAAGTTAGACGAAAGAAAGTTTTAAAGATGTTTAAAAAGTAGCTGTAATATGCGGCAATGTTGCATGCTGCATGTTGCCTCTAAAATGACAGCCAAACATCAATCCAATGCTAACTAGAGCAGTTAATAGAAGAAAAGTTAAAGTCAAAATTGAAGTCCAAGTGAACTTTATCGATATCTAATGTGAATAAATATATATAGTATATACATATATATATATAAGGTATTTATATATAGCATATATATATAGCTAAAAAACTGAACAATCCATTGATCATTTGCTGAATTATTAAGTAGAAAAGAGAAAGATATTGCTGCTCCTTCTCATAGAAACAACAGTCAAAACTGAGGTTAAAATGAACTTTATCGATTACAACTGTTTATAATTATATATAGTATTAATATATAGTATATATATAAAGTTAGAAAACTGAATAATACACTAACAATTAGCTTTATTATATAGGAAAGAGATTAAAATGCTTTCTGCTCTCTACAAAAATCACACGAAAAGGAACAAACTGCATATCCTTTAAGCCTCTTCTTAAAGCAACTAAATTTAATTACTTGGAGCTATAAATTAATTTAAATAATTACGAAATTAATAACAATTTGAAGCGCTTTTAATTTGTTGATAAAAACACTGAAAACACTTTGATTAAATTACCAAAAAAAAACAAATAGAAAAAAAAAGAAGTTGGCGGAAAAAAACAATTTGCCAATTGTCGCTGATAGTTTAAAAGCGAATGGCAAACACTCAGGCAGGCAGTTGGGGTGGGGTGGGGTGGAGTGAGAGGAAAGGAAAAAAAACCAGCTGTGCAACTGCCACAGGGGCAAGATGCTGTTTGATGTCTTTTAACGTCGACTTGCTGTGGCGTAGAAAAATCAAGTGCAGATTAATTAAATTCGATAATTAAATGAACGTAAGCGTAGAGTTGAGATCGTGTCTGTTTGTGTTGTGTATGTTGTTGCACTGTTGCACAGTTGCACAGTTGCAAGCTGTTGGTTTTGTTTGTGTCTTGAAGCTGCTAGCATTTGGCAGCTTGAATGCACATCGAGGGTGCCCCGTTGCGGCGTCTCTTCGCCTAATGCATTTCTGTGATTTGGGCGCAGCGAATTAATGCGCAGCGCTCTATAAATTTGTCAGCAATTAAATGTGGCAGCTGCAAGTCCAATTTACCCCATACCCCCATGCACACTATCCTGCCGCAACAAACAAAGAAAGAGAGATAGAGAGAGAGAGAGAGAGAGAGAGAGAGACAGCGTTTCATATAGTTAGCTTTAAAGTGTAACTTGTGCCATATATCAGTTACAAGTGGCAGCAGGCAACTTGCCTCAACTTGCTGCATGCCACACGTCTCCTTTTTGGCATTATATATAAATAAAGTTTTTGTTGCTGACTAAACGATAAAAGCCACAAACTCTGAACTTTATAGACTGTCTTACAATTTTTGTTTTAACTTTGACTGTAGCCTCTTGACTTCTGGCTGCAACAGCATCAATAGTAACAGCAACAGCAACAGCAACAGCAACAACAACATCAGCATCAACGGCACATCGAAATGGCCAAATAATTCCGCATGCAACTGCCAAACACTTGATTGATATTTGGCGATAAAGAAAATGCCGCAACAAGCTACTCAAACTTGAACTGAATCTCTAAACCTAACTACCTCTACCCCTCTCTTTCGCACACATACACACACTCTATGGCACTATCTTGCTCTCACATTCTGTTGCAGTATGTACTAAACTCGTCTAGCTGGCAAAAACGGTGCATGTTGCACATAAATTTATCGAGTTCAAGCGCAGTTGTTGCAAATTTATGGCAACTGCCACAGCGAATGTGGCAGGCAGGCCAACTGGACCTCAACTTTATATGTATATATATATATATATATATTTTTTTTATTTTTGGGGCGTGTGCCTCTTCTATGCATGTGTGTGTCTGTATGTGTGTCTCTGTGTGTGCCATCCTGTTAACAACTTGTGAGTGTTGCTTGTTAATGATAGCCAAGTCAATGCAACAAGTTACAAGCTCTAAGTATTTGGCTCAAAAACACACACATTAGGCTTCAAAAACAACTTATTTGAAAGGATATGAGCTTTACAAAGCTGCTTCAATAAGCTTTTAATATAAAATAAAGTTAACTTTCAACAACTTTGCTGCTTGTGGCATAATGCCACAAAATCGAATAAAAGTTGCTCAAATATTTTGCTATTTCACACTTTAAATTTATATATATAAACTTAGACATATATATAAATACATATATATATATATATATATGTGCTATATGTATATATGCACATATTAAATAAATGAAAGAAAGAGATAGATATATATATAAGTAGCTGCTTTCAGTTGTTGTCGTTTTCGCCTTGTGTTCAACAAGTTCAAGCAGTTCAGAACCTTTGCACGCGAACTTATCGCCGTTGTGTGGCGACACAGGCACTCGACAGTCTTGTCTGCTTAAAGTGGACCGAAAACAACATACAAATAAAAACACTTATATATATATATATAAATATATATATATTTTATAATAAACAATTAAAACTTTACTAATATAACAAAAATATTAAATAAAAAATAAATAAATGTGAATTGCTTTGAAAATTTTGCAATATTTCGTTAACTATTTCTGTTTATCGATAAATTGTTTGTTATCAATTTATACGCAATTTTTACACACTTTTTCAGTTATGTTTTTTTTTTATTATTTGTTTTAACTGCATAGATATAGTAGAATAAACAGAGTTTGATTAACTCAAAAAAATACCCCAATTCCTTGAGGCTTAGCAACAAAAAATTTTCATAAAACTGATTATTTGGCTTGACCCTTTTTTTTCTATGAAAAACTATATACATATATATGTATATATATATATAAATACATTCATTTGTGCTGCTTTCTCAATATGTAGTATGTATTTTGATTGTTTCGTAAAGTATTCATAATCAAACAATAGCAACAACGACAACAACAACGACAACAACAACAGCTACAATCAACAAACGGGCAACAATGTCGCGACTGATTATATAAAATAAATATCTTTGACTTGAACTTTTGCTGTGTTGACTGTTCCCATTTTGCCTGTACATATACTAATACACACACACACATGTACATGCATATAAATATGTATATATATGCGTATACACATGTATTTAAAAAAAATAAAACCGAGCAAAAAGTCAAAGCAGCAAAGCGGTCGCCGCGTACAAAATTCAACAGCAGCAAATAACAACAGCAACAACAACAACAACAATAACCATAACAGCAGCAAGCAAGCGGGCTACATATAGTACACAGATCAGCCACCAACAACCACAGCAACAACAATCAGCAGCAGCAACAGCAACAACAACAACCACAACAAATGTATACACAAACGTCAAAAAAGTCAACTGCGCCGCTGCCATTTGATAAGAGGCCACAAGTGTAAATATAGACGACGACACCAAAAACAACAACAAACAGCAACAGCAGCAGCAGCAGCAGCAGCGACACCGACACCGACAACGACAGCAACGACAGCGTCCACGACCGTTGACTGCCCGAGTCAAACGTGGACGTTTCTTTGCTTGCATATGTATGTGTGTATGTGTGTGTTATAGAGTCAAAGAGAGCATGCCGTAGAAAAGAGAGCAAGCAATATAAAAAGCAAGAGTATGCCAGCCTAGCTATAAACGTTAACGTACGCTCTTTTGGCCTTTGCCGTACCACACGACGTATGCGCAATGCGCTTCGTATAAATTCGCTCGCATTCGTTCGGTTTTTTTTTTTTGATTGATACGAAGAGCATTCGCCTTCGCCCTCATTGCCTTTGTGTTCGCTGTACTTTTGCTTTTGCTGCAGTTCAGCAGAGTTCATTTTAGGCACTTTGATTGTTGTTATTGCTGTTGTTGTTGTTATTGTTGCGTTAAATATATATTTATATAAATTTTTTAAATACACTTTTTGGCGACGTTTGCGATTTTTAGATTGCTGTTTACGTGGGTGGGAAGAGCAGCAAATTACGTGCTTAAATGTGGCGTAAACTGATATATAATACAGCAAAAAGATTCCTTTATAGCCAACAAGCTGAGCTTCAACAGAAATTGGGTCAATTATGAAGGTGTCGCGTGTGTGTGTGTGTGGAGAAACAACAAATGTAAAGAAATATGAAATCAAATATAATCAAAAAAATAAAAAGATGCCAAAGCTTAAATATGAATCAATTGCAATAAAAAGGCAAGTAAAAGGACTAAGGATACGCCCATAAAATAATATACAATTACAGTTATTTAAGTAGATTTCAAAATAAGTTTTCTTCTCTCTACCAAAAAAGGTGCAAAAGAAAACAACAACAACAAAAATCAATTTTCACCCAAGTGACAAAAGATAAACGCTGTAATTTATGCAATATCAATGGCCATAATGATGCACATACAGCAACAACCACAACAACAACCACAACCACAACAACAACAACAACAACAACTTGCAGTCACAAAAAGCAACAACAACAATAAGTTGGGTACATTGTTTTGGGGCATCGTCTTTATAAAGACTTACAACAATGCGATTAAATGACGCGTGCACCATGCAATTTAACAGCTCAATATTTGCATAATAACAGCGCGTGACAACAGCAACAGCAACAGTACCAACTACAACAACAACAACAACAACAGCAACAATAGCCAAACAACAACCAATAAGAAACAAAAGACAGAACCCAATGAAACCTCAAAATCCAAATGAGGCACAAAATTTAACCAATCGAAGCGATTCAATCGTAGCAATTGCAAGTGTTCGGTAGACTAAACAAAGGAATCACTGGAAACAGATATGTGGGTGGATTAAGTTCAGTCAGGCGGTGTATGGGGTAGGAGGGGGGGGGGGGGGGGGGTGAAGAATTCAATGGTATTTCACTTCAAGTTGATCATAAATTGCAACTTGGCCAAAAGGCGCTCCGATGACGGATTGACAAATCGCATTTGCTTTCATGTGGAGAAGTTAAAAGGTAAATGGAAAGGCGGTGCTCTGTGACAAATTTATGAGAAGAGGCTTTTGTCTCTTGCCTTGCTGCTGATGATAATGATGTTGATGTTCATAATGATGTACAGTTGGTGGTGGCACGTGAAGACGCGCCAATGTTTATGACTCTGGCCAAGGTAATAATTTGCCAACAATTTTTCAAACAACGAACTGCGCCTCAAAAGCAATGTACCAAGAAGAGAAGAGAAGCTGTCTACCAGATGATGTTGATAATGATGTTGACAACGATGATGATGATGATGATGACGATGATTATAATAATAACAATGGTAATAATGATGATGATGATGATATGGTATCATTATGATGATAATTTGCATTTTAAATGCGCGACAATGCGGCACGTGAAGCCCAAGTTGTATACAAGACTGAAGATTTAAGTCTAAAGACAGAAGACAGAAGACAGAAGACAGTAGACAGAAGACTGAAGACGAAGACGAAAACGAAGCTGGCCAAGTTGTTGTTGGCAATCGTATCTTTAAGCCATTTGAATACCAAACTGAATACTATATAGAAAACGTAGTATTGCATGCATTTTGGCTTAAAGTACTCGCACTGTTAGTGCAATTCCCTCTTGCAACTTCTTTGCAACTTCTTTGCAACTTTGCAACTTCAACTTCAGTCACTTGGCTTAAAGGCAGTCGCCTTATTTGGCTTTGGCCCAAAACATCTTCGCTTCAGCCATACAAATTTGTCACACGAAATTGGTGTTTGTGACAAATCGAGTGGAGTATAGTCACCCAAACCAAGAGGATTGAAAGAACACATACATATATATATATATATATATATATACAAGGATTGTAGATAAAGCCAAGGGTATGGAATAGGATAAATTTCTCGATTCTCTTATGCGGTGACAAGTGATTGAACTATTATACGAGTACTCGTCTTATATGGCTGAATTGTAATGAATGTTTAGGTGCTGCTCATATGCATTTTTGGTTATACAGTTAGCATTTAGACCTGGCCAAAAACAAAAAACAAAACGAAATACAAAAGAAATTGCATTATAATTTGAGGAAAGTTCAATGAGAGAATGTGCGTGAGAAAAGTAGAGAAAGTAATGCAAAATAGACAAACCATAAAAAGAATTTCCAAAAAATTGAGTAGAAATACTAAAGATAAGCATACTAAATATACAATATTTAAAATAAAGAATGTATAGAGATTAAAAGATAAGATAAGAGAAGAAAGTGGAGAACATATATGTGTATATAAATATATATATAAAAGACAAAGCCAAGTTAAGAAACTGAATGAAAATACTATGCCAAAAAAGTAGTAAAAAATAAACAATGAATAAAAACGTATTGAAAAGAAATGAAAACAATATAAAATTAAAAAATAAATAAAATAAAAATATATATTTAGATATATCTATATAGATAAATATAGCTACTGATCTGAGTATTACCATATATAGTATAGTTAAACTCAAACATATATGGAATCAGGTTTTTTTTTTTATTATAAATGAACTCTAATCACTTTGAGTAGTTTATTTTAATTGAGTGAAATGTTAATTTTGTAATAGCCTCAGCTCAATTTAGATCAGAACTTATTTATGAGTTAAGCTAAAGCACAAACTCTCTTTCAATTAATTTTAAAGACAATTTCCATCAACGTTGTGAAGTGAAGTGCAACGGAGTAGTTAACTTAACCACAAATATCCAGCAGATAGCCAACTAATTGAGACATCATCAGTGGTAAAAAAAAAAAAAAACCGGGTTGAATAAATGAATGAATGCTCGTATAGTATAGTATACGAGTAGGGAGAATGGAATAGTCTTAGTCGTAGTCACTAAATAAGCATAAAAAATATATATATGTATAAGCCAGAGAGAAGAAGTAAAAGGCAAGTGTAAATAGCGCATTAAGCGCCAGAGGAAGTCAGCAAATGGCCAAGAGAACGTCTCCAACTTTAACATCATTTCCAACTCCATCTGCAACTACATCTCCCATCTACCCCATCTACCCCATCTACCCCATCTCACATCTTCAAGTTTCATCTGTGACTACAAAAATCTGGTAGATATCCTCAAAGTATCATCTGAAAGACGCACGCCCAGGCTTCAGACATAAAATCAGCAACAATTTAATAGCAATTTTACAGCGTGTGCGCTGCAAGTCTTTCGAATGTTTTTAAACCTCCAGTTACCCGTTGTAAGTTGCAAGTTGCCAGTTGCAAGTTGCCCGTTGCCAGTTGCCAGTTGCCAGTTGCCAGTTTACCAGTTAAGAGTTTCAAGTTAAGAGTTAACTTTAGCCGCAGGTTCAGGTTCAGTTCCAACCATTTCCAGCTACAACTTCAACTGATAATGAAGATTAGATGTTGTTGCATTTGAAGAAGTCTTGGTTAAAAAATTTTGTTGAATTTGTTTTTTCTTTTTTTCATTTTTTTGGTTTTTTCTTTTTGTCATTTTATTTCTTCTTCTTTATATTTACAGGACTCATACAGGAAGTGGCAACTTCATTTAATGGCAGCTGCGACTGGCTAATCTCAAGACGCAAAACGCAAGACTCAAGACCTCAAAACTAACTAAACACTGAAGACTCTATAGACTCTGTATAGACTCTTAAAGAAGTTGTCAAAGGTGGAGAGCAAAAGTCGTTAAAGCCGCAAGGCAAGTGAAAAGTTCATTAGACGAGTCATAAAATTCCAACCAACTCGCAGAAATGCTTAACGTGTCAGCAATTCAATTTGTAATTGTGAACAGCATTCGAAAAATTCGACAAAAAAAAATAACAAAAATAACAATGAAAAAGTCAAACAAATAAATGTTTATGTAACGACTAAAATATACCCTATAATGAGATAAATAAGTTCAATTTTTTAATTGGAAATAACTAAAGAATATATTACAATTAGAAACACTATCGAAAGTTACTTTAATGGCGGATTTATGTATATCAGAAGCTGAGCTAAGCGTGAGCCAAGACCCAAACCTCTATGGAAGCCTGTGCCTACAACTTAACTTAGATCTAAACCAATCAATCAGTTCAACTTTGCTTAGTATGTAGCAATTATTTCAACAGATCATATATCGAGATCACATATATTAATGTATCTAACCCTATATATGATATCTGTTATTTCAATATCTGACTATAACCCTGTACTTTAAACCCTTTACAAATTATATTTATATATTTAAATATCTTCCCCAAAAATACTATCCAAGCTTTTAACTCTTTATATTATTATAAAGTTTACTTTTGATTTAAGTCATGAATATATAACAACCTTTTTCATGATATGATAATATATATTATATATATTATAATAAACTATATATTATACTAAACTTAGACCACAAGGTATAACTATTTTAAGCTAGGCATCTGCCTTTCTTCGCAGGTTTACGGGGTATTTAAAGAATATATATCCAATATATATATAGTGAAGCAACTGTCATACGAACATTGACCTCTTCCCTAAGGTTGGTTCCCAGTTTTGGACTTATTCGACTACACTTTGGATAACCAATTGGTAACTGGGCGTATGTACGTGATCGAATAATGAATAACTTTCAAATTGAATGATCAAACACGACGAAAAGACGTCAAAAACCAAATGAAAAATAAAAAATAAAACGTTAAAATAAAAAATAAAACACTCACACACAATTCAACCGAGTCGAGAATTTGTTGGTTTTTGGGTGTCATAAAGCTGGCGAGGCCAACATAAGAAAATAATAATAAAAAAAAAGAAAAAAAATTCAAACTTGGCCAAAAGCTGTTAGAGCCGTCTTTCGTCTCTAGCTAAGCTAACGTTAGCTCTTCTTGGGGTCACGCGCGTTGTGAAGGAGGCAAAAACCAACAAAACCAAAAATCAAAAACCAAAAACCACAAAATACAAAAAAAAAACTAATAAAACAGCAGCAAATACACAAAATTCTTCTTGAAGCAAATAAAGATTGACAAGCTTTTAAAATTGATCAAAGTGTAGGTTGATTTTAGATATATATCTTTATATATAAATCTGTTTGATATATTCAAGGTTGGTTTTCATCACAATAGAACTTTCTTTTATCTGCTTACTTTATCCATATATATATATACAGATTTGAATCAGTATCTAAATCTGTATATATCTTTATATTTCTTTCTCTATAATTATACTTTGTAGCATTAATCATATAGATATAGTATATACTAATGATATCATAAGTCTGACAGTTAAACCTTAATCAAACAAACGAGTTGTGTAGCTGATCTCAGTATATATACGTATATATATAATATCTATAGAGTCCTATAACATTAAAAATCGTTTAACCTTAGGGCTTTGCATCTCTCTTCTCAAATGATATCAATCTTTTTTTTTTTTTGTTTCGTTTTTTCTACCATTTTTTCTGGGGTCGTAAAATGCCTCACCTTAGCAGGTTCTTGGCCGTATCGTAATACCCACCCGCACCCACAAGCGACAACAGAAATGTTAATAAGCGACACATTTGGGATACAAATACACACACACACACACACACACGCAAATATATATACTTATACATTCTCATATCATATGGAAATCGCATACCCGTAGATAGCACCTCCTCTTTTGAGTTATAATACTCGCAATTTAGGCATAACTCTCAGCTTCTCTCTCTCCCACTCTCTTTCCCTCCCTCTCCTTTCCTCTTTCTCTCTCGCTATCTCTCGCTATCTCTCTCTCTCTATCTCTCTCTGTCTTTCTCCGTTTGTCAGTTGAGTCGATTTGCCAATTCTCATTAATATTTTGCTCACGTTGCGACATTTTGTCAATATCTGCGCCAATGATCGTCGCATGTGCCGCCTCCGCTACCTTTGCCATCATCCACACCCCCCTCCGGCATAAACCCATATTACCCCCATTAACTGGAGGTTATATCTGCGCCTCAACCTCTCCCTTTACCCTTTTTTACCACATTGACTATCGTTCAATGATTCTTTTTTAATTGAATTCTAAAAACGTTGTCAGTTCTTTTGTTTCTTTTTTGTTTTCGTTGGGGCGCTACGCGTTGGTATCTACATATATATATATAAATATATATACATATATAAATATATATACATATATAAATATATATACATATATATATATATATATATACGTTTATATAGGGAATATGTTTATAGCTTCATATGCTATAGGGAATATGTTATGGTTGAAAAATAGTTGCAACCTTGCGCTGTACCTTGAGGTATTTCCTCTTGGAGCTGTTAAAGTTTTGCAGTTATCTGCCAGATATGCATAACCCAAAGGTAATTTGTATAATTGAATTGTTAAGGATACATCGGCATAAGATATAGATAGAGTATAATAGTAATTGTATGCCTTGTGATAGGAGTAATGGATATAGCAAAGCTTAGGGCACTTCTTATAGGCGGGCTTGTAGCATGGATTGCATCAGGAGTTGTGGCAGGAATTGTGTCAGAAGTTGTGGCAGGAATTGTGGCAGGAAGTGTGGCAGAGTTTGTGGCAAGCCTTGTAGCAAGACTAGTGGTAGGATTTGTGGCTTGACTTATGTTACGCCTTCTGATAATTACTTGCAAGTTTGAGCTTAACCTTTATTTATTGGCTTTTGAATGAAAAGACTTCTGGAGAATGAATTAATCAATCAAAAGACTTGAAGTCTGATGATATAGTAAACTTACAGTTTTGAATATAATAACTATATATATCTTTCTATATAGCGAATCGTAACATTATAAGGTGTTCTTTAGTAGAAAGCTCTAATTAACCTTGTGGCTGTTTGTTTGTTGTTATTTTTGTTACTTTATACAAAACTGAAGTTATAGAGTATAAATCGGATATATATATATTAACGGATATATATACAGGGTATACACAGTATATATATAGTCTATATATAGTGTATAGAGTAGCTGTTATAAGTACCTACATAAATTAAGGAAAGTATTCAAAGTTAATTGATGGAGATGTTTACGAGGTGGGATGGGTATTGGCCACTTAATGGATAAGCCTCTGTTTGCCTGTGTATGTGTGTGTGTGTGTGTGTGTGTGTGTGTGTATGTGTGTGTGTGTTACAGGTGTTGGTAATGGTATTGCTGTTGGTATTCATTGCTGTTGTTGTTGTTGTTGTTTTTATTGAGCCGTATTTCGCGCTCTTGGACTTGACAATTACACGGTTAGTTTTTTTATTTTATTATTATTTTTATATATATTGTTTTTAACATTATTTTTATTTTTGTTTCAATGACGCTCGCTTAATTTTGTTACAGTCATGGTTAACACACACACAACCACACACACACACACATACACATACTACTAAATAGCTTTTTATGAACACCCAAGTTTTGTGTGTTTCTTTTCAAGTTGTTTTTTTATATTTTTTATTTCAACTTTTAGCTATTATTATTATTACATTTATTACAAATATTTTTTTACTCATATGATATTCAAGTTCAATCGTTAATGTACAACACATACACACACACATATATATATATATATATATATATATATATATATTATAGTATAATCAACATTCATCTGTAGAAATGAAATGTTTAAGATTCCAAAGTAAAAAATTGTTGGCTGAAAGTGTCACCTTTGTTTGAACCTAAGTACAGATCGTATAGTTATCGTTAATTAATGTCAATTTCTATTCAATTAGAGCAAAAGTCTTTAGGGGTCATAGAAATTAATGAACTCTTGAACTCTTTTACTCAGGCAGCGGCAAAGTTGTTTCTCTTTTTGTTTTAATGTATGTGAATTATTAAAGCAAAATTGAATTGAACTTTAGATAGAAGAGAAAATGTATAATAAATCAGAGGAAAACTTCAACAACTAACTGTAATCTTAAAGAATGACACGAAAAATATAATATATAGATTATGTCTATAATATATATATATATAGTGCTAAGGCAACAGCTAATCACTTTTATCTGTAAAGAAACTCTATAGAAAGATATCTGAGCAAATTTAGGACACAACATAAAGAAGGCAACTCAACTGTTTAGACGCTTTCCAGTTGTATCCGAACTGTGAATATTCCACGTAATGTTGTCTGGGCAATTGAAAGGCTGACCTTAATGATGGATAAGTCGACACCTGACTAGTAAGATAGATGCTGTTAAACCTTTTGACAAAGACAGCAAAAAAAAAGAGAAAAAAAACTAAAAACATACGCTTAGGAATGCAAAAAGTAAACAAGTTGAAATTTATGTGCTAGAATTGATAGACTATAGAATACCCTGCAAATGCAAAGGGTATATATGATATATAGAACAAAATAAACTTGGATTTCTTTAGAAATTATTAGGATACTGTTATTTTTCGTGGGAAATACAGTACAATACAAACATATATATGTATATTATATGTATTTATATTAATACATACACATGTATGTATATAAGGTTTATCTATATATAATGTATATGGTATATGATCTGCTTTGCCCCCCTCCACACTAAAGAATATAACATTCTGTTTATATATTCTAAACGTGTCTAGGGTATAACAATAAATACAGCTAAAGACGCGCTGCTTTAGTCAACGTCAGGTGAGAAGACGATGACGATGACGACGACGACGCTAACGTTGACAGAGACGACAACTCATTATTGATGTGGCTCAGTTGAAACTGATGAATAAACGTCGACGTCGACGTCGATGTCGATGTCGACGTCCACTCCCAAAGTACGATCTGAGCACAAAAGGCGCGGGCGTCGCTTTGGGTGACAATGGCGGCTGCGTGTCGTAAAGCTCAGAGAGCAAAGGCAAAAAACAAAGTAGGAAACCTGCGCGACATCGCATATCCCTCTCACCCTCTCACTCTCTCTCTCTCTCTCTCTCTCTATCTCTCTGTTACTGTTGCCTTTGTCTTACAATTGCTGTTGCTGTTTTACTGGTGCTTTATTTGCGTTGGCTGTGACCGCGACGCGTATAATTTACACGTTTTGCTCATTTGCGATTCTAGGCTCGCAACTGAAACAAAATAAATGAATTAAAGTTGCAAAAGAGCAGATAAAGGGGTGTACCCAGAGACAGAGAGAGAGACAGAGAGTGAGAGGGGGGGGGGGGAGAAGAAAAAGGTGCTGTGCGGTACGCACAAGGGCACAGCACAAGATCCAGCACACACACACACGCACACATAAATAAAACTCAATGCGATACTCTTAACCAAGACGAGTGAAATTCCAACAAGTGGCGTAATTGCGCCCTGCGGCGGCTACCGTGCGGCCATCGATAGCCATTTGCTTGTCTCTTATACCGAATAAGGGTGAAGGTAAAGAAGGCGAGGCAGCAACAGCAGCAGCAACAACAGCAGCAACAGCAGCAGCAACGGCAGTAAAATCGCAAATCATAACTACAACAAATAATAAATAAGTGCGGCAACAACAGCAACAACAAAGAAAAATGAAAAAAAAAACTGCATGCAAGCAAGAAGCCAAAGCTAAAGCCAAAGTTCCAAAGAGCCAAAGAGCGAAAGAGCAACAAGTGTGCGTGTCTCAAGTCGTTTAACTGCTGCTGCTGCCGAGTGCAAAGTTGAGCAGACATAATGAACGAGGACGAGTAGATAAAAGGCAGACAGAGAGAGAGAGACAGAAAGGCATAGACAGTGGTGGATTGAAGGAGACGCAAAGGCAGCAAAGGCAGTGGATACGACTGCGCAGTCGTCGCTGCTCGTCATCGACAACTGCACGCCATCGGCATATAAAAAATGATGAAAAAAGTAAAAATAAAACAAAAACAACAAAATAACATTGCGCTTTCAACTTTTTATGCTCTTTCAAAGAGAGAATTTTGGCAAATGCATAAACCATGCAACTTTTATTAATAGCAAAGCTTAAGCTTAAGATAAGCGCAAAGGCATAAAATAAAAAATAATATCAATGAGTTTATTATAAACATTTTTTGATTTATATTTATTTATATATATATATATATCTAATATCAATTTATATCAATTTATAAATATTTATATAATTTTCTGTCTGCATTTACTTTTATTTCAGCTGTAAATTAATATCAACTGAAGAACAAAGACTTTAATAGGATAGTGTATATGCCATTCGGTTCTTAGGTATATTACAACTCAGGCTTTCCTATAGTCTGCTGTGCTTTTCTTCTTCTCCCCCCCCCCCCCCCTTTACTACTACTTCTTGACTTACTGCAACTACTTTGGCTGCTGCTGCTGCTGTTGTTGTTGCCTTTGCTGGCAACGCTCACAGTTCGCAGTTCTCAAGTCTCAGTTCCAGACAAGTCAACATTCCATGGCCATTTGCAGGGCATAAGTTCGCGTCAAAGGTTTCAAGTCAAGCCGTGCAAAAAACAAAAACAAAAACAACAACAACAACAAAAAAAAATAAAATAAAATGAAATAAAATAAAATACAGCGTGCCAAAGAGTAAAGCGCAACAACCGACAACAACAACAACAACCGACAACAACAGCAGCAACAGAAGGCAACAGGCAAAGGTTATAAATGCAGCGCTGCTCATATTGATATTGTATAAGTAAGTAGTTACACCCTACATATAATGCAAAGGGCATATTGGCAAAAGCTTAAACTTAGCATATATATATATATATATATATATATGCTTGAACGATATGAGCAGTTAAGCTGATTATCAACAGCAATAGACAAGCATCTTTCACTGAGAGAAAGGTTAGATTAGCCAAGTGTATTCTATCTACAGGGTGGCCCATCTATCGTTTGCTTTTTGAACTATCGATAATTTTGACTTTGACATTTCGAATGTCATTGTCAATGTGTCAGATATTTAGTAGAAGATTTGCGGTTTACGAAATGGTTAAAATCAAATCAAAATTTTGAAATTTTTTTATAGCGATTTTAAAACGCAAATCTTTCGTTGACCACCCTATATATGTAGGGTATCTATTGATCAAGTTTAAGTTATTATTCTTGCTGTATTTATATTAGCCTTTTAGAAGGAGCAGCAATAAAGACGATGACGACGGGGTCGCTTCTGTTTCTCTGTGTGTGAAGGAATGAGTATCTTCACCTTCTTCTGTTCCTGCCTGGCCGTCGACTCGTTTTGCATTTTAATTTAACTTCTGTTTTCTTATATATATATATATATGTATGTATATGTATATATATATATTTAGCAAGATCTTTTTCATGATTATCATCATTATGATGATCATCGCATGCTTGTTGCTGTTTCTTTATATACTTTTATTTTTGATTATTTTAAAATTTTAAAATCGCGCACCCATCCCGAAACGATATTTTTTTATGTGCCACTTGCCGGCCATTTGTGGCCTCCCTCCCCATACACAATATATATATGTATATGCATATGTGTGTGTGTGTGTGTGTGCTGCCTTATTTGAACAGCCGGTTAAAGCCAAGTTAATTCCCCCCCCCCCCTCCCTCCAAATCAAGTGAATATGCGCCGGCGCATTGAAATTCTGGCAGCTTTTGTATTTTTGATGCTTTTCGGGGCAATTCTCATTGTGATTTTTGCTTTGTTTTTAGCCCCTTTTTATTAAAGAAAATTTGCATGCTTCATGCTGAATGCTGAATACTTAATACTGCCAGCACTTTAGCACCCAGAGGAGTGGCAGTTCAATCATTATTGTTATGATATTTGGTCAAAAGGTTTTGCATGAAATGCAGCTGCCAAAAGGAATTGATGATGATTTAACTAACAAAATGAAACGTGTTAGAAGCCACTCATAAAATGCAATTTGTATAATAAAACTATATATAATATATACATACAATCTCTTACTCTTCTTTTTATATGCTTTAACCAAATTCTAGACATTCTCTTAACGTATTTTTATATGTCTCTTGCCTTTTACTTTTTATATGCATCTCAATTGGCAACAAAAATGAATTCTTGTTTTATTTTTTCATTTTTATTTTTTGCATACTGAGTGCTGTCCGGACAAGACCAAAAGGCAAGCAACAAAAGTCAAAGGTGACAACATATATGACATCATCATCATCATCATCATCATCTCAACTAAATCATCATTATGATGAGCACAACACAAGCGTTGACATTCACTTTAAAGTTTAGATACAAAACTCAAATAACATTTACAATATGCAAGGTTAACGTTATTAATTAAGGTTTTTCTTTTCTTTCTAAAGAAGAAAAAAAAAATCTACTAATTAATTAGTATAAATTATTGATAAGAGAAATTGTAACATCAATTGATAAAGTAACAAATGACAATGGGTCTGTATTGGGTTCAAAAAAAGGTTGCTGTTGAGGTCGCTGTTAAGGTCTTCATAGTTAGTTTACGGTGGCAAATGGCTTTTAACAATAGACAAAGCTGACCAAAAGCAACAACAACAGCAACAACAACAACAACAGCAATAACAACAATAACAATGTGAAACAAAGTCTGGACAAAGAAATACAAACCGAATGAGAAGTAAATAAAACAAGAAAAAGGAAAACAAAAGCGTAAAACGATAGTTGAACTTTCAACACCTATTTTCACTATGTTAGTGTGTGTGTGTGTGTGTGTGTGTGTTGGTATATAAGGTAGAGTGGGGTTATAGCTTTGGGTAACTGTGTATTGGGCATGGGTTTAGGTTTGGGGTCTGGCTTTAGGGTCTGGTCTCGGTCTACCTCTATCCCATTGTTGAAACGATAAATGCTTAAACAACGTATATATATAGATAGATAGCAAAGTGTATAAAATGGGTTGGGGTATCTTTATATAAGTGTGGGTGAAGGGCTATCTGGGGGGTGCTAAACGGTAAGGTTGAAGTTACGTTTAGGTGTCTCACTTACCGGAATAACACCAGGCTGGCCATACTACTGTTGTCTCGGTATCAATTTCCTTCATTATGGTGGGCTCAACATATTGTCAAAACCTCACCGCACCGATTCGATATGTTGTCTCTCTCTCTCTCTCTCTCTCTCTCTGTCTCTCTCGCACTGTAATGCTTTTATCTGTTGGCACTCACTACTATTTTAGCTGCTGTTGCATTTTGTAGTCCGGAAATAAACATAGAAATAAAATAAAAGATAGAGAAATAAGTGGGAATTAGTTGTAAAGTTATTTGAATGAATTTATGCAGTTATCATTACGGCATTTGATTTGTTTTTTATTCTCTCTCCTTCTTTTTTTTATGTATTTATTTATTTATTTATTTTTTTTAATTTCTTCATTTTAGCCAATTTTTCAATTAAGCTAAGGCAACAGGTTGTTGGCCATTTTCATGTCGCTAATTTGTCTTTGTATTTGCTTATGTTTCTTTTCTTTTTTTTTTGTGTGTTTCTTTTTGTTTTTTTTTTTTATACTTTGTGTTATGTTGTTTTGTTTTCAGCTTGTCTTAAGTTGTCTGTTTTAATGTCTTTATTTTTGCCTGGCTATTAGATATGTCTATTTATCTCTTTCTCACTCTTAGTCTGATCTTCTCGCTCATACTTTCAAACTCCCTTATACACACACTCACACACACACACTCAGTAACACACTCAAACTGGGTGTTTCTTTAATTAATTCACTTGTTGTCGATTGTACAACTGTTTTTCTTTTATTCCTTTTGTTTTAATACCCTGTAACTAAGAGGAAGACACAAAAAGTGTAGATTGATTGTGTTGATGGATTAAATAAGCCAAATTTGATACAGTTTAGGGAACTATTATATATAAAGATTATCCATTTGGTTATATAATAATTAAAGATGAATGACTATTATTTAATTTGATATATTTCATATTTATAGACTATCCCAATATTTATTTAAAATTTATTTTATATTTATTTATTTTTTCTTTTTTTTTTTTTATTATTATTATTAATATATATATTTATATATATTTTTTATTATTGGTAAAATAAAATAAAATTATATTATTATATTTCATCAATTGAATTATTTTATTTAGTTTATATTATTTTTAATAATTTTAAATAATTTATAAGTTTACTTGTTTTTTTTTCTATACATTTTTCCAATTATTTAATAAATTTGTTTCGTTAATTTTTTCTTTTATATTTTTTTTTTGTATTTAATATATATTTTATTTAGTTTTTAATTTATTTATATTACATTTTTATTATATTTTTTATATACGTATTATTCATTATAAGAATTATGTATACAAATATTAATATAATTAATATAAATATTAATATTTATATTTAAAATAATTTAGTTATATTAAATATGTATTATATATTTTATATATTTCTTGAATATTTTTTACAGTTTATATATTTATTTATTTTATTTATTTATTTATTTATAATATTAAGTCTTGTATTAAATAATAATTAAACGAGCACTGGCTGCTGGGACTTTTGGTTCAATTAATATATATTTTTATTTATTTGATATAAAAATTTATTTATAATATTAAATTTTTATTTTATTTATTATATTTATTTAATTTTTAAGAAAATTTTATTTTTTATATACTTAAACTTTTATTATAAATTATTAAATAATTTATTTAATTAAACATATCAGCGAATTAAATATTATTGCAGTAATTGTTGATATTTGATAAATTAATAGCATTTATTTTTTTCCCTATAAAACTAATAAACAATAATGTGAAACGGTAAACAAAATCAGATATTGTTTATATAAAAAAAAGCATTAATTTTATGGTAAATGGATCCAAAGATATACTGACCAATTTATTAGTGTAAATAAATGTATTTATTTCAAATGAGTTAAAAAAGATTTTACTTTTTAACTTTATAAGGTATACATTAAGTTGTTTACTTCTAATATTTATTTTGAACAATTCTTATTTCGTTATTCTTTATGTACGTTTAATTGAGAGCTCTTAAATGCCGTCAAATTTAGTTAAGTACAAATAATTATAATGCCTGAACACTTAATATAATATAAGACAGTAAGCAATATTAATAATTAATGACTTTAAACAGCATTTAATACTGTTAAATATATTTAAAAACATTTCTAAAATAATTCTAATTTCAAGGATTCTTAAACAAAGACAGAAGAAAAGCAAGTAAAAATAGAATCAGAGGATATCAACTTGCTGAAGTATTAAAGAACTTTTAGTTAAAAATTAAACAAAATTTTAATAAATATTAAAATTCAATTTTGAAATATTAAATAAATTTTTTAATATTTAGAGAATAATTTAAAGTAATTTTTATTCGATTTAAAAAACAACAAACTTTTTATTTTAACTAATTGAAAATATATAAAAAAGAATACTAAAATTTTAGGTTCGCGATTTGATTGTGAATAATATAAAAAGTTTTTTTTTCTCTTTCTTTTTTATACAGAAATATAAATTTACCTTTTCTTTTTTTTGTAAATTTTATTTTATTTTCTTTTGTCTTTTGTTTTATGTTTTTTATTATATATTTTTTTTTTGTTTAGGTATTTATATTTTATGTCGATTGTTTTCACGTTGATTGCCGCCAACGACTTTTATTATTGTATTGTTTTATTGCTACTGTTATTGTTGTGATTGTTATAGTTGTTGTTGTTGTTGTTGATGTTGATGTTGTTGTTGTTGTTACAGTCGTAAACGCTGTCAATTTGTCATTCCAATTGACAAAACAAATCCAAAGCCGCTTTTTTGACTTTAAACTTTTGTGTTGTTGTTTTTTATTTTTTTTTTTCGTTCATTTGCTTTTTGTTTTTTGTTTCTTATCTGTTAATTTGCAAAGTAAATTTCTTTTTTTTATCTATTTTGATTGGTTTTTCTTTTTGTTTATAATTATTTTCATGTACATTTCAATATGAATCTGTTAAAAATCACAATTTTTTTTATAACTTTTATTTTCTCCCATATGTTTTTTATTGCTTCTTTTTTTGTTGTGTTTCGTGTGCAGTTTTTTTCTTCGATTTTTTTTATTATTTACTGCATTCATTTGCACATTTTTTTTTTTGGTTTAACTCTTTTTTTTTTGCACTTGTTTTGTTTCCGCTCTGAAAAAGTATTTTTAAAATTTATGTTTGTATTTTTTTATTGTATTTTTTTTTGTTTTTTGTAATTTTGTTTTTTTTATTTTATTTTTATAAATATTTTTTTTTTAATGAACAACACACGCGTTAAATTTCGATTTGACTGCTTTTTGTTGCTGTTGTTGTTGTTGTTTTTTTTTGTTGTTTTTTGTTGTTATTACTGTTGGCTTTTTTGTTCTGGTCAAAACGTATTTATAAATTTTGAAACGCGCTGCAGCTTTGACCTTTAAAATTAGCTGGATTCTTATAAGAACACCAATTGGCATTCACTTTTTAAATTGATTTGCATATCACATTTGCACTTTGCTTTTCGACAGAGAGCAACACACACACACACACACACACCACCATCACCATACACCAACTTTGTATCTATCTCGTTTGTATCTTAAAGATACAATTGACGCATATCTATAGCTATATATTTATTTCAGAACATTTTTTTTTATATTTTTACTGTTGCTGTTGTTACAGTTATTATTGCTGGTCACGTGTAGCTTTAATATCTCACGATTGTTGTTGTTGTTAGCTGTTGTTGTTGTTGTTGGTGTTTGAAGCTGTTGCTTACAGTTGCGTGCAGGTAGCCAAATCCTTTGAGCCTTTAAGCCGTTTACCATTTGACGCACATTGTACGTTTGCACGTTTTTACTTCTGCGATTGTTGCGTTTTTGTCTAATTGGAATTTGCGATTCGTTTTTATCAGCAGCCAAAAAGCACTTGAGATTGTTTTTTTTATACTATTATTATTTTATTTTTTTTAATATTACGAATTATATTTCTTTTTGTTTTTGGTTTTTGTATTTTGCGCGCGATCGAAATTTGTTTTTATCGTGAGCTTCGATCGCTGTGCGAGCGCAATTCGCACGACTCGCAACACAAACGGGAACGTACTGAGCATGAAAGCCGAAAGCAGCTCCACTTTGGAGCCATCAATGTTACCGCTCACACGTGCACACACACACACACACACACAGACAGAGCAACCGATAGAGAGAAGAGAGAGAGAGAGCGCACAGTGCAGAGAACAGCGTTAGAGTAGAAGAGAAGACTCAAAGCAAGAGTAACAAGCAACAATCAGTACAAAGAGTGCGCATTGAGCTTTATCAGTTGCAGCCTGACTGCAGCATAATGAACGAACGCATGCGCTCTCTTTGCAATATCTATAGCGCGTTCTCTCTCTCTCTCTCTCTCTCAATCTACCTCACATAGTGTGCTACTCGCTCTGTCTAGCTTGTTGTGTTTGGCATTGTTTGCATGGTATAAAAGGGTTCAATGAAGGTCAGCCGGTTCAGAGTTCAAGCCAGCAAAAGCTGCACTTAAATCAACTCAAATGCAACTCAACTCAATGGCAAAAACGTGTGTGTGTGTGTGATTGTATGTGTGTGTGTGTGTGTGTGTGTGTGTGTGTGTGTGTGCGTACTTATAGCGCTGACTATAACGTTGGCCATTTGATACTTTGGCCTTGTCTGTCAATTGTTGTTGCTGTTG
The DNA here is from genome assembly GCA_037044455.1 of Zygothrica quintamaculata. NCBI lineage: Eukaryota > Metazoa > Arthropoda > Insecta > Diptera > Drosophilidae > Zygothrica > Zygothrica quintamaculata. The sequence goes on along the minus strand of JBAMBS010001161.1, from coordinate 101,742 downwards.
CTGCTGTTGTTGTTGTTGTTGCTGTTTCCTATTTACCCAGTTGTTGTTCGCCCGAACACTGGCTAAAACATATGCATATTAATTGCAATGTGGCATATTCTAATGAAAAATCTTGTCTGGCCAATGCACGTATTTTCAATGTAAATGAATATCACTTGATATCGCTACGACCTGAACAACCTTTAAAAAAAAGACGCAACAAAGATATATTTATATATATATATATATATATTAATGTGTATATACACATATTTATATATTGGCCTATAGGCCAGCCGCCAAGATACACATATACATATACAAATACAAATACAGATACAGATATTATGATACAGATACAGATACAGATACAGATACAGATACAGATGCGCCGCACACTTAACCCAAACGAGACCAAAAGCGAACAGGCGGCCATCGCGACCGACCAAACGACCGAGCGACCTGAAATATTTTTAGAATTGCGACGGCAGCGACTGCGATAGCAACACCAACAACAACAACATCAATAGCAATACAAACAGCAACAGCAATAGCAACCAGCGACAGCGACGTCAACGCAACAACATGCATATATTGTGGATCTACTATATATGCCTATACCCCTTACCTGCCACTAAACCCTCCCCCCCTCCCCACCTAACAGCTATAGCAGCAACCCCTTACCATAAGCATTTATGCGCGGCAGCTGAAGCAACCTTTTTAAGGTTCACAACTTACCGACCCCCGTTTGCCGTTGGGGTTGCTATTTTCATGGGACAACATTAGCCAGGGCGCTGCCAAAATATCACAGTGTAGCACCAACTGAGAGAGATAGACAGAGAGAGAGAGAGAGAGCTGAAGGAGAGCTGAGGTCAGAAGGTCTGTGATCTTTTCTGCGAACTTCAAGAACAAAAGCGCAACAAATACAATGAACAAGCACAAAAAGCATATGAAATGAAATAATTCTTATAAAGAATCTTTTATACCAAATTCAGTAACCAAAAGTTGATTGATGTGACTGATAACTGAATGAGTTAATGCATATATATATATATATAGTCTATAGTTAAAGCTTATAGCCCACGCACTTAAGGCTTATTTAATTACTTTTTATTGTTAACTATTATTGAACTGGTTTGTTGCTTTTTTTAGTACATTTTCCCATAGGCAGAAAACTTATTGTTCTTAAAAGAAATAAATTGATTTTAGGTCATTTTCCTTTCATTATGCGAAATGGCCATGTACATGTATATATATATATATATATATATGTATATATAAACATATATAAACATATTCTCTTATAGATATTTGACTTTTAATGTGTTGGCACAACTTTAGCTCGACATATTTAAACACTCGCCTGGCGTGTGTTTTTTTGGCCAGGCAAAGCCAAAAAGTCAAATGACAAGACGCAAAAAGACAACAACAAACAAGCAAAATATATATATAAGTATATACCGCAGAGGGTAAATATGTACCCAGAGGTGCACACACACACACACATACATACACTATATATATACACATGATTATATATATATATATATATCTATATAGCGCGCTGCTCTCTGAACGACATCCACGCAGCACATCAATGAATCAAAAATACGAGGAACAACGAAAAATACACGAAGAAAACGAAGAAGAAACTGCTGAGGCAAAAGATGAAGTAGGTGCTGAAGATCAGCAACAGGAGGAGTAGAAGGAGGAGTTAAAACAGCAATAGGGAAAAGGTGAGAGGGCGCAGCATCTGCTTTTTGACGTTGACAACACAAACCGAAAAGTTACGAAGACGAAGAAGCCGCCAAAGTTTAACTGATGAGCAGCAGCAAAAGGTGTGCGTGTGTGTGTGTGTGTTTGTGTGTGTGGGACGATCCTCAATATTGCAAAAAATTAAAAAGAAAATGAATTTAAAAACATAAAAAAAGAATATAAAAATTTTAACAGGCAACCCGTCATTTTTTTTCCATCATTTTTAATATTGTTGTCTTATTTTTTTTGCAAATTTTTGTTGCAGACAGTTCGACGGCCACACAATTGATTTGTATCACAACAACAACAGCAGGCGTCAAAATGTTGCAAGAGCACATTGCATATGGCCAAAACACACACACACACACACACACACACACACACTAACACACTAATACATATACACACAATAATCAAAGAGTATCAAAAGTTTGTGGATGCTAATGCAAAGTTTCCTTAAGTGGGAACTATATACGAAAGATAAAAAAACAACAAGTATATATATTTCAAAATTGTTTATTTTAACCATTTCGTGAACCGCAAACCTTCTACTAAATATCTGACACATTGACAATGACATTTCAAATGTCAAAGTCAAAATTATCGATAGTTCAAAAAGCAAACGATAGATGGGCCACCCTGTACTATATATTGATTGATTGTGGTCCAATTTGCTATCAATATTAGCCATAAAAGTAAGTTAAATCTAATAAATGATTGCAATATATCATTATATTTGTTGGCAAGTAATTGGTAACAAGAGTTCGGTTTCCACTCCTTAAGTTAATCCATCAATTCCAATTAGCATTCCAATTGTTGACCTCCATTTCATACGAGACACATGCAGGTGTCATTTGGCGAGTACAGTTGCCACACGACCTGACCTCTTAGCAGCCACTTTTGAGTGGCCAAAACTCAGAACCAGACACGAAGACAGACACACACACACACATACAGAGAGAGAGAGACACAGAGTTGGAGCAAGAAATAGAGGTTTATACCGTCGATCTTTGTCGCAGTCTGTGCCATGTTTTTGGTTCATGTCCCAGAGACAGGCCTCAAGCATAACTGGTGCAAAGACTCAACACGCGCGCACGCTGCCCACACGTCTTGGTTTGGGATCTGGGCCTAAGACCTGACAGTGCCAAGACCCAAGAACCTGGCCCCTAGCTCCTGGCCCCTGTCCTACATTCATGCAGATTGTGCCTGTCTGTGACAGAGTTGAGTTGTAGTTAGAGTTGGGATCGCAGGCCAAAGAAAATAAAAAAAAAAAAAGAAAAATAAATAACGAAACTTTCGCAGCGAGTACACACTCAACCACACACACACATACACACACAACACACACACACTTGTAAAACATAATATACAAGTATCCTAGAAAGAGGTACGGGTACAGCGTGTGCCGTTTACACTAAGCAAAATTATGCCATATAATTTATAAAGAAAGGATTCATTTAATTATCAATAAAAACTAACAGTATTATAAGTTAAATGTAATAATATATATTTATATCTTTATTGATCTTCTAGACTATATATATATATGTTACATTCAGCAAAAAATCAATTTAAACTTTTGCAATTTTCGCAAAAGGAAATGCAATATCTAACAGACTGAAGGAAGTATCAAGTTAACTAGCTTTCATTATAGGATATACATATGTATATATGTATATGTATATATAAATATAAATAAATACATAAATATTTATATATATATATTGTATTTTTTTTCAGTGTATGCATGTGCATATGAGTATATATAGTACTATATTCAAATCGGTTCAGTGTTCAGTATTCAGTTTTCAGTTCAACTAAATGAAGTGAACTCGACGCTGTTTGTCGCTGTCATTTTGGGTGTGCGTGTGTCAATGTGTGTGCTTGAGTGTGTGGTTACTTATATATATATATATATATATGTGTGTGTATGTATATGTGAGGGCAAACGGGCGTTCATTTGAGGTCTGGCATCGGTCGCTTCGATGTCGATCGGTCGGTCGCTCTGTCGGTCGCATGGCATTAGCATTTTTCAGTGTTGTTTTTATTTTTAGATGCGCGCAAAAAATACACTCAACCACACACATACACACATATACACACACATACATTTGCAATTCTCTGTCTTGTGTGTCTGTATGTGTGTATGTAGATGGTCTGCGCCAACGCTACGATGCTTGGAGGTGACTGACTGACGACTTGACTGTCAGACGCAACTGACGGCATTTTTTGACAAACGTCTCTGACAGCGCCCAACGACAGTTTGCACCACATTCACATATACAAACACACACACACACACATATATATATATATATATATATAGATTTTCATATGTATGCTTATAATATTCACATATTCGTTGGGATCTTTAGTTGCCTTTTTTTTGGGTTCAGTTCGGTTTAACGTTTCCTTGTAATGAAAAAGTTGCTCCAAACTTTTGCAGCGCCAAATGAATGTGCCACAGTTGAAGGGGCAAAAGAATACATATAACTGATAATTTGTTATGATCTATTAGAGTATATACCATATACATATATACGATATATAAGTATATAGACAATGTATATTTAGATTATGTTTCTACCTAAATTTCTGCTTTAAATCGTTTTGATTAAATTTTTATTAAATCTGTGCTTCAATATGTCAAATTGGAGTGATTCTAATTGGAATTTTACAAACAGTTTAAGTTACCTTTAATATTGATCAATTACCTACGAATTTCTTAAAATTATTGTCTAGGGAATGTATATCTGTTATACCAATTTATGCCTCCTCCAGACTTAGTTTCAATTACCTTCAACTAAACTGTTGCTTATAAATTGCTTGCACCTTTATATAGTCTATATATATAGATAGATATCTTATTATTTAATCATAATTTTTTTTATACTGATCTCATCTATCAGTTGGCTGTTTATTAAGTATTAAAGTTCACATTTTGAATATTTGCAATAAAGTGAGAGAGGGAGAGAGAGAGAGAGTGAGAAAAACACATTTTGTGCGCGCTTTAATTAAAGTTCAGCACCTCCAACCACAACCCACTCGACAATATCACGACATTTGCAATCATTAACAACAACAACAGCAGCAACAACAACAGCAGCTATAACAATAGCAACAATAACAACAACAATAACAACAACAGCAGCAACTGATCCAAACTGAACTCAAGTTGAACCGAACTCAAGTCAACTGAGTGTTTAGTGTGGGCGCCAGGCAACGGCCATAGTGTATTTTAGAGCATTCATCACCAACAACAACAACAACAACAATACTAACACTTACAACAACAACAACAACAACAACAACTGAGACTTGGTAGTAAAATAGTTTTCGTGTTACGAGAAATCACCGACAAAGTGGGATGCTTTATGGGTTATATGATTTCATACGGCGGCATAAGTCAAACGAGACTAAAGCAAATCAAATAAATATACACTGAGAATAAAAATTGTTTATAAATCAGGAATTTGGCATTAAAGCTTATTTGTAGTAAAGTTAACAAGTATAAAAACTTTCGCCAAGTGTAACTTTTGGCTAAGATTTGCGGTCAATGATTAACCTCCAATCAAAAAGTAAAAAATCAAAAAGAAGGCGAAGAAAACAAAAAAAATAAAAAAGAAAAAACGTTTCACATAACCGCACGATCTTTGATCTGAAGTTCAAAAACTGTCAACCGATCAAATTATAAGAGCATGACAAATGCAAGATCAAATATATATATATATATATATATATCTTACATACATATATACAATATATACGTATATCAGCAGAATCTGTAGCTTGATCACATTCAATCTTCGGTCAATTATGAGCAGTGATCACATAAACTGTGACTGTGATTTTTTTTACTTTTTTTTCATATTTTTTCTTTTGGAATTTTTATTTATTTTTCTTCAGTTTTTTTTTTTTTTTTGTTAAAGAAAAATTGCTGACAAAGTCGCAGGGCGAAGTGCGAGTAGCGAGTATATAAAGCATCGTCAGGTTTCAGTTTCAATACAAGGGAGGATCGCACAGTTCATGTGACAAAAATGTCACAGTCAGCAGTAAAAAGCACAAGGCAGAAGATTGCGATATTTACTCTCATCCCCAGGCACCATAATATATATATATATATATTATAACAAGTACCCCAAAAAGATCTTTTATAAACTGCCATAATAACACCCCCTGAACTCAAAAAAGTTCGAAGGGGAGGGGGGATGGAGTTATATATACATATATATATATATTCTTCTTTTTTGACATATTTTTCTTTGTCTTCGTCAAATATTTGCTTTGGAGATCGCTAATGACATGAAACGGCAAATTTTGAGTTATTCTTTACGCCTTATCGCAGGAAATTGTTAAATGTTGTTATTATTATATATTAATATTATTATTATTATTATTATTTTTATTATTTTGTGTAGCGTTTGTGTTAAGGGAGAGACTGAACTGGGAACTTATCAAGTGACATGTGCGAGGATGTGTGAGGTAAGCAGTAATATTATATATAAACAGATATGATAACTTTATGTTATGCGATATGAGGTAGCAATACATACACACACATTCACACACACACACACATACATACATATATGTATTTTTTATGCTGAGTAGTTAAAATTTAGTTTGTGTTTAGTTCCATTAATGAATTAACGGAAGTTAAAGTACTGTTTGAGGGTTTGTGCAAACATGAAAAAGATGTTATTGATATTGAAACCTTGTCAAAGGTCAGCTGTGAGTTTTTTTTATAAATAAAAAAAAACAGAAATAAGGTAAAACAAAAGCTTCAAATCAATGATAAAATTTCGCACCATTTTGATGAAAAAAAAAATACAAATTCAACTAAACAATCAAATTTGATTTGTTTAAGTATTGAAACACACACACACATACACACATAATAAACTGGAAAAAACACTAAAAAAAAACAACAAAATACTAACAAAAAAAATACTTGTTTAACCTGTCACAACAAATGAACAAAATTTCTGTGATATTTTGACTTCGATTATACAATAGACAAAAATCAACGAACATAAAAATAAACAAAAATAACTGAACAAAGTGACATTAAATTATGCACTGAAAGAAATTTCATAAATACAAATAAATTCAGATTGGAGAATGCTCAAAGAATTATTAAGTACCTACAGGGTGGCCCATCTATCGTTTGCTTTTTGAACTATCGATAATTTTGACTTTGACATTTCGAATGTCATTGACAATATGTCAGATATTTAGTAGAAGGTTTGCGGTTAACGAAATAATTAAAAAAAAAATTGAAAAATATATACTCGTTGTTTTTTTATAGCGATTTTAAAACTCAAATCTTTCGTGGACAACCCTATATATGCATTATTCTATTGTTTTTTCTCTCAGTGTATGACTGCATAATTGGATTTAATCTAAATCTAATTCGTGATCATGGCAAACTTAAGCCATTTAAACTTAGAGAAAAAAGATAGAAAAAAGAAACCCGTTGACCCGAACTTGTTGATCCGCCTTTAAGCCGAAATCTGATTTGCTTAACGTTTATTAAGTTCGATCAAGGTTAATGTATTGGCCCTATACAGAGTTCAATATGCAGCCTGTCACATGCGACATATAATTTAGTTACAACTTTGATAAACTTCAAATGAAGTCCATCAGTATTACAAAAGGTTTTGCCTAAAATATTTGGTTAAAAGGTTCAATCAAATGTTAATACCCAAAATGCAAAACACATTCCTAAGGTCAAACGATCGTTTAAGATTTACATAAGACGCATTACACATCGGTTAACATACATAATTATATATATAAATATATATATCTATATAGATAACTGACAGAACTAATATATATATATCGATTATCAACGAGCTTGTTTGTTTTCATTAATAGTTTTTGTTGTGTTTTTTTTTTGAACATTTAACATATTGGATTTATCGGATATTATGTAAATTTCTAGCATATAATTAAGCATTTATAATCAGATATATATATATATACATATAATAATCTGCTTTGCTCTCTAAATCAATCTAAATATGTCAAAATATTAAAATATGACACAGCATACCCTGTAAATTATACTCAAATAGTTTCAGTCTATATAAAATTATTTGTTAATAAGTTTTTAATTGGTTTAAAAGGAATTTTTATATATAGTTTGGTCCACGAAAGATTTGCGTTTTAAAATCAGTATAAAAACACAACGAAATTGTTTATTTTAACCATTTCGTAAGCCGCAAACCTTCTACTAAATATCTGACACATTGACAATGACATTTGAAATGTCAAAGTCAAAATTATCGATAGTTCAAAAAGCAAACGCTAGATGGGCCACCCTGTACAAAAAAAAAGTTATAGCTTATTAACTGTTAGATTTCTTAAGTATGGCAATATAGCAGACATATCTTTCATATGTATAGTTAATTGTTAAGTATTTAAGTATATATTACATAGAGTATTTTACAGTCAAATCTTTGGCTTATAAATTATAGGTTAGAATCTGTTATAACCTGTGTCTTTTTTAGGCTTATAGCCGAAACGTGTTAATGTGGGCCTAATTTGTTTTTCCATATAAATAAATAAATATTTATATGAATTTGGCTTTTGTCTGTAGTAAATGTTGTGTGTATATCTTTGTTTTTTGATTCTGATTATCGTAGTTATATTTATGAATGGATAAAGATTGTTAGAATCTCTGATATGGTAGAAAAAGTGTTGAAAAACAAATTGTAGAATATAATATGCAAATTGAAATAAATGTAGAAAATTTATTAAAAGTCTCTGTTAGCTAAAAAAAAAATATATAAATACAGTTATTTAATCAATCAATTTTCTATTACTGCATTTGTTTACCGCTATTTGCAGTTTTGAAGTGTGAATAGCACTTAGTAGAATTTAAGCAGCCTTTAGTTTTTATCTCGCTGCAGTCTACAAATAAATCAACACACAAAGTAAAAGTGTTTTGCTAGATTATTACACATTAAGCAATCACCCGCACACAAACACACACACACACACACACACTACGCAACGTTAATGAGCAATTTGGGTAAAAACAGTTGCGCATTAAGCGCCCTGAGAACTGAATCATTTGATCAGAACAAAGCAAAGAAAAGGAAAAAAAAACCAAAGCCAAAAAGTGAAGGCAAAGAAATTCGCAAATAAAATTGCAGACAGGTAGCGCACAAGCAGAAGCAATAACAACAAGAATAAGAAGAGCAACAACAACAACAACAAAACGATTGTAACAATAACGGCAAGCGACGTCACAACAACAGCAGCAGCAAGAACAAGACGAAAGAAGGAGAGAAGTGCGCTTATCAGGCATAGCCAACGCAAGCGCCGGATATGAGCGCCACTTAAAAACTGTAAAAACATCAAGCAGCAACAAGTGTGTGTAAAAAAGAAGAGAGAGAGAGAGCAACTGAGTGAGAGAAAGATAAAGAGGTTGAATGGTATTCAAGTGCTGAAGCGGGGAGCTTTCTGATAGCAGTAACAAAAGCTGTTGTGTCAGGTAGCCGCACTCAACGTTTGCGTCCATCGCAGCCGTTTTTTTTTTTTCTTACACAGACCAATTAATGAAAGCGACAAAATGGCAAATATAATGTGAAGGGTATGTAAAAGGCGTAAAAGCAAACACGTAAAAATATATATACTAACTTACATATAACTCGCACATACATACATAACATACACACAGAAAGAAACGGGAGAGTCATAGTTGAGGGAGGGCTGTCAACTATGTCTGTGGGGGAGCGGGAGTATAAGCATTTCAATTTTATTTTATGTCTATGCGCGTGCTACTTTGTAACAACGACTGCGTCGGCGTTAACGTTAGCGTTGACGTTTACGTTGACGTTGGCGACATCGATAGCAGCGGCAGTGCCAGTTCCCTTAGCTGCGACAATAATAATAACGCAGACTAATTGCAAACATGCGTACAACTTGATTGCTGGGCAAAAGCTTTGTCACTGATGCCAACAACGACAACGACATCGACATAGCCAACGCCAACGCCAACGATAACGTCGACTGCGACTTCAACGCAGCGCAACAAGAGCAAAAAGCAGAGAGCTTGCAAGTGTTTTACAATTTACAGTTGTTACTGATGCCGATCAGCAATTGCTGAATCATTTGTTTATTACCAAATCAAAAGTATGTTTATATTAATTACCGTTTTAAGCTGTCGTCGCCGTCTCCCCTAATGCTGTTGCTGCTTCTGCTGTGGTTGCTATTCCTGATGCCGTTAGTTTTATGCCGCTGCTGTCAAACACTTCAATGAAATTTTTATGTGGAGCAATTGGTAAAGCCGCATACACACACACACAGTGACATGCAAATACAATTACAGCTGCAGACACTTACAAAGAGATACACATTCACACTCACTATTTGTACATAAAAATTAAGTACAATAATTCACTGGGCACTTGTTGCTGGTGTTGGTTTTCTATAAGTTTCATTGATCGCCGCGTTTTGATTAATTGTTTAAATTACGCTTATTATTATTACTATTATTATTGTTTATTTATTCGCTTCGCCACTCGTGTGAAGCAAAAGAACATGATAAAAGCTCCGGCAAAATTCAAATCAATTCGCCCATCAACCGCAAACGACCCGCACTGTTGAACACTAAAAATATTACTGACTGCTGCTCTTTTTACTGATCGCTTCGCCTACGCCTATCTCGACAATGTTGGAGCCGAAACGTTCGGCTCGTGCTCAATGCACTTCGTGGAGCATAGTCGTTTGTAGCCATGTGTGTTTGACAGTGCTTCTGTTATTTGTATGAATGAATTTGTACAAACAATCTTAAGAGCGATATTTTAAGAGATTTTTTTTTATGCTTAAAAAAAGAGAAACTTTATGCCTTAAGGTAGCAGGTTGTTTTAGCATTTATATATATATATATATATATAATTATATTTTTATGAGTAAATATAAAAAGCGATTTGATTTCTGCTCATCATAAGCATTTGTGTTTGTGTGTGGAGTTAATAATAAAATCATTTAAGACGTGAGGTGATTAATAAAAGAGCTTAATAATCAAACAATTTGATATTCTTAATGTTATATTTATTAACCTTTATGTTTTTGTTATGCAATTTCATTCCACCACATAATAAAATTGCTAAATTGTCCCCGAAGTTATACGATAATCTACTAATTTATTTCCAACTGAAACTGTGGAAAGGCAAACAATTAAGAACACAAAACACTGGCGCCTGCTGTGCTGCCGCTGTAGACGCCGACGCTGATATTCCCGGGGGCAGATGCTAACTGTCAAACAAAGCTAACTACAAGATACGCCAATGCTGAAAGTGTGCTGTGATTTTTTATAATGTTTTTGTTGTATTTATTGTTATGTTTTTTATAAGGTTTCTTTTGCTTTCAAACTATGCAAATGGAGCTAAGTACAAGGAAAGGCGTCAATGACAACGCTGCGGTGCTGCTGCTGCGGCTGCCGCTGTCAGTCAGCGAGCAAACGATGCCAGCAACGACCTTAAGCTAAACACATATCAAAAGGAAGCAGTAAAAACCCCACAATATGACAAAGGGAGGGTGTATGAAAGAGTAAGAGAGCGGGAGCAAGCAAGAGATGGCATCGAATATAAATTAACTGCCATGAACGAAGTAATGGAACAACAGCAACAACACCAACAACAGCAACAACTGGAAAGCTAGCAACGAGCCAACAATGAAGGTTGAACACAAAAGGCAACTGCAAAAATTACAACTGGATGCGCAGTCAACGTTACAGTCGACGTCGCTGTCTGATGCTGTTTCTTGTGGGCGTCATCTTTGGTTCTCCCACTGCTGCTGCTTAATCTATGCCTACGATCGGCCAAGTACAAATGGTTAGAGATGCAACAGCAACAGCAACAGCAACGGCAACAGCAACAACAACAGCAACCACCTCAACAGCAGCAACAACAATTGCTGGCGAGGTCAAACAGCAATCAATAAAGGTCAGCGACTACTGCCATGGCACGCCTGAGTGCCTGCCGCCAATGCCAATACATTGATGGGCAACCAGGCAGGCAGGCAGCCAGGCAGGTAACCTAGCCAGGTAGGCAAGCAGTCAGTCAGTCAGTCAGTCAGCCCACGCCTCACCTGCACCATGTCAGTATTCCTACTCTTTCCCCATGCCTCCCATGATCACCTCTCTATCTGTCTCTCTCTTACCCGCTCCCTCCCTCTCTCTTTCTCTCTCTCTCTCTGTCTATGCTGGCCAATAACTGCACCATCAGTTTCGCTGGCTGTTGCTGCCCATTCATGCGGCCCACGATGAAGATGCTTTATGTTGCAAATTGAAAGCTGGACGTCCAATGATCGAGTCGAGCTGCCGAGCTGCTGAGCTGCCGTTCTGTTGACCAAGCTACAAACGGCAAACTCCAGGCTAAAGACTGGACAAGACAAGACGCTGCGGCAGCTGTAGGCAGCCAGACAAATGTAGACAGTCGCGACAGCGCAGCAACTGCAACAACAACAACAGCAGCCTAGACCCAATCATTTATGCTTTAACCCCACAGTGCAGCATAAGCTGAAAATAAGAAGGAAATAAAAATAAAACTGCTTATTTATTTTTTTTATTTATTTTTATTTAATGTCAAAATTATTCAAATTAAATTTAATTTTTTTTAAATATTGAATATAAAAAAAAAATAAAATTAAAATTAAAAATATAAAATTAAATTTAAATTAAATCCTTATAAAATTGACTTTTTGATAGAAGAATTTTGGCCAATAATTTATACAATTTTAGCAGTTTTTTTTATATATAAATTTTGTATAAAGTTATTTTCCTTTTATACAGTTTATGTGTAGAAATATATATTATATATTCAGGATGTACTTAAAAAAGGACAGTGGGCGCACAAGGGTTAAGAAGTTAAATGGCGGATGTCGATGGCTGTGGCATTAGGCGTATGTTCGTAGCGCAGCGATATTCAAGCTGCGCCTATCCGCCCCTTCTGACGCCCCCGCAGCTGCTGTATGTTTCTGGCCAAGAAGTAGTAGCCAAGTAGCTGGTCTGAGTAGCTGACTTGTTGCGCCTCCTCCCTTGGCACAAGTTTTGCTTCTACAGTTAAAAGTTGCCGTCGTCGTCGCCGTCGCAGTCGCATGTATCTTTAGCTCTTTGGCATCCACTAGATATTTTTAATGGGCTTTCTTTGGTTGCTGCTGCGGCAGCAACTGTTGCTGCTCATTTTTTCTCTATTTTTTTTGTATTTTTGTTTTTGGTTTTCTTTTTTTTTTTCGTCAGATTTTTGTGAATGAAGTTGTTTTTAGACAGAGAGCACCATTATCGCACTGACATGTCTGGCATGGATATGGCATGAAATGGCCTGGGATCGGTCTGTAGTTGGAGCCTCCACCTGCTGCATGCTATATGCTGCATGCTACATGCTGCTTGCTGCTGTCTCACCTGTTGATGGATTTCGTTGTTTGATTAACATGAAATGGCAACAGCCATTGATGTATTGAGTGGAAACAGCTACTCCAAGCGCATTTGCATTTAAGTGACTTTATCTGACCGACTGGGTGGGTTGTGGACCAACCAGTCAACATTCTAGACTAATCTAGAATTTAGGTAAGGCAATAGCATATTGCATTTGCAGCTGTTTAAATCCTCTTTCTTAATATCCAAATCCCAATACTCTAATGACATCATTAGAAATCGCTTAACGCCCTCACGACAAACCCACACGCAATTTGTTCCTTTACCTGCTCGTGCCTTATTAGGGGCTATTAGGCTAGACTCCTGCACACATGTATATATATAAAGTCAAAGTATTGACCATATGTAGCCACATATCCAAAGTAACTGTCCATCAGCTAAGATGTCTACAATTAAGTCAAATCTGCTGCTACTGCTGCTGCTTATCATCAGCTTTGTGCTCTGCTGCTTGGCACGGCCCAGACGCCCACGAGATGCTACTGATGCCAATGAGGTGACCTCCCGGGAAGCTGATATTGTTGATGAGGCAATCAACAATGATATATACCAACAGATCTCGCCCAGATCTCGTTTACTACTGAACGCACCACCAACTGTTGCCCAGCACAAGAAACGTGGCAATCATTATGCAACACAACAGTGGAGCCGCCATCCGTTCCTGGGTCGTTTTTATAATGTACCCCACACAATGTATCCAGAGCTGTATATGCCACCCGGTGGTGCAAACTACTATAGCAATGATATTATGCCGTTGTCCACCTACGAGATCATTGAACCCAATCTTCTATATTAAACCAGCAGCTGGAGAGGATCAGTTTAAGCAAATATTGTGAAATAGCCTTAAGTTTTCTTTTGTATTACAAAAAAGTAAAAAAATAATAATCAAATTATAATATGAAATAAATAATATAAATCTACCTACCCTAAACAACAGTTATTCTTGAGCTTTTCAATCCTTTACAGCTTCCTTCTCTTTTGGTTTCAACTTTCCACTGAGAATCTTTTGAGAATCTTTTGAGAATCTTTTGTTTTAGCCAAAAGTTGTATCAAGTTATAGCCATGGCTTTTACAATGCAACAATCAAAGCCATTGCACAGTTCACACTCAACCAACACACTCACACTCACTCACACACACACACACGCACATACTTATAAAAGTAATACACACATTCGTGTGTACATGGCATTCGGGATAATCAAAGGCGAAGGCCTTTGCCCACCTACCGCATTATGTTGCAACAACAATCAACACTCAAATCAACAACAATCTGTACAAACTACAACAACATAATCATAGCTCCTTGCAGCAGCAGCAGCAACAGCAGCAGCAGCAGCAACAACAACAACAGCAGCAGCAACAACAAAGGCGAAACAGAAGCTAAAAATGAAGTTGAAAACGATGTGTGTACATGTACGTGTGAGTGTGTGTGTGTGTGTATACACATCCCCAAGGAATTTTCATGCAGCAGGACAAATCCTAAAAGCAAACCGAACAGCAACAAGCAACAAGCAACAAGCAACAATCGCTGCAAACCAACAACAAGTGTTCCAAATCAAAAACGGAAGCCGAGCAATTGGCAGTGGCAACAAGTAGCTGCATCTTCGGTCCTATGCCACATATGTACATGGGGTTTTTGGTTCGACATGGCAAAAGCATTTGGAAAATGTAATTTACAACGCGCAACAACAGCAGCAGCAGCAGCAGCAGCAACAGTTGCAGCAACAACAACATTGGCAACTGGTCAACGGGGCAGCTCACCTGCCACCGATCTCACACTGTCAGTTTTGTGCAAAAAGCCATCAAGTGGCAGCCGGTAGCCAAGAGGCAAGTTCTCAGATGATGTTGCAAGCAGCGTTGATTTTAATTTTAACCTTTTTGCTGTTGTTGCTGCTGCTGCTGCTGCTGTCGCCGCTGTGCAAAAGGTTTTTCCTTTTCTTTTCTTTTTCTCTTTTTCTCTTTTTCTTTTTTTAATTTGCTGCTCCGCTTCATAGAGCATTTTTCATTAAATTCCTGAATTAAGGCATTCTTGCGACCCGTACAAACGATGTTGCTGCTGCTGCTGCTGCGTGTTGTTGTTGCTGCTTTTAATGTTGCTTTTGTTGTTGCACTGATGTTGTTCATGTACTGAAATAAGAGCAACATTGCTAGCAATGTTCAGAACGACGACATGGTGACGACGACCGCGAAGACGACGCCGCCAAAGTCTAGAGCCACCAACAACAGCAACAGCCCAGTAACAACAACAACAACAGCAGTAGCAGTAGCAGCAACAGTAGCAACAACTACCGGTTAGTTGCTACTCTCAGTTGGCTACGCCTTGACCACCTCAAGTGTCCCGCAGTTGCTGGAATTTCATATTTCTTGCCGTTGTTGTTGCTGCTGCTGCTGCTGCTGCTGCTGCTGTTGCAGTTACTGTCGGTTTGCCCTTTTGTGGCAAGACACATAGGCAATTGTCTGAGCATTGGGAAACTGTTTGAACCTGCACCCAAAAAATAAAACCCCACAAAAACAAAAAAAAAAACAAAAATCACAGTGTCAAATTTTCAATTACCAACAATATTTGCTTTTTGGGCCGAGGTGAAGGTAAAATTTCTTAAATAGAAATTAGAAAGGGATATGGCAAATAGGCAAATACCTTAACTGATTGTTGTGTCAGTTAACAAAAAAAAAATTTAAAACTAAACAAAAACTAAAAAAAAAAAACTAAAAAAAACAACTAAAAATTTCCTATATAAAAAGTTCATAGGAAAAAAAAGTTTGAAGCTGCGACTTAAGTGAAAAAGGAACTAAAGCTGTCTTTAAGCCATGTCAACTTATTGAAATGGAAAGTGTTTGAGCCATAAAAAAACTTACTAAAAGTCTTTATATATATAAAGATATAACACTAACCAAAATGGCAGTAACTGTACCTAAATTAAGGTTTTAAATCAAAACAAATCAAAGGGAATAGTTTGGCATATAATAAATAATAATCTGAACTAAATATGAAGTGTTTAATATATGATAATAATAATAATATATTATAGTAATATATAATAATAACATATAATAATATTCTTAGGTTTTAAGCCTGGTTTGTGCTAGCACTAAGTACAGGTAGCAACATCCGTCTAAGCATGCAACTTTCCTTGCAGCGATCTACAATCAGCTGAAGCTGAAGCTGTAGCTGTAGCTGTTGCTGCAACCAAATGCCAGCGCCAGTGCCCACATGAATTCAGAGCATTTTCTAACTTCCTTTAGCTAATAGCAAGCATGAAAGAGTTAGAGCATAAGTGTGTGTGTGAGAGAAAGAGAGAGCGACACACACACATAGAATTGCTGTACAGAGAGGTATGGTGGAGGGAGATATTGAACAGTGGCGACCCAATGCAATGCGCGCAAAAATGGGCGCAAGATCAGCGACAGTCACAAGGCACATGCAACAGGCGGTGGCAAGAGCAAGAGCAAGAGCAACATTGACTGCGGTTGCATAGTTGACCAGATCAGAGCCAGGTTGGGGCCAGTCGACCAGGCCAAGATGAAGTGAGCCAAACCAAGGCAAGTCAAGCTAAAGCTAAAGCTAAGCAAAAGAATAACAACAACAACAACAACAACAACAACTCGTAGATACAGATATGCGCGTCGTGTTTGGCGAGTCGACTGCGCAGTCGCAGATACACTTTAGGGGCCATGACATGACTCGCATACGAATTATTATAAACGATCTGGCGCAAAAACTAACAAGCGATGCTGCCTGCCTGGCTGCCTGCCTCCCCCTCCCCTCACTTCCACACTATATAGCATAACATAACCATTCGTCGCGATCTGCTTGTTCCCCCTGTTGTTGCGGCTGTTGTTGTTGTTGTTAAAGGTGACCAACGAAACGAGCAAACGGCGGTCTAAAGTTATGGTGGCCAATTGCAAAGTTAATGGAGTTTGGCTACTCCAGCAGCGAAGAGGTGAAGCGGATGCTGCTACCGGACACACTGGACAGCAGCTGAACTGGACCTGGACTTGGTTACTTCAACTTGGACTTGGTTACTACGACTTGGAGTTGGTGCTGGTGCTGGTGCTGTTGCTGGAGTTGATGCTGAAGCTGGAATTGGAGTTGGAGTTGGAGTTGGAGTTGCTGGCTGTAGCTATAGCTGCCACCTGAAGTTGGTGGCAATCGTTTGCCACAGTTTGCTTAGTTTACCGCCTTTGCCCGCTACCCAAAGATTGAACTTAATTTTGCACAAATGCAATTTATAGAAAATTGTTGCCACTTGTTTTTACGTTGATGCCACTTCACCCAAGTAGCAGTTAGACAGAGTAAGGTATATATATATATATATAGCAAGCTGGAAATGCCATGATAATAAATGCAGGTAGCGCTTCATATAGTAACCTCCAGTTACTAACAACCAGTAACCAAGGAATATAGCGGACACAGGGAACACAGAGAACGCAGAGAACAGGCAACAAGCCTTGCAGCGTAACCATTATTTAAATTTTTGCAAAATTAACAATTAAAATGTCTAATGGTAAAACGCGGCGACGCCGCGTCCAAAAGCATCATAAAATCCAGCAGAGGGTCGAGAGATACGCTTTCCAAGAATTGCAAGGTTGATGAGCAACAACAACAAAACAGCGACAACAACAACAACAACAACTGAAGTAGTAGCTGAAGTGGTCGCGCAGCATCCTTCAGTTTTAGTCAAAGTAACTGATGATGCTCGCAATTATTAGACATAGTTGAGACTGAGCTAATCACAAGTGAACCAAAGGCGAAAGATAAAGGTGATGGCTAGAGGGGTGGGTGAAGGTGAAGCTGTAAATGGAATTGGAAATATTACTAAAGTTGTCTGCTGGATTTGCATGAGCTGCGCAGGAAGTGGAAATTGCCAATGGATTAGCGTATTTTTATTAGCGGACGCTGCACACACACACACACACACACACAAAAACCCCAGATCATAAAAATATATAAAATTTTAAATATGTTTAACAACAACAAGTCGCTTAACATATACATTTAGCTACCTGTCTTCTAAGCCAAGTAAACATTTCGGGCTATAAAAGCAACACACAAAATTTTGGCTGAAACAGTCGAATTTTTGGTATCAAAGCAAAGCAATTGAAAACTCAGTTAAGAACTTTAAGCAATAAATTCAATATGTTAATCGTACGCTATTTAATTGCATTAGTATTTTCCATCTTTATGATGGCCACATCGCTTAAAATCGAAGAGCGTTATAGACGTAATGGTGACTATAAGATCTCTACGCCAGATCGTTTGGTATTAAAAATGCAGCCATCTGGAGTAAAGCCCAAAATGCAGCAGCTTGAGAGAAGACGTTTGGGTCTATAATGGAGAGCACTTCCAAAAAATTGTGATATAGAAATGGAGTTCACTTGAATCAAAGTTTAACTATGAAAATTGGCAACAGATCAAGGAGGAAGCTAAGGCTAAAGTTGGCACAGAATCAAAGAGCAATTTAAAGAAAGTTCAACTAAGACTAAGGGTAACAGAGCAAGGAACAAATTAAGCCTAATTTTGGCATAAAATCATGAACGAACTTAAGCCTTAAGTTATTGGCGGAGTAGGGAGCCATAGAAGCCTTAAGGCAACTATCGAGCAAGGAACTACTTTAGCCTTAAGTTGCGCAAAGATGAAGTTGCAACTTAAGGCTTTAATTGATGGCCAAAACTAATACTTTAGCAAACCCGATCTGTGAGCAGCTCAGGAACCACCAACTATAATCAATTCTACAGTTTAGTGATAACATTGAAAATCCTTTATGCCTTTAACAGTTAGTGATAATATTGACGACTGCATCGAAATGCTTTCAAAACAGTTTTAAACTATTTTGGTGTGAAACTTAATTAAATTAACTATAATTTTCTATAATTAAGAATTCATTAAATCGATTTTAACATAGGTTAACTTCTACTATAATCAATCTCTAAGTAAATTTAAGTATAATCAAAACATTTATTATAAACTTGGCTCAAAAAGTGCCGCTTCTGTGAAATTTGATAAGAAAAATCTAAAAAAACATGAATTAATACATCTTTTTTTTTTTAAATATATAACTTTATTAATGGTTTCATAATTTACATAGATATTTAATTGTGTGTGTGACTCTATTCATGTGTCCTTGCGATTATAATCAACTGTGTTCAATATACAATAGTTGAGACATAAAATGTACAAAAAAAAATCATTTATATGATATTTTTAATATATAATAGATATAATAGTTATATTTATAATATATATATATAGATATATATATTTATAAATATATATCTGTATATTATTTTACCACACCATTATGCGAGCTTAAGATTTTCAAAAGATCAGAAAAAGTAACATAAATAAAATAAAAAACTGAAAACTAACCCAAAAATGCATGTGCAAAATTAAAATGTTTTTCTAATTTGGTGCAAGATATCAAAACTTTTGTTTTTTGTAGTTTATTTTCAATATTTTTTTTTTTGGATTTTTCGTTTTGAATTAAGCATTTTAATTATTAAATAGACATTTATAAAGTTTTGAGTCTTAAGTTTTAGTTAATTGCACTAAATACTTGCATTAGAATTAAGCTAGTTTTTAGTTGTTGTTTATATATTTTCATTTTGTTAATAATTTCACATTTTGATCTAACGAAATGTTTGAAATGTTAATTTATCAAAGGGCTTTGTTTTAATACTTTGTTATTTATGATTTTTGTTACATTTGTTCTTTAATTTTGGTTTTTTTTTTTTGGCATTCATTTGTTTAAATCAAAGTGGAATTTACTTCTTAAAACATGAAATGGGATTGAAGTAGCATTGCCTATATCTCACTTGACGTTTGCTCTCGGGCAAGCGATACAAATCATTCATATTTCCATAGGTGGGGGAACGTAGATAGGCGCTGTAACTAAAAAAAAAAATATGGAAAAACAGTTAATAATTACTTAATATAAACTTAAATAGTTAAAGCTTACGTGGGTCTATATTGTGCGAATAACATTTGCAGACGATCCATGGGTATATTGGGATATATAGCCTGAGCGGGCATCTCATAGCCTGCATAGGCATTATGCACATCATCGGCATCTGATGTCTCCAGTGCATCCGCATCCTTATACAGTATTATATTATTAGTTAAATATACTTATTTTATGTGGCAATACTTACAGCAGCTGTTTCGGCATTGGAGGGTCTTGCCTCGTTCAGGGCAAAGAACATGGTCAAGAGCAGGCCGTAGCACAAGAGAATTTGCATGAATTTCATCATTTTTGCTTACAATTTCTGCAACTGTAAATAAAAATATACATAATGATAATTATTTATATATTATAAAAGACTTCTATATTATTGAATTTAATTCACAAAAGTTAGTTAAAATGGTTTAAACATTTAGTTGACACAATTGCAATTAGTTTTTATTAAAAAGGTCACGTGGTAAACAGAAAGGGAAAAGCTGATTTAGTAAATCCTTGCAAGGATAACAGCTTCTAACAAAGCAGCTCAAGTGTAGACACTTGTTGCCACAAACGTGACCTGCATCTTTGTGTAATGCCACATTGTATATATATAGGCAAGTAGCTTATAGCTGGGTTGGGGTTGGGGGTATGTTGTTGTAGCATAAATGCATTTCCGCAATTAAAAACGGATATGAACTTGAATTGAAAACCTCAATACAATAACATGCAACGTGCAACATGCAACATGCAACATGTAACACAATTGCAATAGATTCTATCAAACAGTTTAATTGATTTTGTATACGAAATGATTCAAGCTGTTTCCATTGACCTTGAAAGAACTTTGAAAACCTTTCACATTTCCTTTGTTCAGCATTACGCATATAACAATTGAATTACGAAAAAGGTTTTAAAGAGTAAATAGCAAAACATATGTCTAACTATTGTACTTAACTATAAGAATCATCATAGTAATTAAATTAGATTTAATTTAATTAAGAACAAAAGTGACAAAAAGTTTATTTAATATGAATCAGAGCTCTAATTAAGGCACAATTAAAAAAGGGAATTGTTTGTTGAATCTTATAGAAAATTAAGTGAATTCTCTTAAAAAAAGCTTAATTTATATAAATTTAGTATTTTTAAAGCAAGATGCAACTAATTTCCATTGGTAACCATACGATATTGGAGCAGCACAATCATCCAGCCTAGTATGCAGGCCAGATTGCTTAGCCAAGTTGCTCTGCCACTGACAAAGAGTCCAAAAGGTTTAATCGACAGGGGGAAACTGGCAATTTGCAGTGCAAACATTTCACACTGAAAGAAATTATGTATTGAGTATATGTATATATATTATTTACAGTTATTTTTGCTACCACTTTGGACATTTTACTATTTGCATGCCGCTTTTCATAGCTGTATCTTAGCTGTGTCAGCGTATCCTTATGGCAATGGCTAATCCAGTCAAAGATCAGATCAAATATATAAAAATCTATGGTAATTACTGCATATAGACATAAACCCAGAATTTGATATAGGGTACGATCTTCATAGCTAGTGAATACTGTTATATAATAACCCAAAGCAGCAGCCGTTATTATAACACAGAAGCGCGAAGTAAGCAATAAAAAATTGTACGTTGCATTGAGACGTTGCATAAGCCTCTCCAATTGCCAGTGCTGCCAACGCAATTGTTGTAGCTGCAACCTAGCCTCCTATCCATTTTGCAACACCAACTGCCTGACACGTTTATTCAAACACATATATAGTCGACAGATACGCCAGGTGAGCAGAAAATGCATATGTAAACCGATTTCTTGTCCATCCCAGGCCAGTACATAGACAACCAGCAAAAGCTGCTCGATTATGCTCATCTCCAGTTGTAAGCCACTTGCCTTATAGATAATTAACATAAAACACATGAGAGATATGGGAAATATCCATATAATGCAGTTCTTAACTAGAAAAATCCATTCCAATTGCCACAACAGTTCCGGACGTAAACGGCGATAGCGATAAATACGTTTTATGCGCTGCAGTTGCTGTACAATGGAACTGGTGGCACGTTCCCTGGGCAAACGGTGCAGCACATGAAATAGGCATATGATATCATTTATAGTTGTATCCAGAAGTACTGTTATGGCCGAGGCTATATCCAATTTGACGATCTCCGACCAGGCATAATACAAGTCCAAGGGTATTAGCAATAGTACAAAGAGATTGGCCAAACTGGCGCTGAGCTGTGTCCATTTTGTGTTGCAATATTGATGTAGTTTATAATCATAACGATAGCTCGTGACACCGATGAATATCGCATAATATGCATAAATATTATTTAGAAATTGTTGAAATTGACGCTTTGAAGACATGTTAAAACTGTTAGCCAATTGACTAGTGGCCAATACTTTTTATAGGCAATTGCAATCAATGGAATTAAATGGTAAAATTTATATTGCAAATATGTCCCTAAGGATTAAAGTCAATAAATTTTAACTAAAGGGTTTACTGTTAGTTTTGTTTGTTGATTGATTAAAATATTTCCATCAAGTATTATCTATGGCATCAGTTCTTAATTTGCCGACAAAGTATAAATTGTCCTACAGAAATTTTAGTTTGCTTAATGAAAGCCAATAGACAAAACACAAACAAATTTTCATAATTTTCAGCATGAAGAAACAAGTGCTTTGATGTATCCTTAATATCCTTAATGTGTATATTAAAACTAATTTCAAGTTGAAGCTGTGGGTTGACCAATGAAATTTATTTAATTTGCATTCATATCGGTTAGACCGGAGTTTTGTATGGATCAAAGGACATGTTGAGCACTAATTAGGCTCAGATGAATTAATCAAAGTACCAGGACTCAACAGGACTAATATACATAGGGTAAATAGATACAGTTTATGCATGTGTTCACATCAATATAGAGTTTGTGATTTAAGTGGCCGACGCCAACGCTAACACCTATACACTAATACATAGAGCCTAATTATGAGGCATCCGTATGATATCATAAGGGCGTGGCAGCATTGGCAAACATATTAGCATGAATATGTATGTGAGTGACAGCAGCAGCAGTACAAAAATTGCTCAGGTAATTGTGTTAAGTAGAAGCAAAAATGTTAAAGGCAAAAATGAGTTGCCTCAGGATCAAGGGCAAAAATTTGAAACCAAAACTCAATGACGCAAGCTGTAAATGTTAATGACACTGCCACAGATACAACGTGATACCATTCTTGCTTTCTGGTTGCAGTACAGTCATTAAATGTTGCGTTTACCAGCAAAGAAGAGCTACAGTTGCTTGTGGCAGCTGTGGCAACTTTTTGTGCGTAACAGTAAAACAATCTTTTTACGAGCTAAAGTTGACCAGGATATGCATATAAACAAGTATACGCATAGACAGGTAAGAGTTATGTGGCAAGGATGCGTCTTATGTGAATATATGCAACCTTGAATACTGCATTAAAGCTTTGCATATAAAGGAGTAACTAAATAATGATAATCACTGAAACAGAAAACTTTTTCTCTTAAGATTTTAAAAGGTTACAACAGCTACAAAAAGTGGCAAGGATCTGCTGCTTATAAAAGCATTAAGTAAACATACCAGATGTAAAAAAGTACAGAGTTAAACATAAAATTTACTTACTTTACATATTCTTGATCATATTACAGTTATCTGTTAATACGAACAAAAGCTCTTTACTTTTAATACGCCGCTTTTTGCGGTTACTTTAAAAGTTGATCAAAAAGTAGAGCATACTTTTTAGGGCAGCTTCAGTACATTTCATTTATTGACTTTGAAGCTTAACAGAACTATGTTTAACATTATTATTTATCAGTGCGTATGTAGAGAAACCATAGTATGATAGTGCTATCAATAAGCCATATTATAAAAACGTTAAGTGAGAGTCAAACTTTCTCTCACGCAGTTAACAGTCAGTTCAGCGCAAAAGGTAAAGATAATTATATTACGTTGGCTGCAGACAACTATTAGAGGCAACACAGAAAACAACAGCAACAAGCTCTCATAAAACGTTTTGATTATATAACTAGAAGCTGGCTGTCTGAGGCAATAAATAAAGCTAATAATATGCAGGCAAGTAGACTAAGTAGCAGGGAAGGGTATGCGGAAAGGGTAGCACAGTAGTCAACCAAGTTGCTAGACAGGGATAGTATATGCTAATCAGGACACTTTTATGACGCCTGATAAATAATGCTCCAATGTTAATTGGAAATTTAATATCAAGCAACACACGCATAGAAACAGAGAGAGTATCAGACAGATAGAGAGACAGAGAGAGATAGAGAGAAAGATAGTTATAACTGTAGGCAATGCAATGTTTGAAAAATGCATTTTTTTTTTACATGTGTCGCTTTTAACGTTTGTGCCACATTCCACTATTGGATTACATGAGGATTACATGCCTGCTGGTTCCATTCCTGGAGATACCAATAAGCTAAGTTAATTGCTTTTTCCCACGTTTTGCTGACTTTAAAAATTAGCCAAATATTTGTGCCACGCTTAAGCACATGCCACTGCAATGACAGCCATGATTTATAGACCATTTTTGTCGACGTTATTTGATACTTAAAATTTCGGCTGTTACATTTTAAAATTATGAAACGAAAACTCGTCTTAATTTTTTATTTTTAGACAATTTGCAGCTGTAATTTAATATTTTCTTTGTCACTTTTAAAAATCCTTCACCAACCAAATAGGCTTGAAAGCTTAAGATATCAGATTTCTAGGCTTGATTGATCTAACATCAAAGAGCACAATTATGAAAAGTTATAATATAACATGTTAAATTGGTATCTACAATATGTTTCTATCTAGGAAGCAATTGATATGGCATAGACATCAAACAAACTGATGAATGTAGAAGTTTTCATTTTAAAAAATATACAAAAATTTCTCTAAAAATAAAATATATTTTTTTCTACAAATTCAATATGGAATTTTACTTCAGAATTATTAACTTATTATTATATAGTCTGCTTAAATTATTTGATTCTTTATAATGAGCTATTTGTGGGCAGAAGCTGCTTAAATAAGGCAGAAACTTTTCAAGTTTTCAACTGCTGCAAGCTAATTTTGTACTTTTCTATTAAATCAATTTACTGTCTTAAGCAAAGGAAAAATGTTATAAATATTAAATTGCGCTTTGATTGCGGTTTTATTTGAGTTTGAAAATTCAAAGCAAATGAAAGGATAAATATGCAGGAAAAAAAAGAAAAGAAGGATTGAATATTGGATTTTTTTTTCTTCTTTTGGCATTTGCATTCATTGTTGTTGAGTAAAAGAAAAATCATATGATGCGAAATTTTTCAGCTACACATCGTAAATAATTCAGATAATTTTCCCATGAAACCCACCCATATAACAACCACATGACAGTTAGAGTGAGCTTGAAGATGCCTTTTGAAGAGTTTCGGTTAACCAGTTAACCACCAAAGGAGTATTTTGTTACACAAATTTCAATTTGGTATCAGGTTAAGTGTAGGTATTGCGTTGGCAACAAGTGTAAGACAGGAGCCAAGAATGAGTGGCGGAAAGAAAAAATATGATTAATTGGGCACATCTATTAACATGGCTAAAAAGAATATATATATAAAACTGATTTAAGCTGTCAAACTATTTGACAGATTATTTAACAATAATTTATATCAATTATTGCAATTATTTTAGATCAATAAATATTTTATGATTTTTCTTAGTTAAAAAGAACAAAATATTTTTTTAAAGAAAAAAATTTTATAATATTTTTTTTATATTTTTAAAAAAATGTAAGATGTTTGAAAAATTTAATAAAATAAATTAAATTATTTTTGTATATTTTAAAAAATTTTTGAAAAAAGACCTGTAATAAAAAATTTAGTTTCTCTAGAAAAGTTTGAACATTTTCAATAGCAAAAATATTTTTAATAATTTATTTTTACATAATTTTTTAATATTGTTTTAAAGATAATATAAATTTATAATAATTTATAATAAATTTGTTTAATTTTATTCAATTTATAAAACATATTCTCCAACTCATCTTAAGCACTTACTATACTCAGGCTTAGGAATATTTCCTAATAAGAAAGTAAATATTTTTACACTCTTAACATCAATTTATTTGTTTACAAAAGTGTTACGAATAACATTTATTTTTTTTATTAAGCCCGTTTATAACTATTAACAAATCACTCTTACTACAAATCTAATCGTATATCTCAATTAGAGTTGCCGAAATTGTTTCATTTGATTAAAGGAAAATCAAACACAAACACAAACAGGAAATTGGTTGGTCAAAAAGGTACTTACCACTCAATGCACAAGAATACACACACGTTTAATGTTTGGCTAAGCAAATATGTACAAAATTTGTATTAGCCAAAAGTTGTAACTGTTTTTTCTTTTATTATGCGATTTATTGCTTGAATTAAACTGCAAATCAGAATTTGGTACTGAAATTGATCCTTTGAGTTACTTTGTACTGATTTTTGGGGTCGATGTGAACACCAAGAAGTGAAATTGTTAACTCGATGTTGGCTATGCACGGCACTCGGCTTTTTATACAAAATAGCTGCGCAGTGGAGACGACGATAGCAGCGACGGAAACAGCAACAACAGCAGCGACAACACCCGGCAACAGGAAGCAAACGGTGTTAGCCGAGAAGTGGGCGGTAGAGTGGGTGTGAGTAGTATGGAGCAGTGTAGGGTGTAGAGTAGTAGAAGTTGTTAGTAGCAAGCGTTAACTTGGCTTAGAGGTGTAGCTGGTAAATGTTGTTACCTCCACCCATAGCAACATTTGTTCGTTTTTTTGATATTGCTGTTATTATTGTGCGGCTTAAGAGCTTCAGTATTCACCACACACACACGCATATATATATATATATATATATATGTCACAGCTTGATAACTTGTTCATTTTGTGGTGAAAACTGAAGTCACCTGTTGATTAACCAGCAGAGGAAACAAACTTGTTGCATACTTAACAGCGTTATATCAATGACGTCATACAGCAAATACTTTGATTTATAACTCGCATTCACTGATAAGTAAATACATTGATACCTATGGTTTAACATACAACAAAGACAACAGCAACCCATTGTGCAGATATCAATTAACAAACTTGTTGCACATCAATTTCAGTTGCAACCTCATTAATTTCACATATTGGCTAATAAAACTTGACACTTGTTATAGCCAAATGCAAATGCATATGCAAATGCAGCAGGCTAAAAGGTAATCAAACTTTACTCATAAAATAGTATTACGTGAGTTGCACAAGCAACACGCTTAAAGCCAAGTTAACTGCATCAACTATTTTGCATATATACAATAATCTGTTGCCTTTGACAGCAACTACAAATTGTTGGCTAAAAAGTTTAATGTTAACTTGTAAATTTGCTGTAAATACGTTTAGATAAATTATCTTTATAAAGTCAAGAGTTTAACTTCATGTCAGTAAACTTAAACTATCTGATTTTATATATAATCAAATATATTTTGTGGATACTATAAATTCTTTATATATCATACAAATATATAGACCCTGTAGACTATGCAGACTCTACAGATTCGGTATACAATATCATAAAGATCCTGTAGAATCTAAACTCCACAAAAATTACATAGACTCTCTACAGGCTACCAATCTTAAAAGCCCTGTTGATAAGGCTATAAAACCAGTAGATACTGTTGACACTGTAGATCCTATAGATACCATATATCCGGTATATACTATAGATCTTTTAGATATAGAAGAAATCATACCAAATCTAGAACCATATACTATAGATTAATACATCTTTCATCAAAATATCTTGATGTTAAGTTTGATAAAGAGGTAACTAAATATAAGGAGCTCTAACTGAAACAAAGAACATCAAATATATATATATTTATTTATAGACATCAAAAGGGCAGTTGCAGGATGATATAGAATATTTGTATATACCATATCGCTGGGTTATAACCATATAACTAAGTAGTACATCCGTTTTGGGCCAGTCTGCCATAAGCACAACAAACAATTTGCCTGATATGAGCACAAAATTGAATCCACTGATAAGAACAAAGAAGGGGGTGTAGGTAGAAAAAGACAGAGAGAGAGAGAGTATATGAGACAGTTATAACATGTACTTGTTGCACGTATGATATGCAATATATATATAAATATAGAAAATTTTATGATCATAGCAATCAATATCAGTTGATTTAGCGAATTAAAAGCAACAAAAAATTCTGTGCAAAAAAAAGAGAAAAAAAGTGCCACAAAGAAGCAGACAAATCCCATAGCATTTATGGTTATGAAAATGATATATTGATAGTTTATTGATTTGGTGAATTGAAGCTTTATATTTAGATATTTAGATCGTTAGTTATATTTATTTGATAGCAGCTGCACAGCTGCATTATTATACACATAAATATGATTATTATTATACACAGAAATATTATTATGATAGAGTTACAAGTTACACGTTAGAAATTAGAATTAGAAATTACTAGTTATAAAATATAAGTTACATATTATCAGTTATCATTTAGTTAGAGATTCAAAATTTTAGTTTACAGATGATTTCAGTTAATTATGCGAACAACTTTCATATTCATGGCAGCAAAAATGTGTTAGAAAAAATGTGTGTATAAAAAATAAATTGGATTCTTTTTGTCTTGTTTTGGATTGAAAATGAAAAGCTGGAGCCGAGCCTGGAGCTATTTAATTGTGTTTGTTATTATATTTCTTTTTGCATTTTCTTTTATATAAATATTATTTATTGTTGATTGTATTTTGTTAGTTGTAAAGATTTGTTGGTTAGAAGCAACTGACGGCATTGAAATAACAGCGCCAATACATGCGACCACCTCCATTGGTAGCGTGTTGGATGCGCCTGGTACCAGCAGGAGTACCAGCACCAGAACGAGAACCAGCACGATTTAGTGAACCAGGACCAGCACCAGGACCAGCTCCAGCTCCAGTTGCAGCCAATAAACCGGGCGTCTTTGTTGCCGCATCCACTCCAACGCCCGCTCTTCTCTGAAAGCTCTTTGCCATTAACTGAAATTTTCTTACACATTTCTCCATGCTAATTGATTGTTCTTTTTAATTTCAAAACTTTGGTTTCAATATCCAACTTACTGTTTCGCCAGTTGCGCGATTTATTTGATTTAAATCTTTAAAATCATAATCCAATAATACACCAGGATCATCATCGCTATACATATGAAAATTTTGGCTATTCATCGGCATATTTCCACCTACAACAACAAAATATCCCCAAAAAAAAAACAATAGAAAAGAAATTGTTAATAATTAAAATAATTTGTATTTTTATTTACCATTTTCTGTTCCTGGCAGCTGGTCCAAACCATTTTCAATCTCATTGGAAATTTCTTGTAAAAATTTTCTATCCGTATAAAAATCACCAATGCGATGTGCACCACGTTCATTCTCCAACGCATGATGCAGTGCAACCATGAGGCGATCCAGCAACAAAGCAGCACGTTTTGGAACCACCATCTATATACAAGAAGGATAAATATAGGATATATTTATAGACTACATGAGAAAACTGTTAAGCATTTAAATTAAGAAGATTTAGCCACATTTTTGGTTAATAGAAAATATACCAAAAAGATTCTTAAGCAATTTATTACTATAAAAAAAAAACAAAAAAATACAACTGAATTGTACTCCAATTTATTTGCTGTGAGCAACTTTCTATATGTTGTACAAGGCGTATACGCAATGTACGTCATATACAAAATATATAATATATTGCGTATACGCACTGTTGGTCCAGTAAAACAGCTCAATTTCATGCATTGACATTGGTACGAAGGACTCGTTTAATACTACACCATTAAATTATGTGACGTCAACTACTGCGCAGTTGGGCGTGGCTGTGGGAGTACAGGCTCTGTGTCCTGTTTAAGGCAAGTATATATCAAAGAAGAACTAAGAAATTCACCTGCAGGGCAAGCAATCAAATGCAAAATATAAAATTACAAATTTTATTTTTCTATATATTTTTTTTTTTTTTTTTTTTTTTGGGGCGTGCAAGGTGTTAGAGGCTGTGGGATGTGTATGTAAGTTGATTCAATTTTTGGCTTTGACCGCATCTAAAGTAAGGAAATCTACTTAGGCTTCGTTGGATTTAGGCCATAACTCACCGGATACTCATCATAGCTCATGTCAGTTGAGTCGCTGGGTGCACTGAATATTTCCTCTGGCTGAGTGTTACCTGTTGCCTGTTGGCTGTTACGTTTCTTGGCAGTGTTTGGGTGTTGATTGCTTATACGATTTGTGGTATCGGTATCCACATTCATTGCGTTGTCCTGCAGCATATCCGTACTGATATGTCTGTTGACAGATTTGCCCATCAATTGACGGCATGTGTGTAACTCAAAATTCTGGAGCAGCACTATCAGCACTATGAGTAAGCCTGGCAAATAGCTAACTTGTCGACTGCTGCTCCTGTCCAGCTGCGGTCTGCAATAACGTCGCTTCCTTTGACGTTGCAGCATGCTACGTATAATCTCAATAGATTTTGTCTGTTGTGTTTGCTTATTTCTTTTTATTTTGTTGTTGCACCACAATTTTAATTAGCTATAACTATATACTATTATCAAAAAAATTTATTTTAACTGTTGCATGCACTTTGCGGTTGACTGAAATTTTCAACTGAAGCGTTGCCTTGATGCGCTGTCTGCTTTTATAGAGCGAACGACTACAACCATTCCTTTCATAGGTTTTATTCTTTCTTTTTTTGCGTTTTTCTTTTGTTTTCGGTTTTATTTTTTCTTTTCTTTTTTTACAATAATGAAACATTACAAACGCTTGTTAATCGTCTCCTTGTAAACAGCCAAAGGGAACTCATCGGGCAGAGGATTTCAACAGTGAAATGCTCTTTTCAGGCTGTGATTTACTCCGATTGCTACTTTATGCTCAACATTTTTGTTGTTGTAATTATTGAACATAAAATTCCATGTTTGTCCCACATCAGCCTGCAGCAATTTTATTAACACACACGCATACACACACACAAACACACACACACACAAAGAACATACGCACTCACATATATACAACATGTTGCAGCCAATTGATCAGCGCGACTTCATCTTTTGACTGCTGCGTTTTTCGTCCTAATGAGCAAAAGTAGGGGGCAACGCTGCGTGATGCCCTTCAGAGTAATGCATATGTATTTGTTAAAGTATTTGCATGTACTATTGACTTCATATCACTGCAAAAACGTTGGACACTTGCAACAGTAGCAAAAATACTTTCCAAGGTAATAAAATTTAAAAAAATATTTACAAAAAATATAAAAAGAATATATTTATATATAAAATATTTATATAAAAAATATAGTTTAATATGAGCATGAGTATAAATGAAATCTTAACACACTTAAGTTTAATATGTATATGTATAAACTAACACACACACACACTGTTATACAACTTACAGCACAGCATGTTGCTGTACATTGAGTTCATTGGCCATAAAAATAAAGTTTATGCGTTTCTTGACCTTATAAATCCATTTTGATCGAATATACACGAATTTTAATTAATACACAACATGCAAATCACAGTTATAATCTCATTAAACTATCATAAACTAAGTAACTAAAATAATGAAGGAAACCAAAAACCATAAAAATAATGTGAATATCGGATCCTACTTAAGGTTAAGATTACAGTGGATGAGCTAAAGAACTGGATAAAGAGAGTAATTTAGGCAACTTGGTGCAAGGATGCTGGGCTCGATTCCCAATTGGTGTACTATATAGACAGTACCATACGTATTCATACAGTATTCAAGTAAATATTCATGTGACAAGGGAATTTATAGTGAATAAATAATATAAATAAAATTATCTATATTAGGGTAGCTAAAAAGTAGCTTTAATCCAATGAACATAGATAGATTTTTATATAGAAATATAATATATATATATATATAATATTGCATAAATATAGATTTTTTAATCAATATATCAAATTTACTATTATTACATATGAATTGTAATATTTTACATTAATAAATAATATTAAACAATTACATATTAAATAAAAATAAATTATATTACCTCAACAACAACAAAGCAGTTAAGGAAAATGTTTAAATAATAACTGAATTCTTAAGTTATTGGAAATTTTTCACTGTGTACAATTCTGTGCAGCATCCCTGGCAGCAGCTGTCATAAGGATGAGCCTGCGCAGTGACAGCCCAGCGAAGTGGGAAAGTGTGAGAGCATTTAGTTAGCACTTTGGTGTTCAGAGTTGAAACTGAGACGAAACAGCATCCAGTATATAGTAGACAGCAGCAGCAGTTGCCTCTGCTGCTCCAGGTAATAGATTTAAGTTGAAAGAATATCACATTGTTGCCGGATGCATGATGTTGCTGTGGGGCACCAGAGCCAGGAGGTGTAAACGTGTGGCAGTTGTATGGAAAATATTGTATTGAAGCTATTTGCCATAAAATGTGGCACACAAGCAATTAACAAGGAATGACAACAACACGACAATAAAAAGAAAGTGAAGCAAAACAAAACTAAAGAAACACACGCACACACACACTCAAATATATAAACGAAAAAAAATGTCAAGGACTTAACTGTGTGAACTGAGAGATAATCATAAGGATTTGTTTTAATTAAAGGTGCTAAAATGCGTGCCTACTACACCACAAAGGATAAGCGTCACTACGGCGATATGAGCTACGAGTAAGTACACAAAATGTATATACGTGTTCCTTTGCATATGTATTGGTATGCTTGTGTGCCTGTGTTTGTAAGTGTGTGTATGTGTTAGCTGGCAGGTGTTGCCTGCAGTCGCTTGTTTGCTAAAAGGACCAAGTCGAAAGCCATTTGCACGTTGAGTTCTCTTTTGTGTTTGCACAGACAAAATGCAATTTGAAGCATCAATTCAAAGAATTGTAATGCAAACAAACATTTAAAAACACAAAAGTTTCACACAAACAGATAACAAATGGATTCTGATTTAAGCCAAGTTAAAATTTAGGCAAGCAAATTTAGGCTATTATTAATCTTGCATGCAAAAACGCATGCAATTTGCATGAAAAGAAAGAAAACTAAGCAATATTTTATACAGGTACAAACTTGCATTGTATTTTGTTGCAAGTTGCATGAGTCAGCTTTTATGTGGTAGCTTGTGCTTGTTTAGTTATAAAAAGGAAAAACATTGACAACATCACGTCCTTGTGCTCATAAAAGCGTTGCTTGTGTCCTGTCTGTCTAGCTAAAGGATTCTAAGTAGTATGAAAGACTGTGTGCTACTTCTACTTCTTGGGTGTTGTTATTCTTTATACTTATACTCATTATTTGTTGCCTGTCTTTAATTAATAATAGTCAGCAGCTTCTTGAGACAAGGATAATGAACTTTGCTGTCCTGTCAATGTATACATAAGAGTGCATGGTCATCGATTCCTGTTATGTTATCATTAATAAACTTTTACAACATATATATATATATAATTTGTCAAAGTACAAAGGTTTTGCTTTTGAATTTTTATGGTAGCTAAGAAAATTACTTCAGTTTGACACTTATAATTTTTATATATTTTTTTTAGAAGTAAATATTTATTGGATCCAAAATATATGACAAAACGCGATCTACAGCATTATTATCGTTATTATAATATGACGAAAAATCGAAGTCAATTTAAAAAGATTGTCGTCATTATTTTCTGCCTGTGCGTCTTCTCCTATCTTTTTGTGGACTATAATTTAAGGACGAAACTGTTAAGCTTTAGGGATCGTTTCGATTTTATAGCACGCATTGATGATGAATATAATATGACGCAGGCATATTTTATAGATACTCCTGGATGTCGTATGCCCTACTTTGAGTCAGTAGATGAAAATATTGCACAATTTATGTTCCATCCAAAACCATATTTGTGCGATAAACCATTGACACGTACCAGCGATGTGGTACCTGGTGAGCTTTATGTAGATATGGATGCCAAGGAGCATTACAATATAACCGATTTGTCAGCAATTAGTTGCCAATATCTTGAATTAAAAAGGCAGACAGATTTCCAGAATGTTTATATGCCTCAGGTAACATTTAAATTGGCTAAAACAGTGCAATTGCCAAAGGATTTGGAGTTTATGTTTATGAAATGTTATGATCCGTCTGGCACGGTCATTTATAAGGATTGCCATTTCTTTGCTGTGGATAAACCATTAAAGAAAAAGAAGAGAAATTTTAAAACAAAACCTCTTAATAATAATACTGAACAACAGCAGTCTAAGGAGCGCCTTTCTGTAATGGTATTGGGCATTGATAGTGTCTCGCATTTAAATTTTCAACGTCAAATGCGACGCACTGCATCATACATACGCCAGAATTTATCACACGTTGAATTCTGGGGATTCAATAAGGTCGGCGACAATACATATCCAAATCTAGTGCCACTGTTAACCGGTCTGGATGGACAGGAACTTAATCTTTCATGTTTGGCACCATTGGCTAATCCGACGTATGA
This sequence comes from Zygothrica quintamaculata, assembly GCA_037044455.1. Lineage (NCBI taxonomy): Eukaryota > Metazoa > Arthropoda > Insecta > Diptera > Drosophilidae > Zygothrica > Zygothrica quintamaculata. The sequence goes on along the minus strand of JBAMBS010001161.1, from coordinate 67,102 downwards.
TGGCTGCTCCTTTATATGGAAGCGATATAAGCAGGCTGGCTATAAGACAGTCTTTGCCGAAGATGTTGGTCTAATAAGTTTGTTTAACTTTTGCCGAAATGGTTTTCGGCAACCACCCACAGATTATTATCTACGTCCAATGATCTTAGAGATGGAAAAGCAGATTGCCTATAAAAAGGAGCTCAATGTGAATCTTTGCATGGGCGGGCGTCGCTCAGCTGATGTACTGTTGGAGTATATGAGAAAGCTGATGCCACGCATGCAACAAGAGTTGTTCTTCACTTTCGCCTGGAGTGTGACTCTGACGCATGATTATTTTAATTCACCCATGTTACTAGATGCACCGTTGACGTTGTATCTGCAACAGCTACAAGAAACAGGTGTACTGAATCGTACAGTTGTGCTGCTCATGTCGGATCATGGCATGCGTTGGGGTTCATTTCGGAAGACTTATCAAGGCATGATGGAGGAGCGTCAACCACTACTCATTGCACTTTACCCAGCCTGGCTGAAACAGCGTTATCCACTGGCTTTGGCTAATATGGAGCTTAACTCCAAACGACTGACAACGCACTTTGATCTGCATGCCACATTGCTGCAGTTGCTCGACCTGAACACATTGGAGGCAGATCAATTGGAACGCAATGCCGCTGAGCTGAAGGATACCGATAGCATACTGCCCAGAGGCATAAGCCTCTTTTTGCCAATACCTGCAGAACGCAATTGTGAACAGGCTGGCATTGCAGCTCATTGGTGTACCTGCCATCAACGCCAAGAACTGCCTACCAATGATGCACGTGTGCAACGTGCTGCACGCTATTTGGTGCGTCTAATCAATGGGCGTCTTATGTCACACCCACAATGTCGCACGCTGTATCTTAACTCCATTTTACAGGCATTTATAGCAGCGCCACATCACAAGATTGTCAAGGAACTAAATACTGATTATTCGGTTGATATAACACTGAGACTACAGACAAAACCTGGATTGGGTGTCTTTGAATCTACGGTGCGTATGTCCGCCTATGCCAGCGCCCTAACAGGTACTATAAGTCGCATCAATCTATATGGTAGCCAGAGCTACTGCGTCAATGATTCAACACTCAAAATGTTTTGCTATTGCCACAGATAAGCGATTTGTTCTTTAAGACTTAAAACCCATTACGTAGCCTTAGGTGTGTATATGCATCTTGATAAGTATCATAATATATATATAAATAAATTTATATCAATTAAATATCTTACTATTAAGTTAACGTATAGTCAACGCATATAAAAAAAAAGCTATTTCCATGAAATATTTTAGATTCTAGACTTTGTATAAAGTTAGCCAAATGTCTCTTGATTAAAAACCAAACAGGAAAAAGAAAAAAAAATTGTGACTCAAATCTCTTTTGACTGGTAGAGTCGCATATGTCTGTTTTATGTTCATTAGTGACAATAAAATTAAAAGTTAAAAAATAAACATATTTATTTAATATATATTTGTAAATATACTAACAAAATTTTATTATAAAATTTAAGTCTAATGGAAAATTTTCTACAAAAATATAAATCCCTATTAGTGAAATGGGTATACTTTCATTTTTGATTTGGAATAACAGCATATAGTCAATAGAAACACTTTGACTTATAAAAATTTATAGTAACAGAATTATTGTTCCAAAATTAATGTAGTTTAATTCAACGAAGGTACAAAGGTGTAAATCTCACTTGTATGCTACCAAAATCTATGTCGTCTACGGGTAACAGTTTGAACACGATCTTTAACTTTTCATGCTGGAAATGTTCCCAAATCTGCAATATTAACAATTAATTAATTAATTTTTTAGTTTTTTTTTTAAAGTCAACACTTAATATTTACCAACTCTTGGCCTTCTGCCGTTGCTTCAAAATGTAATGTTAAGGTATCAGAACGCTTCTTTAATACCTTGTCCATATGGCTTCTGGTAAGGTCAAAAAACTTGGGGCTTACCTCACCTAATGGTGTATCTAATATCTTAAGTGTAGGACAGCCATTAACAGTTTTCCAAAATGTCATTTCAGACTTAAAATTTGGTTGAAAACGCAATTGGAGTTTTTCCAATAATGGCAAATTAAATATAATCATTTGTAATTCATCCACAGTTAAAACTGTGAGTTGAGTTAAGGCCAATGTGCGCACATGACTAAATCGTAAGAATGTATCATCCTTGTAACGAGAAATGTAATCACAAAAAACTAGCTCATAGATGTCCTCACCAAATTTATCAGTTAGAAACTCAATCTTTGACTTGTACCGACCGCATCTCAATAGTCCAAGCATACGTAGTTTTGGCAAAAGAAACAGTTGGCTTAAATTGTCAGTGCACATTTTTGTGCAATCTAGTACCAATTCCTCCAGTGAATAACAGCTAAACAGTGCGTTTAATCCAAAATACGGCCAACGTGTTCTACAATGTCTGAAATTCAGATGGCGCAATTGCTTCAAAAAAATAAATTGAATGCAATTACAGTCACCATCTGGTAGTACAGTTTTTAATCCTGGAAATATTTGAACTAGCGATTTCATCATTTTATTCACTCCCAAGTTTTTATCCACTGTATATTTAAGTGTATGTAAATTTGGAAAGTCATGCTTTTTCCAACCTTTCAGACACGGCAAGGTAAGATTCTTAAATTCCAGTTCCCGTACAGTTGGACTTATAGTGCGTAAGAATATGGTAAAATGTTTCCGATTTTCTTTAGCGTAATCATATTCGTTTATATTTAAAATAAAACTCTTTTTATTGATCCAAAAATTTATTATGTTTTCGTTTAAGCGTGTTGCATAGTTTTTCGTTGCTTCCCATAATGCTAGTTGATCAGAAACCTGTAAATAGCTTATAACCATTATTTGACAATAGTCGTTAATTTTGTGTAACATTCTGAAAATTTCAATTTAATTGCAAATTAATAATATCTATATACACAACAATATTTCATTGCAGTAAGTTCAAAAATTGTTTTAAAAAGTCCTCATACGTTAAGCGTCTTGACAGCTATTGGTACGCCTATACGATGAAAATATACAAATAAAGTTATTTAAAACAAGAAAGGACTTGAATGTAATTGATAGATTTTTTGTTTTGTTTTTTTTTTTAGCTAATAAAATTCATTTAAATAAAAAATATACTGTAAAAATGTAATATTGTTTGACTATCGAAAGCGCTTGGCGACCTGGTGAAAAAGCTATCGGAATTGTAATTATCGATTAATCCTGTGCAACGATAAACTATTATTATTATTACTCGTATTTGTCTTCTCTTATCAGTTTGTTTTGTTTCGTGCTTTAGTTGTTGGTTAAAAAAAGTATTTACATTTATTTCTTTATGTTTTCTTCTGACCAATCACTGCGAGTATTATCAGCACCACCACTGACGCCAACATTAAATATAGAATATGCCACCAACGGAGACACTACGTGCTGGCAGTGGCAGTGGTGACCGCAGTGAACGTACTATTGGAAGTGGGGGTGGTGGCACTGGTTCCGAGCAGACATATATTATTAGACAAAGCAACAAATGCTACGAACATCGCGACTCACAGGCAACAGCCATGTCAGTGGATTACTCGGGACAGTGGGTATTGCTAGCGGGTCGCGGTCATTTAGCTTTGCAGCGTTTGGGACAGGATGACGGTACACTGCGTCGTCATGAACGTCACTCCAAGTACGACGTATCCGTGGCGGAGTTTGCCATATGTCCGAGTCGAGCGGAGTATTGTGCCATTGCGGTAAGTAGATAACATTAGAAAAAAAAACCAAATCCTTATTCTAACATTTCATGCAGACTAGTCAAAACATTGACATTGTACGTTGGGGTCCTGCCGAGCCACACTATGAAAATTCATTGCGTGGTCATACACGTACCGTGACAGACATCGACTGGCATAGCAAAAATCCCAATTTACTGGTCAGCTGTTCCATTGACACTTTTTCACATATTTGGGATCTGCGCGATCCACGCAAGCCAGCGTTATCCCTGAATGCTGTTTGCATGTGTAATTGTGATTTATACTCCATGTGTTCTATATATAGCTCATCATTTACTCTTTGCTTTAAGCGGGTGCTACTCAAGTTGGCTTCAATCGCGTCTCGGGCAATTTGCTAGCGGCTGCTCATGACGGCGATCTGCGCATCTGGGACATACGCAAGGGAAGCTGCCCCACACACTATATTACAGCGCATCTGAATCGCGTGCATGGCATTAATTGGAGTCACATGCGAGAGACATGCCTGGCCACAGCCAGTCAGGATGGCACTGTCAAATACTTTGATGTTTGTAATCCGAGACGAGCTGAAAAGATTATTACAACTTTATCGCCTGTTTGGCGCGCACGTTATACAGTGAGTTTGTTCTTTTGTATTTCCTATGACTTTCATCTATTCAGGTGTTTATTTTGTTATATTAGCCCATTGGTAATGGTCTAGTCAGCATTGTGGTTCCACATCTGGGTCGTGGAGAAAATAGTCTTCTGCTTTGGAGTAATAGTAAGCAAACAGATCCAATTTGTTCCTTTGTGGGTCATACTGATGTCATTTTGGACTTTGCTTGGCGTCCCAATCGTGATAATCTTACAGAAATTGTAAGTAAAATGCACTTTGGATGTTTGCTTACTTAAAGTTTTATTACCTGTTCAAATTCTTTCAGGAATTGGTCACCTGGTCACGAGATCGTACACTGCGCGTGTGGAAAATTGATGAGCCCATGCTAAAATTATGTGAACCGTCGGCCGATGAGGATGAAGAGAGCGAATCGCCACGCTATGAGCCAGATATAAGTGAACTGCGTGCCATAACTCCGCCAGAATTTTTAAATACGCTACAACCGCGTCCAATGGCAGCTGCATCATTGCCCATAGCCGCCACTCTTGACGCTTCTGCAGGAGCTAATACACTACCTATGGCCCGTTCGCCCAGCTTTGGTGGTGCCTATGCTCGACGAGAAGAAACACACATTGCACGCTCTTTAACGGATCAGCCCACATGTTCGCTGCATCATGAATTCTCGCTTCTTAACACAAACATGCCGCATGTGGAGGTGGATATGCTAGAGTCCATTAAACGATTTGCTTGCTTTAAAATCTGCGTGGGAGATCATACAGTTATTTTACAAGTGACATTCCCTACATCCTATCCAAGTCCCAATGTTCCACCGGACTTTCAATTATGCCAGGGCACCACTCTATCCAGCGATGTAAGTAGAGTGTTACTAAAGGTGCTGCGTACTAATGCACTACAGCGTGTAAAAAAATCGCGTAGTTGCCTAGAGCAATGCCTTCGAGCTCTGGTAGCAGCCATGAAAAAACGCGTAACAGCATTTGCTGGCACTGGGGCTGATCGAAGTCAGCTACTCCTACAATCGCCCAGATTGGAAGGTGCCTTGTCCAGTGCACTGCATGATGCCTGCATACCATTTCCACGTACCTCAGGTGTTCACTTCAACGCCATTGGCATGCTGACCACTTTTGCCCAAGTGCTAAACACCAAGCGCCTAACACTGCGTCAGCATCAAGCAATAACTCCGCGCACCTTAAGTGCCATCAATAGCAGCGGTCTCCTTGGAAATGTAATGGCAACGACACAAAGAGATTCTAATGCCTCGTTCTATCTGCAGGAGCGAATGATAGCTGGTAAGCCTGGCAAACAGCGTGTTATGCGACAAATGAATGGCACAACACCCGTCGTCCATGTGTACGATGCCAGTCCGCTCCTGCATTTAAATCGGGAAATGGCCCGTGAATTTACATTAGATAAGCGTAACATTGCGGAAACATGTCGACGCAATGGAGAAATTTGTCGTATTCATGGACGTTTAGATTTGTTGCCCATTTGGCTGCTGGCGGAACTTATAGCAACACCACATACGCCACACGAAACAATGAGCTGTGAGCTGCTTTTTTATAAGGATCCCTTTAAGAAATCTCTGCTAGAGTCACTTATATTACACTATGCCAACTCAGGTGATGTCCAAACTGCTGTTTTATTGGCTTGCCTTTTTGACAAGTGTCCAGCAGCACTTATGGATGTGCCCAGCTGCCGACTGCCAGCACAGTTAAATGCACAGCTTTCACCTTATCATACGGTGCTGCCATTAGATTTCAAATCATCAGCACAGGCTCGTGCAGCAGGCGGTGGTTGGCAACAGCTTAAGCAATTGCGTAGCAACTCTTGGTCCGATTCACTGGATTGGTTAGACTTTAAGCTCGGACAATCGGATGCATTTGCTTGCTCGTTAATCAGACGCACTAAAATGCCGCTCTTTGATCAATTTAAACGTGCCTATGCGGATGTACTATTCGGTTGGCAGCTACTCTCAAAAAGGGCCCTAATCCTTAAGCATACACTTATCGCGCCACCGCCAGCACAAGGCGTTGAATTTGTCACGGAATGTTCTGGCTGTAACAAGCCCAAGCGCACACCCAAATGTGAGCCCTGCAAGCGGCCAGTTCTTTTTTGTACACTTTGTTCCTTACCCGTACGGGGACTGGCCAATGCCTGCTTATCCTGCGGTCATGGTGGTCACATGCAGCATATGATGCAGTGGTTCGAGGTATGTTTTACGGTCTCTTAAATCTAAGTTTATTATTAACCTATTATATATATATCTTCCCAATAGAAACACACGGTTTGTGCTACAGGCTGCGGTTGCAACTGCCTACAGCGCACTTCTGAGCTGCTGGCCCTTATCAACTGAACACTTCCTACTGTTGGTGCTAATTCTTATTATAAACAATTTCTACTCTATGGAATCAAAATACATAAATATATATATATTTGTTTTTTATTTTTTTTGTTTTTGTAGTCTCTAAGACAATGTTTTGTAATCTTTGCATTAAATATGACGATAAAAATATACCAAGTATGTTAACCTTAACTCATATATACATATAACACATTTTGGTTTTTGTTACTCATGTCAAACGTAAGTACTAATCCTTACAAATCCTGCAAAGTATAAAACGTTATAATCGGACAAGAATTGACAGTATTAGAGCAAATTTAGACAAAAGAATAGTTATTTTTTCCACTTAAGTCCTGTGTGTCCTGGCGTATCCTTGCAAATTCAAGTACTATTTTGCACCGATGGCAAAGGAAAATATTCTTTAGTAGAGTCCTGGGACTTAGTCCTTTCGAATGCAATTAGTTTTATTCAAATATGAATCATTGAAAATTTTTGCAATTTTTAACAGAATTGCAAAAAATTAAAAAAAAATTTATTTCTGTTTTATTGTTGTTTTTTGATGCCAAACGTTAGTACTAATCCTTACGAGTCCTGGAAGGTATAAAAAGTTATAATCGGACAAGAATTGGCAGTGTTAGAGCAAATTTATGCAAAAGAATAGTCATTTTAGACACTAAAGTCCTTTTATCTCCTGAAGGTCCTTGCGTATCCTTGCAAATTCAAGTTCAAAATATGGGGCTTATTATAAGCTTTCGAATGACACCAAACACACTTCGCTACGTCCCTTAGTTTACGAGATATTTGCAATTTTGTATAGATTCCACCTACACCTGCATTCTGTTCGCCTGTTACTTTGAAATCATAAAGGCTGAAATTTTCTTCAACAAAAATTGACAAAAATTCGACCGCACACACCCACCCACACACAGGGAATTTTTAGAATGTATGAACAAAATAGTTAATAACTTTTAAGCTAAGAGATGTAGCGGAGTGTGCTTGGTGTCAATCGAAAGCTTATACTTAGGACCTTATTTTGAATTTGGATTCGCAAGGATATGCAAGGATATACAGAAGATAGAAGAACTTTATTGGGAAAATTACTGTTTTTTGCTTAATTTAGTTCTAACATTGCCAATGCTAATGCGATTATGACTTATTATACCTTGCAGGACTCGTAAGGATCAGCGCTAACGTTTGGCATAAAAAACAGAAATGAAATTTTTTTTATTTTTGGCAATTTTACTGTGAAAGTTGGCGAAAATGGTCAATGACTCAGATTTGAAAAAAAAAACCAATGGTATTCGACAGGACTAAGCTCAGGACTCCAAAAAAGTATATTGTTTTGAAATCAGTCCATATTTGCCAGATTTGTAGCCAAGAAAAGCTTCAAACTTAAAAAAAATTCTATACTTGATCAGGGCGACTAGCTGAATCGATCTATCCATATCCGTCTGTCCTTCTGTATGAACGTATGACATGGACGCAAATAAAAACATCAGTATCCAAATACAATAATTATTTATTTATTTTCAAATAGAATACATATGTGTTGATGTATTTATATATATATATATATATATAATTTTATTTTTACTTATACAAGTTTTGTTATAGTTTAATTGTTTACGTTTACCTTAATATTTATGCATTTACTTTTAGTTTTGTTATTTCTTGTTTTGTTGTTGTTTAGCAATGTTGTAATTGTTTTTTGCCCCTTTTTAGAAAGTTTATATTTTGAATGTTTCTTTACTTTTTTGTTTTGTTTAAGTTTTAATTCTATACCTCTGCTTTAGCAAGTAATTAGATATTAAGCGTCATAATTCATGGAAAGATTCAATGTAGATAAAGCGTATAGAAAAAAAACAAAAACTAAATGAATAAATCAAAAATAGTCAATATTTTAATTATATAAATATATTAAGAAAATTAAGCATATTGCAAATGTTGATCACGCTTAATGAACTCGCACATATTTCACTTTTAATCATTTTAAATCTCTTTTGGAAAACATTTAATCGTGACGAGAACATGAATTAAAAGTAAAATCTAAAAATATTTTTAAAACAAACACGCATAAAACAATTAACATAGAGAAAAATAATAAATTTTAAGCTCACAAAGTCAGTAAAAAAATAAAAGTAAAATTAAAAAAATGGACAATTAAAATAGTTTTGAGAAGTCTCGGGTTTCATTTTATAGCTAGAGCTTAAGACTGTTTTAACAATTCCTTGTGAGTGTTTATTTCATGTTCGCGTGTTTCTGTTGTGTTGTTTATGTGCATCGTCGTGGGATAATGTAAATCAGTGAATGGGAATTGCAGTGGAAGTGTAGTCACTGCCAAATGCTGGTGGCCTGCCTAGTATACTCCCAATATTATTTAAACTGATCGCGATAAGTTGCATTACACATTGCGATTAGGAGGCGCACATTGCTGCATTGTGGACTTTTGGGGCAGTTCTTAATGAACATCTGGCAATTGCGATACAGTTCTGAGAGAACCTTAGGTGCATGTTCCCGAGTGATTGGATCTGACATGTTAATAGCCAGCAGCGCCTCATTGAGATAACTAAATTTAAAACGGAAAATGAAAATTATGAATCAAATTTAAATTATAAATTCATTTTAAGTTATGTTTTACCTCTGTTTAACCTCATTATGATTAGTCATATCCGCTGATATTTGCTGTATCAGCGAGAGTAGTACCTTCTGCTCCAAACGGCAACCCTCGGCCGTAAACACCTGCATGCGATCCGTGAGACGCAATGTAAACTCAACCAGATTTAAATCATTGGCCAACAACGCCTGATGAAATGCTTTATTGACTTGACCAGCCAACAACAGTTGCTTAATGCTTTCGCGCAGATCATAGATGGGAGCCGGTGTTGGAGCCTGAGCTCGTAATGCCATATTTTGGTTTTCCGTATATTTACGCAGCTCAACTCTTATGGTCTCCTGCACTTGGCGGGCTAACAGTATTTCTAGACTTTTTACTTCACGCTGTGTTTCCAGCATAGCGTCTGTTAGTTCAGTGCGATGTTTCAGCAAGCTGGTCTCTACCAGTTGCCTTAATAAAGCCAGCTTGTTGCTTACTTCCTCGCTAGTTTGCGATTGTGGCATGTGCTGTAGATACGCATTGAATTCCACCATGACTGCCAATGGCAACAAAATAAAATCAAAATGAGTTACTTCTATTTATGATTTTCAATTCAATATCTTTACAGATTTCTTTAATATACTCACAGTCTTTAATACCCACGCTGAATGCTTCATGGAGCTGCTTGAACATGTTCTGGGACGATTTCTCATAGGCCGGTATTAGTGTGCTGCTCATTGATTCAATAAATGCCGTTTGAAGGCTTGCCTGAACACCAAGTAGCACGGACTTACCAAATGCATCGAGGAATTGCTAAAAAGATATATCCATTATAAATAATATTGTTTAACAGAATATTGGTTTCTTATTACAGTACCTTACTCTTGCACACTTGGCCAATATTATCTTTGACCGTTTTATCGAACACATTTAACTTTTGCACAATTTCCACTTGCATTTGATTCTGCAGATGATCCATTTTGGCATTAACTAAAGGCAACAACTGACGTTGTAACTCCACGTTTAGCACATTGCCAATGATATCCGTAAAATGGTTCATTACATATTGATTAAGCACCTGAACCACTGAATCCCTTAGTTCACGATTTTGATTCTCACTGTTAAAAATTTAAAAATAAAAATTAATATTCACATATATTTATTTATTTTTATTTATAACAAACTTACCGCGCGTGTAGAAACTCTGCCAATTTCTTTTTGTGCTCATTCTCATAACGTTTAAGATATTGTTCCATTAATTTGGACAGTTGCATTTCAATCTTATAGGCCAATTCGTTGACGCTTTTCGGCTGTAATGTAGCTGCAGTGATACTGCTATTGGGTGGTAGATTTTCCTGTTGTTGCTTTTTTTGCAGCTTATTTACCTCATGCTGTAATTTTTCAAGTTGCATTGATTGCGCTTTAACAATATCTAAAATATTGAACAGAAAATACAATTATAAAAAAATTGCATTGTTTTAGGCGTTATTTTTTTATATATACCCAAAAGTTTGTCCAGTTTAGCGTTCATCTCCGTATTGGAACTGTTTTCGAGTATTGTATTGTGTGTGCTGGTATTGTTGCTGCTGTTTAGCGTTGATGATGTGTTGTTGTTATTGTTATTACTGCTGGTACTGATGTTACCCAGCGCAGGTGGCACATTACCATTTTTCTTATGCTGCACAGCTTGTGACATTATTTGCGCCGCATTCTGTAATTCAGCGGACTTTTTAGAATTTGGTTGTTGCAGGTTCGATACTTCAGGCATCCAATTGGTTGCCATTGCGGCTGTATCTTCGACTGTTTTTAGCAAAGGAGAGGAGTTTGCAAGTTCGTCCTCTTTTCTAGAAAGCAAATAAAATTATGATTAAAATATTTTAAAAAATTTTTTAAATTAAAATTACTTTTTATCTGACAGAAGAAAATAAGTAGTTTCATCGTCAGATTCTAAATTCTCCAGTTCAGGTTCGTAGTCATCAGCATCATCTTGGGTGGCCATTATCTCCTGTACTTCACGACTGGGACTAGAACCACCACTAGCCAAATTTTCAGCCGCATTGCGTTCCGGATTGCGATCAATGGCAACAAAATTCTTTCGTGCTTCCAGTTTATCTTTGAGTTTCTGCTGCTCTAGATCTTCAATAACTGTGTTGTTCATAAGCTTTAATAGATTCGCATTTCCCGTATCTGCTCCCTTTGCTACGGTAGCCAACATGCGCAATGTATTCATAACTTGAGAGTTAACCTCTGACTGATCTATCGTATTACCAATAGCTGCAGTGCTACTAATCGCATCGCTACCAGTTGTGGCGGTAGCACTAGCACTAAAGCTATCTGGTGTCATAAGGTTCAAATGTGAATAGGCGTTGGCAAATTGTGGAGATGTGGATCGTGATTTGTTTAGAACGCCAGATGCGGATGACTCCTGCAGAATTGTCGAAGGAGCAGCCGCTGCGGATCCCACTACAACAGATGCTGATGAGGATCCAGCTGAACTGCGCTTGCCTTTACCAAAAAGTGCCTCCAATTGAACTGCACTCGAGCCGCTACTGCTGTTATGTGGAGATGTGGGTTCGACTTTGATATCGCTGACTTGCAACAAAAGTGATGACGTTGCATCTTCTGGTGTCAATGAACGTTTGTTGCTGACACTTGTATTATTGCTACTGTTTAAACTCCTCTCAGGCTTCTCAGCTACGCAGGGTTGATAAATAATGTGGCATTCCTGCAGGCTTTTGGCCTGCACAACAAACATATGCACTACCAGAGCATCGGTAGTACCGATATTATCATCATCATAGTCGTCGGGCTCTTCAAACGGATAATAACTCTCGTTCGTGCTTTTCAGCCGGCGCATACTAGCGTTAACTATGGAGAACGATAATATGCCATAACTCAACTGAAATTCCGCTATGTTTTGTATGCGTACTGTGGCTTCATTACTAGCCACAGTACCTCCAGTAAAAGCTTTAAAGGCGCTTCCAATTTCCCCCGACTCGCTATCGCTGTCCTGTTCATTGACGATGTTGATATCTGAGCTGCTTATTTGCATCACATATACGGCCAATGAATCCAGACTGGATATCACCAAATAGTTTGCACTACGATCAATTCCAGCTATGAACATACCCGGCTGCACATTGGGTGCAACTGTGGCTACAATGTTAACCGTTTGTAGGCACTCCCACAGTGAACAATCCCATAATTTTATTTCGGTATTGTGATCGCTTGTAGTAATCACATACTGCCAGTAGGAACTATAATATAAGAATAAATAATTATTATACATATTTAGGATGTCTTGATTACTTACTCCTCAACAGGTTTATTAATGTTGTCTAAGAAGAACAAAGAGGAGACCATTTTGCCATCGTGAGGTTTCCATTCGTGCAAACAGCGATGATTAGTTACATCAAACAAATAAATTTGATAAAAACGCACTACACCATCAGCACATGCTGCAGCTACTGTGGTGCCATCCGGTGAAATAGCAGCACAGGTTATTAATAAATCTTCTTTAATTTTCAGATAACCAGCTTCCAGTGCTTTTGGCAGTATATGGTCTTGCTGCAATAAATATTTACATCGTCAATGTTGTAAAGCATAGTAGATTCAAATGAGATTAAGCATTAGCTCACTTACGCCATGTTCTGCAATGATCATCTTGATATGGAAACACTGAAACTGTGTGCTTCGTGACCAAATTAAAAGCTGGTTCACATCGTCCTCCTCATCAGCACTATCTTTATTTTTGGAGGGGTGGTTGTTTGTGATGTATGGACACCAAGATACCATATCATATTCCGGTACATAATTAGGAATTGAATCATCGACTTTCACAACTTGTTTGCACACTAAATTTCCATCGATTAAATTGATTTTATAAACAAACAACGAATTAACATCAATAACTGCCAAGATACGTTCCCGTTCGGTATGAGAGAATTGTAGATCTAGGACCTCACCGCTCATGCCCTTAATGAGAGCGCGCTGGCTGGTGCTTATGTTGTATACACGTACCATACCCTCCATGCCATTGGCTTTGTTGTTAACTGGTTGTAAATATAAACTTATGTATTATATATTGATAGTCTAATATAGTTAAAAACTTAATCAAAATTTATATTAAAATAAAAGGTAATGTAAGCTGTTCTTTTCATGTTTTGATTCGATTTACTAGGATATAATTTTTTTAGTAAAGAATCACTTTAATAACCAGCATAAATATTATTTTAAAATTATTATTATTATTCATTTATAAACTTACCATTGATGGCGTAGGCGAGATGTTTGCCATCACGATGAACTGCCACTAGATGACCTGGATAGTAATATTTGTGTTCCCATTTATAATCAACAACGTTTTTTAGTTTGACCTTCGAAGAGCCACGTGCATGGACTCCACTACATCCATAAACTTTTGTATTATTCGTTTTAATGTTATAACAGTATTGCTTCTCATATGGCTTAAAGTTGCTGAAAAATATAAAAAGTAATATTTGATTGAACATATGTTTATAATTAAAAAACGGAATGATTTAATACATACATAATTTCAATTTTTTTATCGTCTGATTGATCACCATTGGATGCAACGATGGCGTTTGTAGCAGCCGCTGCTGCAGCCTGATCCTGATCAGTGGTACTGCTCATATTTATGCGGGTTCCAATTAGAAATGATGTTGGTATTGTCTGCAAATTACTGTTGCTTGTTAATGCCGTTAAATGATCGTCGATGTTGTTGCTATTTGCTATAGATGTAGCTGTTGCTGACTTTGTGCTTGCGTGTTTTGTTGTTGCGTTGCCTTTGCCTTTGCCACACCTTGATGGCTGTGGCTTTCGAAAGATTGGCAATTGTGCTAGCGCAAAAAGCGCGATTAACATTGACGCATTTACTTACTAAGAAAAGACCATCTATTGTTTACTTTTTGGCTTTACATTACAAACAATATCTATTCCATTATGAAAAATGTAAACTAACCTGCACTAGAGCAGCAGTTTCCAATTCCTTAGTGCTCAATTCTTAAATTTTTGTAGCGCTGTCGTACAGTGTTAAACACGTGCAATAGAAAGTTACATATAAAAAGCACGCAGACAGGATTAATTTAATGTGCTTTACACCATTTAAGCAACACTTTTTAAACAAAAGGAACACTGAAAATATATAGCAAATTTCGCGAAAATTTGCTCCAATGCCGCAAAGCGTTAGTGATGTGTAGCGGCGTGCTCTGTCCTATCGATAATGTGATACATCTTTTATCGCGAATGCAATATATTGCACAGGGTGGTATTTAACTTGGCGGTAAATGTTCTGTCAATTCAAATGAAGCTCTAATACGCGTATACAGCATAATTTTTTTTTTATTATTTTTTTTATTGCATTTTAGCATTTGTAACATCAACTTAATACATTTATTTTCATTTATATAGATGTACATCCTTCAAAACATTACGCATTTATTACGCTGTAATGTAACAATATGTTTACATAGTGCTTAATATCACTTTAGTTTTTTTATTTGTTTGATTTACTTTTCATTAACATATAGTTTATGTATATATATATATATATACATGTATATATATATATACATGTATATATATATATACATGTATATATATATATACATGTATATATATATATACATGTATATATATATATACATATATATAAGTTGTAAATCTTTAAAACGTTTAACAATTTAAAGATTTATTTTTTGTTGACAAGAAAAAAATAATATACATTTAAATATATTAAAGTTTAAGTATGCAAAAGAAAATGCGCACGTACATAATCAAATGATGATATTTAAGTGAAATATCATCTTATAAATTCGAAAGATAGCATACTTGTGGTCCAGAAAATTAAACAATCATGTTTTTATAAACATTTGTTTTAAAACTCCTTACAAATGCCTACAGAAATTTGATAAATTCTCATATTAATTTGTGTATACATAAATATATAAAGATTTAAAAAAGAAACTTAACCTAAGCTAAGCTTCCAAGGAAATGAAATTTGTTGTTTTATCTTCACTTTTTTGTTTTTGTTTTTGTAATCAGTTTTCACTTTTTTAATACTTAAATATTTAAGCCTTGCTTACGAGCGTTACAGTTTTTAGCACACTAATAATAGAATTTGTATTTCATTACCGGAATGAATAAGAATATCGAACCAAATTTGGAATTATATCAAATTAAAAACATAAAGTAATTAAAATCAATTTAGATTTTTTTTAAATAGCAAAATAGTTTGGAAAGAAATGCGTATTAGCAATATAATGTGCTTTCAATTTTTTTCTTTCAGTTACAATCTGCACCACTTTGTGGCTGCATTTTAGTATGTTATTAATTTAAAGAATGTTTTTTATAATATTTTTCTTGGTTTTTCGTTTCTTTTTAAATTTTTTGTTTTGTATTTAAGCAAACGGTTATAACAATTAGTTCAATTAGCTCTGTGTGCGCTAAAGAGAAGTATATATATATATATAAATTGATCTGCATAAATATGTATATATTTATATATATATAATATAGATGTATCCATATATATATATATATATATATATATATATATATATACATATACATATACATATATATATATAAGAATATATATATATATATAGAGGCGACATTATTGTTATTGTTGCTTGCATGACATTATTCTTGGTTTGATTTGTTGAGATTTAACTAGCCTACAATTAAAGTAGCAACACATTAAGCAATGTGCAAAATAAAATTTGCATCTACGGAAGTGAATATTAATGTTTTTTATATGTAAGTATGTTGGTTTTTATGCAATAGTGCGGTGCATGCAACAACAGAAATAGAAACAACAAAAAGGTTGATTAAACATTTGTTTGGGCACCGGAGGAACCGGATGATCCGCCAGTGACGTTGGCTGTTACTGGCGCAGATATCGATGAACCAGCTCGTGTTGCTGCACCGGCAGCATCTAAAGTTACACCAACAGCCGCAATACTCTCCAGTTTAAGACGCATTTCTTCCTTACGCGTCTGTACGTTAAGCAGCTCGTCACTGAGATCGTTGCACAGATGCAGAAGTGAGCTATTTTGCTCACGTAAACGCTGTAATAGTTCCGTGGTGCTGGTTTGATTTTGTTTAAATGATACGTGACGCAATGAATCACTGATGGCTGTTACTCGTTTCTCGAAGTTTTCAGCATTAGGTAGCTGCGATGCAACAGTAGATGTAGATGCTGCTGCTGCACCACCAGCCACTGCCGGTGCAGGTGTCTGTGGCTTACGGTAGACCTCAAAAGCTGAGATGCGCTGTTGAGTCTGTAGCGACATGCGTGTTGGCGGCACAAAAGCTGGTGGCGGTGGTGCCGGCGGCAGTGAATGCTGTTGCTGCTCAGCGGAGGCATTAGAGCTGTTACTTCCAGCATCCAGCTGTAAGTATACAACATATTAGTTATAATTTGAATTCAATTAGAATGTCAAGCATTGATTATTTTTAACAAATTTTGGATGCATAACACTAGTAAAGCTACTGCCAATTTTAACGGATGCATTTCAAGTAAAATTTTTATGTTTTTTTTCTTTTTTATTTACACTTACAACATTCGCGTCATCGGCAAAGTGCGTGAAATCAGCAAAACCCGCTGAGGTTTGCATATCGAAGCTGGCTTGAGCGGTTATCTTAATTAAATTGAGGTTCACATAACAAATGAGTTACAAATCAGTAAAACAAATTAATAAGGACACAAGGTAACACACATTTCACAATAAATTAAATAGATATATATATATAAAAAGATATATAAAGATCCTTACATTTATTTTTATAATTCATTGCATAGAAATTTATAATTAATAAATCAAAAATAAACCAATATAAAATTCATAAATATATATGTACATTCTAGAAATATAGATTTAAAAAAATGTCCACACTTTTTGAGACTTTATTAGACAAACTATTAATTTATGAAGTTTACTCGTTAATAACATAACGATAACATAACATAACAATTTAGGTGAAGATAGTTGGCTATGTTAAGAGCAAAGAGTATTTCGTTAAATTTGAAATCGGATTGCATATTAGACTTTTAAATATCAGTACTTGAATCTGTTGTGAAGATAAATATAAATATAACTACTTAGATACTAACAAATGCACACACACACACAGTCACGTAATTGCACACATATATACACACAGATTTATATAAATAATTTTTAAAAATTTCTAGTTTTGACTCACCTCCGGTTGTTGTGTAGCCGCTGTACCAATTTTAAACTTGTTTAAATCCAAACTACTACTACGTGCATGTCGATGTGGTCTTGGCGGCGGTAGAGGCGGTGGCTCCTTTTTGGCAGACAATGATAATGTTGTTGGGTATACAATTGGTGCTGCCTGGTCTGTAAGATCATTTAAGCCAATAGAACCAACACTTGGCTCACGTTGTGGTGGCGGTGGCAAAGCACCAATATTCTTGGCTGGCAGCTTTTTAGCCTGGGGCCGTTGAATTGCACGCAGATCGTTGCTTTGCATTGAAATGGAGTCACGATCACGATGCGATCCAGTTTGACTATTAAGTGTTGACGTGGCTGTCGTAGATATTGCCTTAGGACTATCATCGCGAATTATAACGGCAGCATCTATGTCATTTGTAAGCGTAGATTGTGTGTTTGATTGATCGCTAGAGGCGGCAATGGCTGTGCCTATAAGGAAAAACAAAATTATTATCAAACTTTGCAATACTTTTAAGGTTCTTGTTAGACTTACCAATGGGCGTTACACGCAGCGGCACGGGGTGTAAAATTTGAGGATTCGAGCCCACATCTTGGGCAGTTCGTTTCATATCAAACAGCGCTGGCTTTAGACCGGGACTAGAAACTGCTGAAGCAGTGGTTGCAGTTGTACCAGCTCCTGAAGTTGCTGTTGACGTCGTTGTAGGAGATTCACTAAACTTAGTCCATTGGCTGGCATCGTTGGTTGAAGATGCAGTTGTGCTTGTTGATGTAGCTGCTGCAGCCATTGTTGGTTTTTCCACATTTGGCGAGTTGGAAATGCTGCGATTTTTAAGCACTGGAGGCGTGGCAGTTGTCGAAACCTCACGTCTTGAACTGCTGTTACTAACTTGAGATGATGTTGAAATGCTACTAAGATTCATAATATTCTTATCATTGGGTACAGGACGTGGCTTGGCTTGTGAGCTGCAAATGATTGTATTGTCCGTGTGCTCATCCTCATCATCGTCATTCAAATGCAGGAGATCCGCCTCAGGTGGTTCTTGAGGTATCTGCACCGTTGACAACGATGAAGTCGATGATGTTAAAAGCACACTAGGATGCAGACAGTGTGGTAGGCTGCTTGGCAATTGTATATTATTGCGACGCAACACAACTAGATGCATGGCAGCTGTGAATTCGGATAAACTAAGCGCACCATCGCGTGTCACGTCGCACAATTGCCAAATGTGACGCAGCTCCTCGACAGGAATGCGACTTTTCTCGAAGAAATTGCTAATAATATAAATTAAACATAAAAACATTTATTCAATAAAAAACTCATGTTTACAATAGCTTACCGTGCCGCCTGACCAGACAGCAGCCCATGTGGATCGCGTTGCACCGCTCTGAATTGTTTGTTGTAGTATTCGCGCTGTTCAGGTGTAATTTGATATATCGTGAGCAGTTCATTTTCGTTGTCATCATCGTCGCTGCTATGACGATCCGAAGACTCCTCTTCTGTGCCTAATAGCTGACGATGCTCATCACCAAGAAGGCCCTGCCACAGCGTATCCTGTGCCCAAGGACGTTCCGCAACGCTATTAGTGGGCGTGGGACTGTCACTATTTGTGCTCCATGCTTCTGGTGAACCTCCACCACCACCAACGCCACGTCGACGCTGCGTTTTTAAAAACCAAATACAAAACAAATGGTTTAATATCTAAAGCCTATTTGCATAACAATGATAAGATATACCCACCGTTTCACGGCTGCTACTGCTGACGACAGCAACATCAGCACCAGCCAGCTCATCAAAATCACCGCCACAGCTGGACTCGTTTTGCTCCACTTCCGAATCGGTACTGGGTACATCAGAAGTATCCTGAAGTTGCTCCAACTGTTGTTGTTGCTGTGTTTGTTGTTGAGAATTGCGACGTAATGAATTACGACGATCTGTGGGTGGTGGCGGAGGCAATGCGTTTAATCCATTTTCACATGTAGTTGATGATGCTGACGCGGCTTCTTTCCAACTAAAATGCGGTAATGGCAACGGTACAGTGGCCGCAATCAACTCCTGACGCAACGGTACTGCCTCCTGATGGGCAGCAATTAACTTTAGGCATGAGTAGAACTGTGCGCGTGAAATATGTAAAGCCGTTGCAGGTATACCAGCCAATCCGGTAATCTATATAACATAATAATTAGCAAGACACGATATGATGTTAATTTATGTAATTCATGGACCTACCTCAATCACTGTCTCGTTGGCAATGTCCGCAGAACGAAAAAGCTCCGTAGCTTTCAACATGGGCACTTTGCCGGTATTTTCCACATCGCAGCATTGGAATAGTTCGCTATAGAAGCGTGTTTCTGGCTCCGTAAGCGTTACCTCTTCCATAGCCGCCTACTTGTTGCTGGCTCCAGCTTTCGTATAACTTTTGGTATGAGCTAGCCACGCCCGTTGCCTGCGTCTCACAATGTTTGTTTATTTATTTATCGCACCTAACTAAATAAACTGCCAACTCAGCCCCGGCTTCCCCACTTGGGCTAGTTTATCGTCCCGTCAACGTCGCTACCACAACGTAGGAGTAAGAAAAAAAAAGACCCAACGAGACAACGAATACGTACGACACTTCAATATTCAACAGCTCTAGCAACGATTTACAGCCACTACACAGCCACGAGACCTATAAATCCCAATGCGTACATTAATTCATCTCTTTGCACATGCAGCTCAATTGTCAAATTTCAATTTGGCCTTTTGTAAACTTAACAATTTATCAATCAATAGAAATTTTTTACACAAATTTTTCGCAAACTGTTGTGCACTGTGATGGTATTATCATCGATAAATACTTCTTATAGAGATGGAATATCGTCAATTTAGGAGCCGTGACCCCAACATTAATCTTCAGTAATGAATCAATGCATATGTTTGAATTATAGATTATGTAAATTAATTATTAATTCAATGAAGCTAAAACATTTTAATTTTATTTTGTTAATCATAAACAGTATTAAAATACAAAGCAAAAACCGTTAAATGTTTTATTTTGAATACCAATCGATAAGTATTCACCATCCGTTTCGATAACAGCGCATTATATAGACTAACTAGTAGTACGATTGCATCGCAATTTTCGACTATATATTTGAAACAAAGAACTTCAGAACTTAACCACAAGAATTTTTCCAAAAATATCAATAGTATGTTCTCCAGGAAGAGGCCGGAACCGCCAAAGCGTCGTCAGCATGATTTATCACAGGTAAATAAAAAATAGATAAACTGAGTGAAATAGTTTATTTATTATTATGAGTCATACCTCATACCTATGGCCGTTTTATTTAGTTCGGTTTGATGGAAATACCAGATGATTTTGATCCAAGTGCCGGATATGGAGATGATGATGGGGGTGATAGTGATTTGGAAGCTGAATTAGCAGCAATTGCAGGCGGTGGAAATGGAAAGCCTAAGGCGAAGCCAAAACCAAAACTAGTGCCCAGCAGTGATTTAGATAAAATGATTGCAGATAGCTTGCGTGATGTCACCGATGATGAGGATGATGATACGCTTGAGAACGATACTGATTTGCTGGGCGAGTTACATGGTATCACAGGGATAGAAGAAGAGGAGCAACCACCTGCTGCTGATGATGTAGCTGCGGAGCCAGAGCCAGTGAAAACATTTCTACCCACAACAACAGTGGATACACTTAGCATTATAAATCAACGTTTGGAAATGTATAAACAAGCTGAAGCCAATGCCAAGTCTATTGGTGAATCAGCAAAGGCTCGACGTTTTGCAAGAGGTCTGAAGACCCTGCAGGATCAACAAAAGCAAGCAGCAGCTGGAAAAACTATCAATGTTGATGACATTCCACCTGAAGTAAGCTTTAAGCCACCTAGCGTTGTTGAGCCTGAATCTGCGCAGGAGGAGCCTAAACTGCCTGTTCGTCCTGCGCCAGCGCCACCTACACCAAGTACACCACCAGAAGCAGCGTCAACGCCTATGTTGTCGCCAACTCCAGCTTCTCCACAACCTGCAACACCTACAAAAACTGGAACTCCAAATGCTTTATTGATGTCCCAAATGCTAAGTCGCCAAAATGAATACAAAGCTGCCGCAGTGCAGGCAAAACGGAATGGTGATACAGCCGCTGCCCTTCAGTTTCTGCGGGTGGTGAAGCAGTTTGATGTTGTGTATAACATGTGTCAAGAAGGTAAAGAGGTTGATTTAAGCGATATGCCGCCACCACCTGCTGAATTCATGACATTCATGGCTAAGATGCATCAAGGGGCGGACTCAGATACAGTACCTGCCGAAACAACACCAGCTCCACCGTCAGTATCAGTAGTACCGCCGGCGACGGTTAGCACTGAAGCTACACCTAATTCAATGATTGAGGCACTTCAGCAACGACTAGATAAATATAGATCCGTGGAAGAAGCTGCTAAGGCAGAAAATAATACCGGGAAAGTACGTCGCTTTGGGCGCATTGTCAAACAATACGAAGATGCCATCAAACAGTATAAAGCTGGTAAACCAGTCGCTTACGATGAACTACCAGTGCCGCCTGGATTTGGGCCACTACCCACGGCTGATTCTGTTCCACCATCTATTACTGGAGCACCAGAACCTACGCCGCCAATGTCACCAACATCACTCCCTGCCACTGCTAGTACATCGGCTGGTGGTACGCCGTCCAGTTCTGCCGCTGCAACGCCTACAACAGCGCGTAAGGCACCATCGCCGCCTCAGCCTAAGGAACTCACCACTCGTGCAGGCAACCATCAGAAGAGTAATCTAGCGGAGCAACAAATGAAGCTGCTGCTCGAACGTCAAAAAGAGTTCAAAGTGGCTGCCATAGCAGCCAAAAAAGCGGGCGAAATGGAACAAGCCAAGGAATATCTTAAAATCTACAAAGGTTTTGAATCCTTGCTAAATGCAGCTTGTAGTGGTTTACCTGTGGATCTCAGTACTGTAAGTTAAGTCTATTATATTCAAAATATATTTCTACATTAATGGCGTAAAACATTTCACAGTTACCTGTTCCACCATCAGAACGGGATAATTTGGAGGCATCTTTTGCCATTGTTGAAACTGAGGAATGTGATCCGAACGATGACATTTGTGAAATTGGAGTTCGCATAGAGGAGCAGCTCGCCAAGCAACTAATGATGTGTAAAAATACACGTGATCATCACAAGGCTATGGGTGACGTGGCTGGTATGAATCGATTTGAAAATCTCGCATTGACAGTACAAAAGGATTTGGATTTGGTGCGTTACTCCAAACGGAAAAATCAGCCATTCCCTAAATTTCATTATGAAAAGCGTTCCTTTAACATTGTTCATTGCAACACGGATCTAACGGATAATGAGTTAGAAATAGTCGTCGTACGTGGCCTTAACTATAATGTACCCAATCCCAAAGATGTAGACACCTATGTGCGTGTCGAATTTCCACTGTTAAATGTAAGTTAAATTTATAAATCATTTTTATTTAGTATTTTTGCGCAATACTTACATTTATAACTCCAGGAAGAAAGTTTTAAAACAAAAACAAATGTGATCAAGGATACAGACAGTCCTGACTATGATGAACGATTCAAGGTTGAAATACAACGTGGCAATAGGCAATTTCAAAGGATATTTAAGCGTCATGGCGTTAAATTTGAAATATACTCCAGAGGGTGAGTCTTGTTTATGATAAATATTAATCAATTATTTATATATTGAGCACATTAATAATAATTTCATATTACTAATGCTTATCGCTTATCACTTATCGATCAGCCCAGGTGATGCGGATAAATCAAGTTGACTCCTTTAAATCTGTTCATTTAATTTGCACGTTTGAAAACTCAGCTTTAAATTAAAGTTCAAATTATTCTTAAAATTTAATATTTAGTAGCCAACACAAACTATATCTGCTAGTTAAAGTCATTAGCTTTACTAACAGATAATGATTATTAAACGCCTGTGATCCTTTACTATCATATACTAGTGAAAATAAACTGAATCCTTCTATTGGTTTGTTTTTTTTTTAAATATTTGATATTATAGATAGTTTCTTTTGTTGTTATTCGTAATTTGTTCATATTCAATTTACATTAAAATATTAGTTTTTATTGTTTTGATTATAGTAGTTCCCGATCCTATGGCTGAGTATGGAAACAAAATTCTACATTATCTAAGTATTTGCATGTTCATTTCTTTTATATCCGAAATATATTATTTAGTTTGGTTTTTTTATCTTATTATTTTGATGAACATTATTCATATTTATCCATTGTTTCGAGCATCGAACATTTAATCGAAAAAAAGAAATTTATTAAATAAATTTTATACATTCTTACGCTTTGAATCCCAACAAAACTCATTTCAAAAAACGCTCAATACGCCTCGCAAATATCGTTAAAAATAAAAATATAAAAAAAAAATTATATAAAATAATAAAAAAAAAACAGCTGCAGTATTGATTGTTGTGGACTAAGTCGTAAACTGCCCGTATGTTGTTTCAGAGGATTCTTGAGATCCGATACACTGGTTGGAACTGTTAACGTAAAGCTGCAGCCACTGGAGACCAAATGTGATATACACGATACGTATGATGTGGGTAGATTCATAAATATAAAGATAAATATTCTAAGTAATTTTTTGAAATTTTTTTAAATGCAGCTGATGGATGGTCGCAAACAGGTTGGTGGCAAACTGGAGATTAAGGTCCGTGTACGTAATCCCATATTGACCAAACAAATGGAGCACATCAATGAAAAATGGCTGGTATTAGGTTCTGATGGCTGAACACAGCTATGTCCACAATCTTATAAATCACTACAAAATTACTAGTATTTATTTTCTAAATTGTTGTTGAACTCAACGCTTTAGTCTCTTTTTTGTTGGGTATCTTTAAGAAACACATACACGTGCACTCACGTTATGTAATATTTTATATATGTGTATATATATATATATATATTTATATAAAGATTTATGTTTATAATATACTTGTATGTTGTCAAGGCGTAGCGCTGTTCTGAATATTTGTGCCCAATTATGTTAAAAACTTTCATTCCAAAAGATTGATAAATGAGGACATAAAGAAGATTTTGTTAAACAGCGCACGCCTAACGGCCAATCAAAGCCTGATAATGTTTCATCTAAATATGCCTGATATGATATATTAAATCATACAATATGTTTGATAAATTCCTTTTTAAATTATAACTCCAGATATTCAACTATTTGAGAGAAGGTGCTGGTATCGTTAAACACATCCACGCCTCGCACCTTATAGAAACCTGCAATAAATATTGAAATATTTTCATTATCTATAAATCAGTATGATGTTGCACTTACCATTGACACTGCCATTCAGACCAGGTGCATACTGAAACGATGGATAGGGCAGATGCCAGCCAAGTGATATCAGCTGCCAGTCGGAGCCAGCACGCTCCCTAAACCAAACCTCATAACTCTTAAGGCACTGTGTGGATCGTGGCTGTTCACTCCAGCTTATGAACACCTCACGCTTTGTCACCTCCATAATTTCCAGCTGCTGTGGTCGCTTCAGTTTGGGCCATGCTGATGAACAGACACGTAACAGCATTACCCAAGGCAGCGGTAATGTGGCAGAGTTAACAACCAACTCGCTGTTATACTGCCAAATGGGACCCGTCTCGTATAGTCTAGGGGTCTGTACCCGGCGCATAGCTTCGCGAAGTGTGGCATTTGGATACGCTGGTTTACCAGCGTTTCGCCATAGATGCACCGGATCACTGCTGTGCGGCACTAGCAGCTCCGTAATAAAAGCTGACTCATTCGCAATGGACATATTCAGCGTATATTTATGATGATAGGCCGTTAGTTGGGGTCCTGCCTGCTCTGGACTCAGAAATATGGTTGCCATATATTGTGCTACACCATTGCCAGAGATACTGCGCAATACTTCTACGCTATGTTTACTATCCATATTTACCATCTCCAGATCCGCCGCACGTGTACCTAACTTTGCCAGCATACCCAAAGCAGCATAGACAGGTTTCTGCACAAACTGCGAGTGTGGTGGGACCGTATTGTTCATGCGGAAGTGGGCCAACAATGTGCTAAAAGATATCAGATTAGTAACGAAATTTTGGGATAGAACTTAAAACTTTACCGCTGACTAAACTCAAAAGGATGGTAGCTGAGAAATGCGTTATCATGGCTAATGGATTCCAACTGGGCCATAACGCTATCGGCTAGCTTGGCATGCCAATGCTGCATTACGGTGGACATCAAAGTGGCTGCATATCGCACATCAGATTGAAATTCACGTGGTGTGCTCCAGCCAGCGATGGGATCCGCCTCACTACAAAATACAACAATGAAAGGTTATATTTCAAATAGTATGTTGAACATCATTGAACTCACTCATTGGCAACTGGGAGTTGCTGTAGATTTGGATAGTCATGGTAAAGCTTTGTTAGTAGCGTCAAGGAACCATTTAGAATCTCAGTGGCGCTACCATCCAGACCTTTACGATGATAGGTGAGTATATCGATTGGACACTTATCAAGCTGCTGGTTGCACACATCAAGTAGTTGCCAGCATAGTGGATGACGTTCCTGTGACTTAAATAAACCGGCTGGTCCACGTAGAGCACGATATAGTTGTTGTTGTCGCTTTGACTTACGCCTTCCACCAGCTTTGCTTAGACCACGCCGCACAGCCTGTACATATTCCAAAAATGATTCGGCTGTAAAATTGATTCTATTGTAACTACGCAAGTCTGGCTCGTTCCATGTCTCAAAACGCCAGTTGGATAAACGGGTGGCACCATGACGTCCTATTTGATGATTAATAATACTCTTGACAAAGTGCTCCCATAGAAACGAATTACGTTCGGGATTTGCAGTAAATACATGTCCAGGATTTGCCATGAACTCCAGCTGTGGTGCCAAATGCAGCTCATGTAGCAAATCAACAAATTTATCAAATTTCTCATATTCATAACGTGGTATACCATCTGTGCTATATTCCAGAAACTGCACCAGTTCTAGCAACCAATGTATGCGTATGTGTGTTACAGCACCAGCTGGCAATGCTGCAATCTGGCGAAGATTCAATTGCATTGCTGCTGATTCTAAGGTTTCACTGATCCCATGATGATTTATTTCACCAGCTGGACAAAAGCCCACACCTGTCCAGAAATGTGGCAATGTATGATAAATCACATCTCCGCTTGTATAGTGGGCGTGGCCAAGCCTAAGCTCAACGATAGCTAGCAGCAGCAAGCGCAGCAACCACATTTCAAAACACTTTTCTAACTAAAATGAAATAAAATTATTTTGAAATATTAATTTCACATTGATTACAATTATAATTATTATTATTATAAATATTATTTATTTTGTTATTGCACATTGATTTGCTATAACCTGGTGATAAGAACAAGCTCTGCCGAGCTGTGCTGTTATCCCCTTAGTTCACAGTGTGTCTGTATCTGTTGCCTCCCGTTGGCCGTTGACCACGGCCTTGTCGTGACGTCACAGCGCAGCAGAGACACCCGTAAAGCAACAGCGTGCCAGTTTCACACAGACTCCCTCAAAAAAGGAAATCCGAAAAAAAAAAAAAAAAATAATATATATGTAACCAGAAGGAGAAAAAAAAAAATTTTGCCGGCGCGCCGCATTGATTGAGAATTGCAATCCCTCATTAGGGGTGGAAATGTGCCGAGGCGTGCCACGAGCCAGGTATCTATGAGTATATCGCATCTACATCTACATCTACACCTTAACTCTCATATATCTATATGTATATGTGTAAATATATGTATAGGTTTTGTATGTTTAAATGGGGGAGATTAACATAGGAGAGTGTTAGGTGTGACAAATTTTATACTCTTATGTATATATTGTATTTTAATGCTTGTGGGTGATAACACATAACACATAATATATATAACAATTACATGGTCTATTACAAGGGTAGGTATTAGATATAGTATATAGATTTAGTGCTTTATACGTATACGTTTGATGTAAGCTTAGAGAGATGAGTTTTTCACTTAAAAGGCTCAGCCTGATTATTTCTTAGCTTTTTAGTCTCTTTAGCAATAAAAAATGAATAAAACGGGGTTTATTGGCATTCTATATATGTGTGTGCCATATTTTATATATACATATATTTATAGGCTTGATCAGCGTATATAGCAGAGTTGATGAGACTGAATAAAATCTCTAAATTAATCTTGACTTAATTATACGGAAGATTAAGTTCGTCTTACTTTTTAGAATATACGTTTTATCTCTAGAAACTTTCCATTAGTATATTAGTAGTTCATCTGTTCCAATTCTGTGGGCTCTGCGTATAATTTCCTTCAATTAACTATAATGATATCACTTACTGGTTATAAGAATTCCGAAAATAATGCATATACAATCATTTGTCATCTTCCCTGGACATTCCATATATCCTTGTATATAAGAAGCACAGTCTGTCGACATTTTTTGTTGAATTTCGGGAAAAATACGAAATGGTTATGAAAGTTCTTTGTGATATAAAGGGCATTGCCTTAGCCACACAGTTGTGTGGAGTGTTGCCATTCTTTGAAGGCAATCAGATTGGAAATTTCAAGATCAGTCTAATTGGGAAAATATATGGACGTCTGCTGGCTATAATCCTATTAGTTAGCTCCGTCGTTATCTGCGAGGACGTATTGTTCTCCTCGGAAAAGTACAAACTAATGGCTCATATGCAGGGTAATACGGAGGATATTAATCGCACGGTTGAAACAGTTTTCTGCATAGGCAGCTATACAAGTATTGTCATATCCAGTGTGCTAAATGCATCCAAACATTTTCGTACCATACGTGATCTATCTAAATTGGATGAATATCTACAGGAGCATGACTATAATAGGAGCTATAGCAGTAAATATCTGGTCATATTGCTGGCATGTGTGTGCTCCAGCGTTGTGCTGGTTGCTTCGTACTATGTATATTACCTAAGCAATATGGATACCCATAGGCAATGCATCCTTATATTCATATACATCCTGCAAATGTTCTACTCCTGCATGTTTGCCCTTTATTTACGCACAGTACTTAAGTGTCTAGCCAACAGGATGGAATTCCTTAATAATCGCCTGGATACTTTCACACAAAAACATGACCACAGCTATGTTAAAGAAGACTGGCTGGAATTGAGCAATCTTATTGAGATCTTATGCAAGTTTCGTTATATTATTGAAAATATAAACACAATAACTGGTGTCGCGTTACTTTTGTTCTTTGGATTCTCCTTCTGTACGGTCACCAATCAAAGTTATTTGGCCTTTTCCACACTAACCACTTCCACACATAAGCGTCAAAAACATAATACATTAGGATTATCCTGCGCCTGGGTACTGGCAGAGACAACAATTATGATTGTTATATGCAGTTCATTTGATTGCCTGGCCTCTGAGGTACGTGGAATGTTTAATTCCTTCTTTATTAACAAGCTTATGTGGTGTACTCACAACTGTCCCTAGTAAGTTAATCTCTATTGCATGTATTATTATTCATATTCATTTTATATTCATGTATTCATGAGTATTTTCACTTTCCTCGATTTAATGCATTCACAATTTGATGTGACGACTTTCAAAACTAATTATTTTAATGGACTCTATTACCAATAAGGTAACCCCATGGCCCCAATTTGGAGATCAGAGATAATCTTTTGCGTTTCATCGACAACCCTCCATCCAAGCACATCAACCTTTATATATCAACACTATGCATCTAGTTAGTAAAATTCATTGACAGTTACCTGTTAGCAATGAGTCCTAATAGTTGGACAATTGAAATGGCACCGCACAAGTCGCGTCTGTTTACACAGCCAAATCCTACTCTGCAACGCATTTCGCCACATCATTCGGACGTAACGTCAACCAACGATCCGTTGTCCAAAAATGCTGTCTTTTCGGATATTAATATTATTTTATCCGTATTAAAAGTGAGCGGTTTGCTGCCAATCTATGAGCAAGTGTCCAGATATGAAGTAGCTCCGCCCACAAAACCCAACGAATTTTATTCCTTTTTTGTACGCGGCGTAGTCCATGCGCTGACAATATTTAATATCTATAGTCTTATGACGCCCAACTCAGCCCAGTTATTCTATTCGGCGAAGGAAACGGATACAGTTAACCAATGGATAGAACTTTTGCTGTGCATACTTACCTACACATTGAGTGAGTTATTCTGGCAATGACAATATACTGGGTGTTAATTGATTGATTTATAGCGGTTTTCATTTGTGCCCGAAACACAAAAAGTATTCTCCAGATCATGAATGAAATCCTACAGCTGGATGACGAGGTGCATCGTCGATTTGGTATTAGGCTTGGCACCAATTGCAATTTTTCCATCAAATATCTAGTAGTTATTGCCGCCTCACAGGCATACATAATGATATTGAAAATTTATACGGTAAAAGGAACTATTACGCCTACCTCCTACATCCTGATTGCCTTCTATGCAGTACAGAACGGTCTCACTGCCACGTATATTGTATTTGCTGCTGCTCTGTTACGTATAGTTTATATACGCTTTCAGTTTATTAATCAGTTTCTCAATGGGTACACTTATATAAAGCAATTGAGCAAGACTTACCCTTCCATGGAAAATTTTCCAGAAGATTCACTTTTTATTTATCGGACGCATAACAAGTTGTTGCGCATCTATAAGAGCATTAACGAATGCTGCAGTCTGATTATTGTCTGCTTTTTGGGCTACTCCTTCTATACGGTTACGACCAACTCATACAATGTATTCGTACAGATTACCAGCACCAACAGTCTTATCTCAGTTCAAATACTTCAATGGTGCTTCGCCTGGCTCTGCTTGCATACCTCACTTCTAGCACTGTTGTCGCGTTGTTGTGGCGCTACCACCACCGAGGTGCGTGTTTATTGCTGAATTCTTTCCTTAGTTTAATATGCTGTTCACTCCATTGCAGGCCAACAACACATCTCAGATACTGGCTCGTGTCTATGGTAAAACTAAGGAGTTCCAAAATATCGTAAGTTATGCTAATCGTGCATAGTCTTCACATACATAATTTAACTATATACATCTTCACATATATACTACTACTAACTGTATATCTGGCAGATTGACAAGTTTTTGACAAAAAGCATAAAACAGGAAGTACAATTTACGGCTTATGGCTTTTTTGCTATTGACAATTCAACACTTTTTAAGGTAAGCTTAAAATAGTTTTAGATTATTATTATTATATATATATATATATATATATATATATATATATATATATAATATTGATTTTTCAGATTTTTTCGGCCGTTACCACATACTTGGTTATATTAATACAATTCAAACAACTTGAGGATTCAAAATTGGAGGAGCAAGTACAAAGTGAAACTTAAATATAAATTTTATTAACTATATTTATTATTACCGTTACAAATCTTACTTCAATTTTACTAATTGCATATATATTATTGATATATATTTAAGTATATATATTAATATACGTATTAGACCAAACATTAACGCACAAAGATTTTTGATTACATAAATAATGCATTGCACAAGATTTCTATTTTAATAATTAAAAACAATTAAGAAACCTGATGCCTCACACACACCACTATGCCTTAATACAAAATCTAGTTAACTCAAAGACAAAAGATAAAGGACACAGCTCATAAAATGTATGAAAATTATATCATATAATGAAAGTAAACAACAATAAGAAAATGGAAATATCTATGTTTTAAATGCTGTTATTTGTTTTATGTAAGTCGTGTAGTTAAATGTAATGTCTATTATAGTTCTACATTTAACAATTAAGAACTTTGGACTTTCGACGGGTTTCTCCAAATAGGAATGAACAAATTCGGTCCAAAGCATAGGCGCCACAGATATCCATTATTAAAACACTGAGCAACGTTTGGCGGAACTTTTAAACAAAAGATTAATAAAAGTAATTTCGAATTAAATATGTATAATTAAATGTATTGAATACTTACATTTCCAGGAAAATCGACAATTTCAAAGAATTGACTCAGACCAGGCACAATGCCTGTTGTCAGCAATAGCACCAATGCAGCTGAGGCACCAATAGCACACATAAGCATACGATTAGCTCGCAGGCTCTCCATGAAAGGATGTCCCTATTTTAATTAAACAATTGTATTTAATTATTATATAGTATGTATATAATGTAGGGCCAACCTTGTAGTTAACTGCTATTGTAGCCACTTGCAGTGATATGCAAATGATATAGACTGTGCTACTAACAATATTTGGATCATATTTAGTCTTCTCTTCGGTGTCCATATCAATATATAGCTTTACTTTGCCCACTCTGTGAAAAATAAGAAGAAATTTTGGAATATCTCTGTTAAACAGTCCAATTTTAACAGTCCAATTTTACCTTGGTGGCGCCAGCGCCGATGCTTCACTAGTCAGATAATACAGTGCACCAAAATGGACAGCAAATTGTGTAAGAATTGTCGAAATAGTATATAGATTAAATATATTTGGCAGTGGTGCCACTTTCGATAACGTTTTTAGTGGCTGAAAAAGGCGTTGTTATATAATTAGTTACATTAACAAATTTTATTTCAATTCAAAGCTTACCTTGGATCGTGTGATGAAGAGGAAACAGGCAGCTATAAAAACTCCTTGCATGGTGGCTTGTGTGTCACTAAATTTGACGCCATCGATGTAGAGCACAGATTGGCAGTAGGCCTGTATAAGTGCATTTAATGCCAGGATCTTAAACATTTGCAACGTGGTTACGAGAGTGCAACGGCCTTGCTTAATGATATGATTCACTGTGGCATAAAAAAATATTAGTTATTATTAATGTTTAAATCGAAATGTTAAATTCAATACATACCGCACATGATTGATGATAATTTGCTAGTAAATGGTGCTGCTATGGATGCATCGCCAAGCTTAACCATTGTTTGTTCTTCCATGTCTCGCAAAACATTTTGCAAACGCGCTTGTGTTTGATTTATATGTTCCTGCCGCCGACGCAGAGCACGTTCTCGTGGTGTTAACTGTTGATTAGCTGCCGTTGCAGCGGCTGAGGTTGCTGCAGCTGCTGTATTAAGTTGCTGTAACTCTTCTTCAGTACGCTTACGTTTGACTGGTGCACTAGTGAGCAGCGAAACACCGACATGGGCATGCTTAAGAGCACCCACATCGTTGGTGCCGTCACCGCACATCAATGTGTAATAACCAAGTTCTTTTAAAGTCGTTATGATAAACTCCTTTTGTTTGGGTGCAAATCGAGCGCAAACCGTGACCTGGGGCAGCACCTGAAGCATATACTGATTATGTGTCTGTTGCAGATACAGCAGACCCTCGCCAGTAATGCACAGCTCATTCGTGGCCAAAAGCATAGATATATTCTTCTTACCCTTAGCCGCATCTAATGGATATGTTCGATCGCCATCAATGGATACCCAACTCCATACATCGGAACGCCCGGGTGGTGTCAAAATAAGTAATTTTTTATTAGTAAACCGTAGCTCTCTAGCCACATGACAAGCAGTTAATGGGCTGTCGCCAGTGATCATTAGCACCTTATGTGAAGACTGAACAAGTTCCTTGATGACAGTCTTAGAATCAGGTTTCATAGGACACGAGATGATAACAAACCCGGCAAATGTCAATTCACACTCCACTTCTTCGCGTTTCAATTCCCGAATCCGTTGGCCACCAAGGGGACCAAACTCCTTAATACCTAAGGCCATGACGCGTGCGCCACGACGTGCATATTCCAAGTAAATCTGCAAAAGCAGTAGACATAATTTAAATGTTATTTTTAATACTATTTTTATATTTTGTTATGTACATACCTTTTCATAATCACTAGGTACGGACTTAAGCATTCCCATGATAACCTCCGGTGCACCTTTGACGGCACCAATATAGTTAATATCATTTGAAAAAGGCACTAAGTAACCAGCCAGGACTGACATGCGTTTCAGCGCTGATGAGAAATGATACCGTTGGACAATGCGTAATGGTTTAAGTTTACCACGCTTGGGAATTACGCTATCCGATTTGGTTAAGTTCCAGTCAACGGCTGCCAAAGCTGCCTTTTCTAATGGATCACCCACCAGGCCATCATCGAGTAGTGCCAATGAGTGACAACAGGCGAGTACCTGAATAGTATTATCCTCTGCCTCATCAATTGGGACACATTTTCCATTTTGTGATAGACCTGCAATACCTTCTACCATCAGGTTATCTGACGTTAAAGTACCCGTCTTATCAAAACAGCAAATCTGGACTTTGCCCGCAAATGGAATGCGAAAGGGTTCCGTGCAGAATACAAATAATTTTGTTAACTGTATAAGTGACGTGTTTACGGCTAGTGTCAGCTCAATGGGCAAATCGGGCGGAATTATCGAGGTTAATATAAGAGCACATTCAAGAAACAGTTTATACCGACTACGTTCTGGATCCTCGCTACCTTTAACCCATACATAGGAAGCGGCAGCCACAGCAAATACCATAAGAAAGGCAATAAATGCGAAGGTCTCCGAATTGTTTTCAGTGGCACGATTCGCGCCAAAAAGAATGGTTCGTAATAATTTTCCCTGGGATGTGTTAAAGCCTGTGCGAATAACATATCCAATGCAGCCACCATCAGGAGCACGCATCGATTCCTTTGTAGGTGCCGTATGCTGAACAACCTTAGTACCTCCATATAGAACCGTAAGCTTGCCTTCACCTTCAACATCCAATTCAGTGTTAAGTTGTTGCAAGGACTCGAGTGATTCTTTCATTTGTGGCACAGACTCGCCAGTTAACATGCTTTCATCAACAATACAGCTACCTCGTAGTATGACTACATCACATGGTACAATATTATCATTTTGTGAGCGTGTTATAGACACCAGATCACCGGGCAGTAGCTCATCTGTACCAATTTGACGCCATTTGTTCTGACGTAACGCATAGATAAAGTAAGGTTTATTTCCCATTTTTCGAATTTCAGACATGTTACGCAGTTGCTGCTTAACAATTGTGCATTCAAATGCAATAAGCATAAAGAGCGTAAACAGGGAATAGTACCAGAAGTCATCCATGCACCAAAGACCTACAGAGAATACTTGGAAAACAAAAAATGGCGCTGTTGCACGTTCTATAAACAGCTCGTGAAATTCGGGTACAACCATGACCATTTCATTGTTGCCAAAGGTTTGAGTTGCTGACTTAATTGCCGATTCTGTCTCCAAGCCACGTGAACTGGCATATTCGCTAAGTAATTTGTTAACGGGAAATTGCACAGCCCGAAACGTTGCCTTTTCATCATCCCAAACATATTTTGTCTTTTGAAATACTAAATAGTACTGTTGGCTGCCATCTTCCAGCTTAAGGCTACGGATAGGTACAATCTTTGAGTTGCCATTGTTCACAGTGGGCACTACTTTGGCTAGCACGCCTACTGCCGGTTTCTTAACCCGTTGACAGGTGAGAAATGCTAGGACATGAACGCTCCAATAACAAAATAACAACGTAAGCACATGCAGGAACGCAATGGCTACTACAGCTATGAAACCGACATCATTCCACGTGGCTCCTGTTGTAGTATCCACTGGTGCGGTACTTGGTGTTTCTGCCAAGGTATTATTAACTTGTTCATTATCATGACTTTTGTACACGTATATCCATAAATAAAATGCAATTGAATACAGCGGGACAAAGGGCAATATGACGCCACTTAGCGGAGTTGGTTTGCGTACATGTAGTGTCACATATTGTATGAGATCGTCCAGAGCAGCGGCTGTGGTCAATTTTGTATGATTCTTTTGTTTGTTTTTATTCACGTTGTCGCCGGCAGCGCCGCTTGATACAGACGCCACGCTCATCAGTGCCTGTTTTTTTATTATCTAACACACTCTTTCCTAGGTGTTCCTTTTTACTGGAGATTATCGGGTGCACGAAATTTTTTATACAGTTAGTTTTCCAGAAATTACTTAAATTTCGCGAAAAAAATATGAAAAATAAAACGCAACGTTGCCGCACAGCTGCTTGCGTTGCAGTGTTTGCAGCCAAAAGAAATAATATAAGAAACTATTGTGTGAACACTGTCAATAAGGAAAATCTATCGTCGATAAGTTATCTAAATATATAATATAATATAACAGCCCTGTTTTGTCGCTTAATTTCACTTACATCGCTGTAACTCTTCCCGAACTATCAAATATTTTTCCTGATATCTAAAAAATAGTATTAATTTATATTTAATTAAATTAAATATTAAGTGAAGAACTAACATGTGAAAATGCTAAAATATATCAAAAGGCAAACGAGTAAGTGAAAAGGGCGCGCAGCTATGACTAAAAAAACATAGCTGTATTTGTGTGTGTTTATGTTTTGGTGTAAATTTCTCACTATTTACGTATACAAAACAGGCCGTCGACGCAGCTCAAATGACACGGATGCCAATGCCAATAATGATGATGATGTGGTAGACTGCGCGGCAGCGTTG
Organism: Zygothrica quintamaculata; assembly: GCA_037044455.1. Taxonomy (NCBI): domain Eukaryota; kingdom Metazoa; phylum Arthropoda; class Insecta; order Diptera; family Drosophilidae; genus Zygothrica; species Zygothrica quintamaculata. The sequence continues at coordinate 31,091 of JBAMBS010001161.1, read as the reverse complement.
CAAAAACGTCATTCGCTACGTTCCACAACAAGTTTCTGTGATGAGGTGTTTTTGGAAGAAGATGCAGACACAGCAGCTTCTACAGCGGATGCAGTCAGCTTGGGCAATAACAGCTTACTAAATGTTGTGGGCGGGGCAGTTGATGAAGGTAATATAAATCTTATATTGGTATTTCAACATGAGAATGTTCATGGTCTCATGTACAAATCAAAGAGTACTGCATACTGTTTTTTATTGTTATAATTAAAGTATCACTATAATCATATATATTATTTAGCTTCATAATTACTGCTTAACTGTATTAGTGACAGTAGTAGTACCTTAGTATGTATGTTTGTGAATGTTTACGGAACAGAATAACGATAAAAATAAATTGCGCATTCAATTAATCTGTCAAGTTTTGATAATATTTGCAGATGTATTCAAATACAGCTCGAGACTATCGATGACGTTGACAGCCATTGTGAAAGAGCCGAATTGTCTTAGCTACTTTGTGCAGTATTTGGAAGCACAAAATGCATTGCCTTTAATTAAGTTCTATTTGGATATAGAAAATTTTAAGCGCGTGGCATTAGCACAATTGCACCAGGAGCGTTTGAATGATACGTCTTACAATGTAGCAACAACTGATGCTGAGAATGGAATGGAGGAGACTGTTGAAGTCACACCCGTTGAGGGTGAGGAAAACGATGTACCTGAATTGAAAACACTATGCGATTTGTCAATGCGTAAACCGCTTACTGATGACGAAAAGAGTCGCATCTATGCGGAGACAAATAAACAAATTAACAATAAGCCAGCACCAGCTACGACATGCCGACCTAAGGTTAACTCGGAGCTACAACCAATATGTGCAGCAAGCATAAATGATTCGATTGCCATTTATCAAAAATATTTGAGCTTTAATGCACCCCAAATGGTTGAACTGCCTATTGTTATATTGGCGCATATATCGCTATTGTTGTGTGAAAAGGATAGAGAAAAATCAACGCATCTTCCCATACCTGCCAGTTGTTTCGACGAAGCACGAGATTATGTGCTGCAACAACTGGAGCAAGATCATTTGCCAGGCTTCCTGCAAAGTAGCTACTATTGTACGTACTGCGTGGAACTAATCGAAGGAAATGAATCGAGTCTAAATATTTACGATGTTTTGTATGATGAGCTGGCCTTGTTTTACTTGACCGAGTACCTGGAACAGCAGCAGGAGCGTGAGTGCCTTGAATTCTGGATAACGGCAATAAATTTTCGAAAGAGCTACGATGATCAACGAGCCGCGCAGTCCGATGCAATGATCATTTATGAGAAATACTTCTCTTTACAAGCCGAGTGCCGACTTTGGATGTCACAGAAGTTACGACTGCGTGTCGAGCAGGCGATCTGTGCTCCTGGTCAACTGGCACATGCCTTTGATTTGGCACTGCTGGTCACTGCCAAATATTTGGAACAAAAACACTTCTCTAACTTTCTTAAGTCAAACATTTTTGATAACTATGTTAACGAACTAAAGGCAAAGACATGCTGTCACACTTCAACTGACTCCGCTGACAGCTCCAACTTTCAACACAAACTAAGTTTGCGTGGGTCCAAGCATACTTCACAGCAGCAGAGACACCGCAAAACTTTGTCCATGTCCGACTGTACGCATATCTCGCAACATAATACTTTACTAGCTGGATTAGATATGGGCCACAAACCGGTCAAGTCAACAACAACAACAACGACAGCCAACATGAACATTGATGCCAGGCAGCTGACAAACCCTCAATTGCTTTGGCAGCGTCCGGTAAGTGCGCTTAAATTCGGGCACGTTAATTCATTGGGTAGATATGAGCGAGATTTCGAAGCTGTTGATACTGTATCGGCTCACAAGACGCCAGCCTGGTCGTTAAGCGTTAAAAATGCTATGCGGAAGTTAGTTAACCTGCCGGTGGATAATGTGCAGGAGGAGATTGCCTGGCAAGTGGCCGAGATGATTGTTAAGGATGTAACCAGCGTCACGCTGCGTGGTAACAATTAATTATTACCACAAAACCACAATGCAATTTATTATTATTTAGTTATAAATATATAAAAACTTTTTTTTTTATTATTATTTGGTGCTCAAATATTGAATGAATCTCTCTTAACCAAGAACAACAAGTGCACAAACGAAATATAAACTCCTCCTTTATGGAATTTAAATCTCTTAAAATATAAAAAAAAACTCTGCTCTCTACTCTATCGTACAAAACAATGGAACAAAACATGTTTATTATATTTTGATTAGTTCATAATTGCTAACACACAGAAGCTAAATTATTTACTTTACTTTAATTAAGGTAACCATGACCTTTTAAGGCTTTAATGAAACCGTTAACACAAACTTTCACTTGTTTCCGCATACACACATACACAAAAATACAGTCATAAAGCTAACGAAAGTTTCCTTCATTTTGTACCTACAAAATTATATAAATATATATTCAATATTTAACATTATTATTATTATTAATTATATGAACAACATTTAATCTATTTTCTGTCCAAAATGCTATAATTATCTCTCTATTTATATATCTCATGTATTTATATACTTATATTTTCATTCCGTATTTTTATTTTATACAAAGAATACATAATAAAATATTTTTGCATATTGAAAATTTATAACAAAATAATTGTTACAAATAAACATTTTTCTATAACAACGATGCAAATTATTTTTTTAATCTTAACAACCTATCCTTGAAAAACTTCTTTGTGTACACTTGTGAATCTTATTCCACACCACATCTTTTTTTGTAGATATTTAAACACATATTAACCCTTGTTTATCTTGTTTAGAGGTAATATTTTTAAAAAAGCCTAAAGACTTAGTGGATGATGTATTACTCATCGTCTGGCAGGCTACCGGTTTCACTGAACCAACGCAGTATACGCAACATGGTTTTGGCTGAGTATAGACAGAATGGATACTCATTGTAGCACCTATCGGTGTTACCACGCAGCGCCAGGCCACGACTAAAGGCGCGTCCAATTTTGACAGGTGCCATTTCTATTGAGGATTCCAAAAAATCCATTAACAGCTCTGCTTCTTCGGAATGTGCCTCTGCACCAGACATTAACTGACATATGAGCGACTGCAGACACTCAAAGGGATCGCGTGCAAGTATACGTTTCCAATCTATACCAGTTTCTTGGTGCATTGCAGCATCAGCATGCGTATCCTGTTTGCCATGTACAAAATCGAGATGACGTCTGAGTGTTTCGCGTTTACCACGTTGCAGATTAAGGGCGGAGCTGGCTTGACCCACCAGGCTGGGTAAACGTTGCAGGTTCAGTGTACTACTAGCCTGTCCTGCTAGATTCGTTATTTGCTGTATAGGTCGTATGCGGCTCCAGTCCTGTGCCAACAGATGCATCATATACATAGCACCCAGTCCCATTGCAGCTATAAGTATTACACTGTGGATTGCGTATTATTATTAGTCCAAAAATGCAGGATACGTTAGACAGGATATAAAAGGTATCCAATTACCGAAATCCCATTACAGTTGTTTGCTTTACCAACACGTCCGTTTAGCTGCGTTGCCAGCGCTTCAATGCGCAGCCTTTTGACGCAGTTTCGTGGTTTAAGCCGACAATTTACTGGCCTAACTCCAGTTTGGCAGCCAGGCTAGTTAGTTACCTACCATATTCACCCACCTCTTTCCGCAATTGCAGCAGACATAGACGCAGCCATGACATAATAGACAAACAACAACATATAATGGAGACCAAGGTGCACATTTGGCAAATGGTGAAACGGGTTCATGCGGTTTTTCTTAGCTGATTTTCTTCATGCATGCTACAAGTTTTCCACATTACTTTGTTGCCGCCAATTTGAACAACTTTTGTTTTTCTTTTATTTTCCTTTTCGTTGCTGTAATTTTGTTTATTTTTTTTTGAGCTAGTTTCAATGTTGCGGTCGCCAAAGCTGAACTTTGTACGCGGCAGTGACCATGGCAGTGGGTCAGAAAAGATTTCATAATTAATGCACCAAAAGGAAATTCATTAGAAGATATTGTTATAATTTAATTAAACGAATCTTTGTATACGTTTTATTAGTTTTACACCTGTGGTTATCATTAAAGGTGATCGATCAGCTTGGGGGCAACTACTCAAATCGCAAATAAGGAAATTGAAAGTAATTCAAATGAAAAACAAGTTGTCTTAAATTATTGAATGCACAATACTTTCTGAATTATTTATAAATCGCTGAATTAAATTGGTAATTTTTTTAGAATTTAAAAGTAATTTATTATTATGAGATCTACTACGATAGATAGAAAGTGGAGGCTAATCATGGTCTTGAGTACTACAAGAATAAAGGGGATTCAAATGTACTGTTTTTTTAGGTAAACAATTTTTAACTTTGCACATTTTCCTATTTCCATACAGTTTTTAGGCACCTCTAAGCTTTTAGATAAAAGAAAAATATATGGAAAACTTTTTGACAAATAAAATCCAGTTTAAAGAAAAGCTTTCTCACTTGCATATAAAACGATGTTGAACCAAAGCGGCGGTTTTAGTCATAATAAGTTTCTTTAACGGCACACGACTAGTGCAACTTTAAGTATCATTGCAACTGCCACAGCAACAATAATTTCAAGTGGATTACGTAACTAACGTGCAACACCTCAAAGGAAAGTGAAAGCCAGCAACGACTGACTGCAACGGATGTTGCATCATACATTTCCTTTTGCCACAACTACACCCACAAATTTGAAACGATATGTTTTATGCTGTGATCTTCTTTGCAACAATTGTGCTGCTGTTCTTATTCAGTGGTGTACGAAAACCAGCAAGATTTCCACCGGGTATGTACTAAGCAGAGACACAATCCTGACCAGAAAATAAATTTATTTTCGTAACTTACCGTTTATCAATAATGCAAGGTCCCCGATGGTATCCGATTGTTGGAAGTGCTCTGCAGATTTCACAGCTACGCATGCGTGTTGGCATGTTCTGCAAGGTTATAGATGAACTGGCCAGACGTTATGTGAATCCATATGGTTATTATGGGCTGAAGATAGGCAAGGACAAAGTGGTAATAGCATACACCAACGAAGCCATCAGTGAGATGATGACCAATGAGGATATTGATGGCCGACCAGACGGCATATTCTATCGCCTTCGCACATTTAACGCTCGTCTAGGCGTTTTGCTTTCAGATGGTGAAATGTGGGTGGAGCAACGACGTTTCATCTTACGGCATCTGAAAAATTATGGATTTGCTCGTAGTGGTATGGTGGATATTGTGCACAATGAAGCTAGCTGTCTGCTACAGGATCTGCGAACGAAGGTCAAAATAGCTGGTGGAAAAGAAGCAAAGATTGAGATGCATGATCTAACTAGTGTCTATGTGTTAAATACCTTATGGTGCATGCTCAGTGGACGACGTTATGAACAAGATTCACCGGAGATAATGGAACTGCTGGAAATGTTTTTTGAGCTGTTTAAAAATATTGACATGGTAGGTGCACTTTTTAGTCATTTTCCATTCTTGCGCTTCATAGCACCCGATTACTCTGGATACAACGGTTTTGTGGAAAGTCATCGTGCTCTATATGCTTTCATGGGCAAGGAAATTGAGCTGCATCGTAGCACATACCGCAACTATGATGAGCCGCGTGATCTAATAGATAGCTATTTACGGGCGCAGGAAGGCAGTGATAACCCCATGTTCAGTGATGAAAGTTTACTTGCCATCTGCCTGGACATGTTCCTCGCTGGTTCCGAAACAACAAATAAAAGTCTTGGCTTCTGTTTTATGCATTTAGTTAGGCAGCCAGAGATACAGGAACGTGCCTACGCTGAGATTAAGGAGGTGGTCGGTCTAGAACGTATACCCGAATGGTCAGATCGTAACAAGATGCCCTATTGCGAAGCCATAACCATGGAGGCAGTACGTATGTTTATGCTACACACTTTTGGCATACCACATCGTGCAGTATGTGATACACGTTTGTCTGGCTATGAAATACCAAAGGATACAATGGTTATAGCATGTTTTCGTGGCATGTTAATCAATCCCGTCGATTTCCCTGAACCAGGAACTTATGACCCAACGCGTTTCCTCATTGATGGGCAACTTAAATTACCCGAAGCATTTAATCCCTTTGGTTTTGGACGTCATCGTTGTATGGGCGACTTGCTGGGACGTCAAAATCTGTTTATGTTTGTCAGCACTTTACTACAGAACTTTAAACTGGTAGCAATATCCGGACAGTTGCCCGACGAAACGCTTCTGGATGGTGCAACTGCTGCAGTGAAACCATACGAAGTCATGTTAGTGCCAAGATCCACATAAGGCAATAAATCCATAATACACTGGATATTACGGAAGCCTACGTTTAAAGTAAAATTAATAATACATTTTCTAATTTTGTTTATCTATAATATTATATATAACTATAATTATTATTGTTCATTGTTGATGGTTTTGTTAATTAGTCTACAAAGTCATTTAGTTGTTTTTTTCATGTTTTGTTGTCTTTTGATCTTTTTCACATTTCTTTCACATATAATTGAATTTAAGTTTTAAATTGGCCTTTCACAAATATTCGCAAATTGATTTCATTTTAAATTTTCATTTATAATTTTTTTCAGCAAACAACGTAAGCATTTCAATTGTGCACATAAGTTACAAATTAAAATTTAAGCACTCAAATAGGGAACTATATATTATATAATGTATATTTATATATTATATATGTTTCGTCTACAAATATTTCATTAAAATAAAATCCAAAACAGTATTTAGAATGCGCATGTTACAATAATCGTTTTGGCCTTCAAAACCTTTTTTGTCCATATAGACAACAGACATTTTTTTTTTGTTTTGTTAATATTATTGTTTTTTAAAGCTATTTGTTTTTATGCATATATTGTGATTTATGCTTGGAAAACATTTGTTGCTTATTTAAAGTACCAATACATATATATATATATATATATGTTAAATTTTTTGCATTTTAAAAATTTAAGTTTGTGTTAATATTCTCACTCTTGAGCCTGCTGACACTGGGCTTACATGATCTGATTATATATTGTATATGCATATGTATATGTGTATGTATATATTTATGTGTGTTGTGTAAAAAACGCTAACAAATTGTTACACAAAAAGCAAAGCCAGCGTTGTCGATTTATAACTTAGTTGCATATTTTAAGCATTTCTATAAAGTAACATTAACATTATATACACATATATATTTCATTTTATATAAATGTGTATAATTGTATATAATTATATATAAATCTAGGCCATTTGATGATTTCAAAGTTATTTGCACACGCCGACGCTCTATAACGTTCTTGGTCCATAATTCCAAAGCGCGAGAGGAAGAGTACATAATACATCTAAATATATGTACGAGTATGTATTATATAAAAACAATAGGTGCGAAATATATAAGTTCAAGTTTGAGATGAAATAAATAAAATGAATTAGCCTTATCTAGCTCAAACAGGTAAATAATTTGTTAACAAACAACAGAGGGAGAGAGTAACAATAGAAAATGTTGTTTATATAGATTTTCTGATAAATTGTTTGCCTGTCTGTGCATAAAGCTAAGTGGGAGATATGTTCAGTTCTAGGATTAACATTTAAGTTTAAGAGTTTTTGTTTTTGTTTACGTTTATGTGTTAGACTAGGAGACTAGCAAATCATTCAAAATTTGTGCAGCTGCAAAAATTTACGACAAATAAGATACAATATTCATACGTGTAAACGTAAACACATTCATTAAAATCAAAACATAATCGGTAAAAACAATTATTTAAATCTAATGAAATTCCCTAAAAATGTTGCAGCATTTTAAGAAGTCGTTGCTGTCACCAATGTCTAGAGTTTTCGCCAAACGAATGTGGGTAACTGCTGGGCACAGCAGCAGGCCACAATATAAAGTATGCCAAAGAAAAAATTAAGTTTGGCTGTTTGTCTGGGCACCACATGCATTGTCTGTTCGTTTCTGAAGCGTTTCTCAATTTGAAAGGCTTGCGGCAGCGTTATTAATGGCAGCAAAAACCACAATGAATACTTTAGCCCAAAGATGAAGAATAATGAATATGGCGTAAAAAGTAACATGGCATATAACACATGAGACGCAGTTCGTCCAATAAGAATGGCAAGCGTTACAATGCCTGCTTTGCCGTCGCTTTCTGCATCCCGTGTATTGTTGCTATGGAGTATAGCCTCAGTGTTAAGAGCTAGCGGTATGGCATATCCCATCGTTGTCCAATCAACATGTCCCGTTTGCGACATAAACGCAAATAACACCGAAATAGGGCCAAACAATATCAAGATGACCAAATCACCTAGGGCAATGTATTTGAAACCTATGCCGCCGGTATACAAGAAACTAGATGAGAGACCTCCAAAATAAATGAGCGCCAAATGTTCCATTTTAGCTGGGCTAAGCACAGCAAGTAGCACGAACCCAGCGCATCCGGCCATATAGAGTATGGCGCCAAGTGAAACCACCTATAAACAAATTTAATAGGTAAATACTGATACATGTGGAATTAATGTTTAAGAATGTGTAAACACAGGTGGGGCAATTATACAGTATTTGTTTATTTCTTCGAATGATATGCTTACCTCATCCTTGGTGAGTATATGGTCGACCAGAGTGCGATCGTCAGCCTTTTGTTTATCAATGCCTTTGATGAAGTCAAAATATGTGTTTACAACATTGCCAGCACAGTGCACAGTGACCACCGTAAACGCAGTAAGAAAAAATGTCAGCATTGAAAAGTCTGCCGACCATTGCGAGCGATATGCCAAAGCAGATCCAAGCAGTGTCGGTACCAAACTTGCTGACAATGACCAAGGACGTAAAGCCAATAGATAAGTTTTCAGTTTCATGAATGTGCCGGAGCTATAATCGTTTGCGTTGATTGTTGATTTCCCGTTTGATGTCAATAGGGACGAACTCTTATGAGCTGTACCACCATTCAGCTGACGTTGCCTAAGAAGCTCTGTTGCTGACGTCGTTGCTGTTGCCGGCACATCAGCTTCTGGCTGCTCACATTCGCTTCTACTTGTTGCCATTGCACAAACTATTCTAAAACTCTCACTTGAAATCTTTGCATTCACCAGCTGGCTCCTGCTTTTTGGAATAATTTTAGTTGACCTCCGAATAATTCGCAGGGCTAATTTTGTTTTTGTTATGTTATTGCTTACAAAGCATTAATTTTCCCGTTTGTTTTAAATACTTTTTAATAATGTATACACCGCATTGTTGTTTGTATATGTGTGTGTTACCTGTTCGTGTGCGTGCGTTTGTGTATGTAGTGCGACTTGGTACTATGTATAGATAGGGGGTGGCGGTGGCTGCTGCTGCAGCTCCAACAACAAAATTTCACCAGCCTGCGTGCTCCAAATCCAAATTGTTTGCTACGCTGTCGCCGCTGCTCTATTTTAGCCTCCAGCAGTGCCACGCCAAGCAAGTTGCATGTATACTGTGTTAACAATATACAGCAATCGCGTAAATATATTTCCTTATAAACAATTTGAATTTCACTTGATTTTTTTATTTATTTTGCAAGCGATAGCAGATTGCTTCCGAGAGAAGAGAGAACCTAATCAAACAAACCAACTGTCACGTCAGCGCTGCTCGTCTTGGTCACACTGCTTATTATTACTATTAAACGTTTTGCAGTACTGTCACAGGCTAGTATGCAGGTATCGTATTTATATTAAGATATTTAATTATAAAAGCACAAAAAAATAAGTTTATAAAACCTCGTTTAGTTTATAAAACTTTGATTAGTTTATAAAACTTTGTTAGCAAGAAAATTTAAATTAAAAAAATTTCTTAAATGTTGTTTCTATTATTAGTTTTCTGTTTAGGAATTACATTAACAGTACTAGTACAGAAACTGCAACGCTGTCCTATTTTTTTTTTTTGGGCTACCCTGATTATTGGACATCAGCTGAGAAGTGAATTAATATGTTTACTTGCATTAAACATAGTTAAAAGAATGAATTTTAATAAAATATGGACTTTAATGTGCATAAAATATGTCGTGTTTGTCTCGAGGAGGGCGCGCCTAGTCCATTAACTTCCATTTATAGTACTGACTTTGCCATGATGCCGTCACAGATGTTAATGATGTGTTCTAAGATTCGCGTAAGGCTATTCTGCTAGCTAACACACAATTAATTATTAGAAAATTATACTTTCAGGTTTATAAGACTGACGGGCTTCCCGCTGGTATTTGCAATAACTGTCTTTATCGCCTGGGCGTGGCGTATCACTTTCAGCAGGAGTGCGAGAACAGTGATATGCGACTACGACAGTATTTAGGCCTGCACGAATCCTGGCGACATGATGCGGCTACAAATACTGAGTTTGTGACAATTGAAATCAGTAAGGCAATACCAGAAACTAAAAACCAGGTCAACTCTAGCGATGATGAGGAGGACCATACTGAAGTTAATAAACGTAGCAAACGTCGCTCACGCTACCAACGTAAGCCACCAGAAAGTCACAAGAAGCGTGGCCCGAAACCAGTACCCAAGTTGCCGCACACATGTTATTTAGATACATGCCACAAGAGCTTTAAGTGTGCGGCTCAGCTCACGCAACATATAAGAACACACACTGGTGAGAAACCATACGCCTGTACATATTGTGCCCAGCGCTTTGCCCAAAAGTACAATCTGAAAGTGCACGAACGCACGCACACCGGAAATAAACCATTTCAATGTGAAATCTGCTCTAAACAATTCTCAGCACTGGGTAACTTTCAAGCGCACCAGAAGATACATAGCGGTGTTCGTGATCAAATTTGTTCACTATGCCAGAAGTCTTTCTATACGGCAGGAGATCTGTCGAAACACATGATTACGCATACAGGTATTAAAAATCATCATTGTGATGTTTGCGGTAAATCGTTTAGTAGACGTCGTGATATGCGTTCTCATAAGCTAAAACTTCATCCGCTACAATCGAGCACAGAGCATGATATAGTGGATGATGATGATGACGAGGCGATTGACACTGATCCTGTAGGCCTTGACACACTGGAACATTCTCATTTTAAGTGTCCTGATTGTGATAAAGCTTACGATACAGCCGATAGTTTAAGCTTGCATTTCCGAACGCATGCGGCGAACACAAATTTATTAAACTTACCTTTGCCACCACCTGCGCCACCCCCAATGTCACATCACTATCATCATCATCATCATCCGGCGGCAGCACCACCACCTTCCACAACAACTATGCACCATCATGATGCACTGCAACTGCATCACCTTGCACCTCCAAATGCAGCTACACAAATGGGTATGGCCGCCATGGCACATATGTTGGCTCCACCACCTCCGCCACCACCTACACCTAGTGAAAGTCGCTACTCTATGTTGCATCATACGGCACAACGACTGCACTACTAAAATATAAAAAATTATATAGATTTAGCTTGAAATAAGAGTAAAACAAAATAAATAAAAAAATAATAATATAATAATATTCATCGTAATTTTTTGGATTTCCTGTCAATATGTTCGTGTTTATTTAAAGTAGAGATAAGGACGTCTGACTAATTCGGCGTTGGTGATGGGAATCGGTATAGATTCCAGTCCCACCATTTATATATACAGAATTACCTTATTTGGGGCCAAGCCTTGTTTTGCGATCGTTTGTGCTGTGTCATCTTCCCTCATTTTTTGACGTTCTTGATTGAGTTTTTTGGAACATACGCCTAGAATCATACCAATATTGACAATGTTTATTCGTGTGAAGATTTTATTCGTTTATTAAGCAGTATATATATATATATATAAATAATTGTGTATAAAATGGAATTGCTTTCTTGTCATGTTTGGTTTGTATGCGTTTTTGTACAATACTTGTAAACATATATATATTTATATATATGTATATATATATATGAATATATAAAATATATATATAAATATATATACATATATAAATTTGGCAAGCACAGCTTCTATAAGATCATTACTAATTTCATTTGATATTGGTTTTTGTTTACATGAATTTCTTACATAAATGCACAACTAAGATCACTTCAATTTCATTTAAAAGAATATATTAAAGTTTAACTATACTGAATGCTGATTGCGACTTTGCTTTATATAATATACTTGAGACTTATTATGTCGATTTAATATATAAATATTGTTATGTATCTTGTATTTAAAAAATTGTCATGTAGTTGTTAATAGTTTGGTATTGGTGTTGGTATTGGTATGTATTATTATCGTTGGTATTTGCTTCTGATATATTTACGATATTTGTAATTGTATGTTGAAAAGCTACTTGTAAATAGTAAATATTGCTTTATACGGCGACCGGTAATACAATAATGGTATTTTGAGTCTAATTGAGTTTTGATCTTAGCCACTCTTCGGTTAATTCATCCAGTTCGCGTATTTCGTAAACACGAGTGAGATCCACCTCTCGCTGGAGTGCGCTCTTGGTACAGGCATACATCATTTGTAGTTCAATTTGACTGTCGCGAGGTGTATAGAATATAAAACACATGGGATACGAAATACGTTGGTCATCATGAACCATTTTGTATGTATAAATTACATAGCGTGGTTGATGGCCTGGCAGTGAATCTTGTAGCTCCTCCACAGAAATATCATCGATGAACTCATCAAGAACTACTTCTTGTTTCTCTCTGTCAACTTTTACTAGTATAAAAATAAAAAGTAATATACCATAACAAGGCAAAAATAAGATATAATTTGAAACGTATAAATTTCTTACATATTAAGGCCGAGTTATTAATACTTTTGCGAAAACGAAATTTTTTTAATTCTTCAACCACCTCATTGCTAATATCGCATATTTTGTTATCACCCTGAAATATAGAAAAATTAATTATCAATGTTTTAAATAAAAATAACGTTTTTATCGTATCACACAACAACAAATCATCATACACTCAAACAAATTTATGTTGACCACAAATACAATTGCGATTGGGTATTAGTCACTAACTTCCCCGTATAATGACTTTTTTCGCTGTTTTTAAAGACCTACCATGTAGATGGAAGAAAGGTGCACTTTGCACTTAATTTTTAAAGAGGAATATTTATATTTTGAGAATAAAAGGCCGGCGTAAAATACTTTAAAAAATTTTTTTGTTAGACGACAATCCTGATTATATTCCTTTTTTATTCCCTAGCAAGGCAATAGCAACAGATAGAGATGTAAATTTTTATTTCGATAAAATAGTTAATCGAAATAAATTAAAAGTATCGAGTATTTAACTTTTGAATTTTAAAGGTTTAAGTGCTGAGATATGGTATGAGTTCTTGCAGGTTGTGACGTCATTTGCACAATTCTTATTCTTATGTAGAATCTTAATAATAATATAATATAATTTTTGTTCATACAATAGTACATTTTTTTATTTAGGTACATAGGTAAGGAAACATTAGGTAAGGAAAATAATTATTGCACATGAAAGAATGTTAAATATATTTATTTAGGATGGCAGCCTTTCAATTCTGTTATACCTTATCCTTCTTAGTGCTGTACAGTGCACAAACACTGAAACCAAATTTTACCGTTCGTTTTTCTTTAAAAAATTAACTATATATTAGGAAGTATATTTAGCTTTTATTATAATAATGGCGTTTAGTGAAATAAGCCGTAGAGTAAATAATAACAGAAACCCGTTGGAACGATGTTGGATTGCTGGTGAACGCAAATTATCAAATTCGAATTTAAAAAAATTAGTTGTTCGCTATGAAGTTGATGATGTTGATGTAACTGTGTGCTGGTAAGATTTGAAAAGGACATTTTGAAACAGTGCTAAACTTCTATTTTTTGTTTTATTATTTATCAAAGCAATGGAATAAAAGATTTAATTGATTTTAATCTTCTAAAAAGAAATAAAAACATATCTTCGGCTGAAAATAAAAAAATTAATATTGTTGACTTTAGCGATGTGGGTCGCCTTACAGTCGGCGTTAGCAAAATATTAAGGCAACAGGCGTTTGATCTACTGGGTAAGTTTATTCACATTAATTAAGAAGGGAATTAATGATTGCATCACAAATTTTCGTAATTTAAATAAATATTTTTATCAATTTTACAGCTCAAACGAAACATTTGCTGGGCCGAATAGATGGTACAAATTTTAAATTTGACTTTATAACTTTAACACAAACCCCCTTAAAACCCAAATGTCTTAAACGCAAACAAATTATTATAAACCATACCACAACGACTACTGTAAGCATAGCTAAACGTATTAGAAGGGAGCTCCCAGACCTACTCGGTGATGTTCATGTAAACTATTATCGTAACATGATATCTGAATCTCAGGAATGGAACAGAATTGATAAGTGTCTGGAGATTGAAGAGGTATGTGATTTATTAGTATAAAAATATCATATATACATATGCTATCTTAAAATTCCAGAAAACTGAAATGGTACAAAGTTGTACTTCAGCAAACACAATCAGTTTCACACCAGAGTTGACATTTAACGGATTGGAACATTATTTTAATTACAATGAAGGGTTCGGTGATCAAGATCCAGCAGCTTTAGAAGAATTTCTACCAGTTAGAAATTCCTCTAAGACAATTAATTATGATGTTGTGCAGCTTCAAAGCGTTGCAAAAAAATCATTAAAACGCAAATCTTCTATATCCTCGTCAATGAGCGTTTTGACTTACAAAATGCCTAAGTTGACAGCAAGTAATTTAAAAGATTATATAAGCAACAACAATGACGTAATAGCTATTATTAAAACTGAACCAAATGAAATAAATAATAACGAAGATGTTGACCGTATTGTAACACCAGTCAATCCTCCGTCGTTGTCTCCCCCACGTCATGATGTTCAGCCCAAAAAGCCCAAGCGTAGTCAAAACTACAAAGTAATTGTAGATAAATGTACAAGGCTTCCACCTGAAAAACTAATATGCAACAGTGAAAACTACTTTAAAATGGCATTGAAAAAAAGAAATTTAAAACATAAGCTTATTTATAATAACAGAAACAGCTCAAAGCTAATGATAAGTTTTAAACATAGGTAAGTGTCTTATATTTATGTGTATAAGCTTTAGAGTTATTATGGTTAACATTTTTTTTTATTTTATAATACCTGTCAGTCATCTGTTCGCCCATCGTTTGAAGGAACCATCTAAACTTACTAGCGAAAGGATGCAATTGATGTGTGAACATACTGTGCGTGCTATATTTGGAGAGGAATATAGTGATAAAATGGCCAATAATATTTTATGTGTTAGCCCAAAACCTTGTACACCGTTGAAGTCTTATGGAAACTTGGCTATTATACCCTCTTCAGAGCCATCAAGAAACATATCACCACAACCCGTACAGCTATGCAGCAATATTAATATTAGTATACATGATTCTATTAGGAGTCGGGACAACTCTTTTGGTAATAGCCCGTTTTACTAAAGAATTTCATATTATACTATTACATTGCTATGTCAAAAATTTCACAGATTTAGTCACTGTTATGGATCAGTTGATGAACATTTGGCGTAACAATCTAGAAATAAAATCGATAGATGCAATCAAGTTTATAATGTCCCAACCGGATCGTATTACTGCCGCCTTAACTTTCACCCACTTGTTAGGTAAGTTAATAAATAATTGTAAACTTTTATAGATGACGTTCTTATTTGTTTATATTACAGAACTCTCACGTGACGGTTTTATACGTTTATCCAAAAAGCCTGACTCTTTGTTTCTTGATAGAATTAGTTTGGGTTCAACATCAAACAATCTTATTGAAAGTATTTCACTATCAATACCTCGAAAGTAATTAAGAATAATTTTTGTTTTCCTAATTAAGGTTTTTAAAATTTGATATTTGTCGTCGAGTCCTTAGAACAGTAACACATAGAGTTAATCTTATAAGTTGAGTGTGAAATCTATTAACAATATTCTGAACTTGCTGGAAAAAGTTCAGTCGATAATTTGTTTTAAAAATTTCTTCTTCGATTCATTCATCAACCTACAATTTATTAACATTTTTAATTCTCTAAACCAATCATTTTGTTCTCTTTTGTTACATATTCTGTATTATATCCTATGACAACCAAACCATATGAAACAAAAATAAATATTGAAATTAAATGCCAATTTGTTGCGCGAGACCCGCGTAAATATGCAAAGAGCAAAAGCCAATAATGGCTGCTACAAGAGCCTTTAACGCAATCGCTGACCAAGCTCCAATGCTAAGAATGTGCAGTAAGCCCTCTAACCAAACACCCTTAAAAACGGTAAAAGCCAGCAGTATAGAGACTAGTGGTTTGAATGCCTTATTGAGATCATGACGCGTAAACAGCCAAATAAGCGTGGCAGTGGTTAGGTGCTGAACAAGCAGAACATTTGACTCTAGGCATTTTTGTATGTAGATCCAGCTAAACTCAGTGCCACGGGCTCCTACCCAGAGCATTATGCCACGAGACAATATAACCTCAGCTGTAGCCCCTACAATAGCAGTTCCAATTTAAAAATGTGTCTTTTTTTAGCATTACATTTCAAACACTTACATCCCAGTCCAGCAGTTATAAGCTTTGAATGCCCCTTGCCCGGTATGCGACTTAGGATCAAGGCAAATCCCAGCAAATCAGCAACATCCACACTACAGCGCAGAAGTTCCTGTTTAAATATTTAAACATTACATTTTTTTTTATACAGATCGAATTACATTTTAAATGTTAAGTTACCGCAAAAAAATTAAATTCGCCGCTGTTAGATGTTGCATCTGAATAAAAGAATGTGGCCAAAACGAGCATTTTACAGAGTTGTGTGAATATATAAATGCAGCCCGCTTGTACACATTTCCAAAAAGCACCATATTCAGACCTTTTATTGAAGTTTGATTACTTTTATTGATTGATTTGATTTATGTGCGTGTTCTTAAATTTTACAATCCTACTTACAACCCAGAGTATTTATAGGTGAAATAATATGGCATAAGAAGAGCAACACAGTTTCCAAAATGATAGAGCGTCATTTTCTTTTATAATTTAAAACTTTTTCACTTAATTAAGTTAAAACATCAATTTATTGTAGAATTGGCACACGAGACATCAATGAAAAAAACAGTAGCTAGAAGAAGAAATGAATAGGAGCAGCTGTCAATAGTTGCCGGCGGCTATGTCAACTTACTAAAATGTGGTATTTAAATACCAAATTAAAAAAAAGAGAAAATATGCCACATTCATAATATATTGAAATTTAAAACTTTTAAATCTAGTTATTTATTTATTTAAAATTTAAAATATATTTTATCTGTTTACGTGAAAATTATATATTCAAATAAATGTAATAATATGGAAATACAGGAAAATTTCTAAAATTTATATTTTTCAATATAAACAAACTTTTAATATTAATTGTTATCTCAGTACTCTGAGCTGCGTTGGCAGGCTCATGCACCAGCAACACGTCATCTGTCATCTGGGAGTGATTGGCTATGAATGTGTGTGTGCGTGAGTTTTCTTTTGGTCAATATATTTAGCAACTTTTATAAAATCGCAAAAATCCGCTAAAAATGTACGTGCGAATTTATTAACACTTCATTTAACGAAACAACAAATTATACAATAAACTGCAGCACATGAAAGTGAATCGCCATTGCAGCATCAATACATTTTTTTTAACAGATTGTAACGTTGCACAGTACAAGAAAAAATATTAAAAACAAAAGGCCAACGTAGTACATGACGAAAGCAAAGAAGCAACGTCAACGATAAATTAAATAACAATAACATAAACAGCAACAACAGCAGAGAGGATCAAGGCAGCAAAGCTACTTGACTTGAAATGAGATGCAAACTCGACGTCGCCATCAACAAACGGACCAGCAGGAATATAGCAGCATTTATAGTGTCCTCCCACACCCATTGGAAAATCAGCAGCAGCAACAGCATCAGCAGCAAATTGTAATACAACCAGGTCAGCAGCAACTGTTGTACATACCGCAACAGCCTACGTCCGAGGCTGCCATAACTATTGGCGCGCCGCAGTCCACTGCAGACGCGGACGACAAGTACGGAAAAGCTGCTCGTCAGTGGAATTTGTTCAGTGGCATTTCATCCCGCTCTGGCCAGGCACTGCGCACTTATATACAGCAGCCACTGAGTGCAGCTGCGGCTGTTGTTACTGGCAATCATCCGGTCCAAGCGCAAATCGTTGATAATAACAATACCAACTACGACAAGGGTGTCTACAACCTTGGTGCATCTCAAATTCAGCCAGAACGTGAAGAAATTGATTTTGAACCTGAGCAAGAGGTGTTTATAATGGCTGCTAGAGACCGTACAGGCGAATTCGCCAATGCGATACGTTCGCTACAATCACGTAACATCACACGGGCGGTCAACATAAAGGATCCGCGCAAAGCTAAACAAGTTCAGAGTTACTCCGAGTTCATGATGGTAGCCCGTTTTATAGGAAAGAACATTGCCAGCACATATGCCAAGCTGGAAAAATTAACCATGTGTAAGTAAATGTTTAATCTATACTATTATACATGTCAAGTTATGAAACATTTTAATTGCGTTCATTTTAACTCTATTTTAATTTCTTTAGTGGCCAGAAAGAAGACTCTTTTTGATGACAGACCACAAGAGATTCAGGAACTGACTTACATTATAAAAGGTGATTTAAATGCATTGAATCAACAGATCGCAAAATTGCAGGACATCTCGAAGGATCAACGTAGAACATCAAGTGGTAAACATCTGGTATCACATTCCTCAAACATGGTCCTAGCCCTCCAGTCCAAACTAGCCAGTATGAGCACAGATTTTAAGCAGATACTGGAGGTGCGCACTGAAAATCTTAAACACCAAAAGACGCGACGTGACCACTTTAGCCAAGGGCCCGGCCCATTGGCAGCGCACACAGTTTCACCATCGACCGCCAAACAGGGATCGTTGCTACTAAGTGAGGAGAATCAAGCGGTAAGTATTGATATGAGTGGAAGCGATACCACACCACTTTTGGGACCACCAGCGCGTCTCCAACAACAACAACAGCTAGCCATATACGATGAGTCCGACTCATATGTGCAACAGCGTGCCGAAACTATGCAGAATATTGAGTCGACAATCGTTGAATTAGGTGGAATATTCCAACAATTGGCGCATATGGTTAAAGAGCAAGAGGAGATCGTCGAGCGCATCGATACTAATGTAGCGGACGCGGAAATGAATATTGAAGCAGCACACGGTGAAATTCTCAAATATTTTCAATCTGTTTCAAAGAATCGTTGGCTGATGATTAAGATTTTCGGTGTTTTAATATTCTTTTTCCTGTTCTTCGTTGTTTTTATGTCATAATTAGTGATAAGCACCCTAAACCCTTTACCCACACTAAACATTTATAAATTACTGTGAATACATTACAAATATATATATTTTTATGGGAACTAAGTCTTGCATTAGAAAAGCAAAGGTCGCATTCTACATTCTTTATTTCAACCTAAATTAAAGCGTAATGAGTGTAAAATAAAGTAATCACACATACACAATTATAAAAACTATTTATCTATGTAGTTGTATCTATCTGTAGTTGTAGATTGATAAGATCGGTCTTAGCTTTAAAATGCCAAACATTGTGGGATTGTCACGTCTTTAGATACTCCAGCAGTTATCGAATCTCAGTCAAAAAGTCCGCTCTCTTTGAAACTAGAGAAAAGATAGAAAATAATGTGCATATTGATAAAATTTATAAAGTTTTTTATTTATCAGGCTCTCACTACCAAATGCTAAGTAAACAATATAATAATTATAAAAAAAAACATTACAATTGCTCAACATTTAGGTATATAAACACGTGCCGAAGGTATATTTCTTTAATGAATAGCATTATGAATTAACTCTCAATTTTACACATGAAATGTTGTTCGGTTTTTATTTGGACATGGCCCATACCAGAGTACTATGATAATTTATAGATGTAGGTGCGTAGACAATAAGAGCTCCAGGTAGCTGGCATTTATGACTTCTATGTTGAGATGAGCGAATATACCATACTAAAATTAGCCAAAAATAAATATGAACAATTCCAATGGTAGGCAAAAGGACAGAATGTTTTTTTTAGAAATATTTACCCGTATATGTAGTAAAAGAAACTAATTAAATAGACGGCTAATTTTATCCAACCCTCACGCATATTACGAGACAATGTGTCAGTTTTAAGTACCGTTGTTGGATCATACAACCCATGTACAGACATAACTGGACGATTTTTGTAGCTACAGCCGATTAAAATTTTTTATCAATTTATATATGATTAATCATTACAACAAATACAACAAACTTACCGCCATATATGATACGCTATGAGTGGTATATTAATACATAGCGAAAACCATTCACCACAGAATAGAAACAATAAATTTATAAATATATGCAAGAAATATTCAGGTAGAACGAGCTGTAAAACAAATAATTTTAAATTACATGTAACGAAATATATTATATTATTTACTTACTGGATTAAGACTGTTACACTGATCAATAGGATTCTTGTAATCTGTTTTTAGCTCATCAAACGCAATGACATGAAATATTGCGAAAAATATTAAAAATGCATCGCCAATAAGAGCCACAATGTATGTGAACGCGGTAAAGTTAAAAGCCATATTTATAATAGGCGTATCTCAATACTGCTTGTTTGTTATAAAACTGTAAAATAAATTTTTAAAATTAAATTATCATTTTAATTATTACGAACACGCACTTGCTCTGCTATATATAAGGGTGAGCCTATGCACTCAGCTGAGGCCTAGGGCTGCAAGACTTATCGATGGTCTATTGTCTTAAGCAATTATTGACTTTCGATATCATTTCGCGCTACACGATAAGATTGCATGATAATGTGTTATTGTCCCATTTATCATATTTATTTTGAACTTTAATAGTGAACATTATACAGATTTTATATTTTTCTTCTAGCCCCTTGTTGTTCACTACGTAAGCATTTCTATTTTACTCACAAATTTTCTTAAAAATTTAGTGCGTTGTTATTCAGCCCTGGTAGCATTTACGGCGCGATTTTCTAAACTGCATATCCCAACCGCCATTGCAATTTTACATAGAACAGATAGAACGCAAGGCTGACAAACGCGTGTGTAGTTACTAAAATAATTTCGTAGTAATAATAAGTACTATATACACTAAAGAACTTTAATTTAAAGCGTTTTTTCTTATCGATAAAGATATGTCTCAATTTAATTTCGTAAGCGACCTTCAGAATGCGCTTATTATGGACGGTGAAACGCGTGGTCCTGCACCGCGCTGGAAGAAAAAACTTGAGGCGTCCCTCAATGGCAGCATAAATACAACACGATCTGTACTATCTGTTTCCTACAATACCAGTTTCTCTGGCATTCAAGCACCCACAAAAACTCCTGGCAAAACAATCGAAGGAAAAACCAAGAAGTCTACAACAACGCCTACAAAGACTCCAAGTGGCGGTGATCGTTTTATACCGAGTCGAGCAGCTACCAACTTTGAACTGGCTC
This sequence comes from Zygothrica quintamaculata, assembly GCA_037044455.1. Classification (NCBI taxonomy): domain Eukaryota; kingdom Metazoa; phylum Arthropoda; class Insecta; order Diptera; family Drosophilidae; genus Zygothrica; species Zygothrica quintamaculata. The sequence continues at coordinate 9,549 of JBAMBS010001161.1, read as the reverse complement.
ATTTTTTGGTAAGGATAATGTAATTGAAATATAATATTAAATATAACTATACATATTATTTAGGTCAACAAGGAGGCGAGCGAGAAATCCAGCGAGGATAATGTTCAGCAGCCCACAGGTAGTAACAGTGAGAATAATGTTATGGCCTCGGTACATAAAAGTGAACGCCAGAAAATAATTGCGGAAGTGGCTCAGGTGGACGAAAACAGTAAAGGTGGACGTATTTTGTGTTATCAAAACAAGGCACCCGCTGCACCAGAGTCCCATACAAATCCACTTAAAGTTGTATATTCCATAAAGACACCAATATCGACAAAGAGCGGTTCACGCTACATACCGACTACATCAGAACGTATATTAGATGCTCCTGATTTTATTAATGACTACTGTATGTAATTTGTATTTCTGTCTTAACAAATTTAGCCAAATCTCTACTTTTTCCCTTAAAACAGACCTCAATCTGATGGACTGGAGTGGTGATAATATTGTTGCCGTTGCTTTGGGCAATTGTGTTTATCTGTGGAATGCGGGCAGCGGAAATATCGAACAGTTGACCGAGTATGAAGAGGGTGACTATGCATGCTCACTATCCTGGATTCAAGAAGGACAGATTTTGGCCATTGGTAACAGCACTGGTGCCGTAGAACTCTGGGACTGCTCTAAAGTGAAACGACTGCGCGTGATGGATGGACACAGTGCCCGAGTTGGATCATTGGCCTGGAATTCATTTTTGGTTTCATCAGGTAGCCGTGACGGCACCATTATACATCATGACGTACGTTCGCGTGAACACAAAATTTCATCTCTGAGTGGTCATACTCAGGAGGTATGCGGCCTTAAATGGTCTACCGATTTCAAGTATTTAGCCAGTGGCGGTAATGATAACTTAGTAAATGTTTGGTCGCTGGCCAGCAGCGGCGTTGGCACTACCTCGGAGCCATTGCATAAGTTTAACGAGCATCAGGCGGCAGTGCGGGCTCTAGCCTGGTGTCCCTGGCAAACCAACACCTTGGCTTCTGGGGGCGGTACTGCGGATCGTTGCATTAAATTCTGGAATGTCTCTAACGGATCTCTTATTAAATCTGTGGATTCCAAATCACAGGTGTGCGCATTACTCTTCTCAAGGCACTACAAGGAGTTAATTTCAGCACATGGTTTTGCCAACAATCAATTGACCATCTGGAAATACCCATCTATGATAAAACAAGCTGATCTTACCGGACATACTTCTCGTGTACTACAAATGGCTATTTCCCCTGATGGCAGCACTGTAATAAGCGCAGGCGCTGACGAAACATTGCGTCTCTGGAATTGTTTTGCACCCGATCCTTTGGCATCTAAAAAGGTAGCCAACGTGAATAGCAATGCCAAAAAGAGTGTGTTTCGTCAAAGCATACGCTAGTGCCTAAAATTAATTCAATCAATGACATATAGCAAATAATTCATATAACAAATCATTTACTGCATTTACTTTAACTAGATAATCATTATTATACGTGTATTTATAAGAATTCGACGAGTTATGTGTGAATCCTTTTGGGATATGTTTTACTATAATTAAGTTTTTTGTATTTGATTTTAATGTATTAAATTAAGTTTTAGTGCATTAACTATATATATTTATGTATAAAAAATAAAATGTTTGCCGATCAGTGCCACCTTATATGTATATATATTTGCTTTATTCTGTTTAAATACCCATTTCTTTATTTTCGGTCGATTCGACAGGCTTACATGGTAAACATTAATATTATATTATTCTTTATAGACTGTAAGGTAAGTACATGTTAGGAGGGTATATTTATTTATATATAAAATTAGTTTAAATGTTAACCCCTTCTTAGTATCTTTCGTTATCATGTCGTTTCATGTGCGTCAAAACAAAATACAAATCGCATATAGGATATCAGGATCAGCAGAGATTGTGGGTAATCTGGTGAGCAGCTGTTATTGGAATTATAGCGTTGTTAAATACAGTTAAATGGAGCATACGTCGTTATGTTGTATGTTATATATATATATATGTACAATTGAAGATTTGTTTTTAAGCAACTGTCATTGGATTGCCGCCGTTGTATGACACAAAGTAACGCGGATCACCAAAGATCTGCAAGAATAAAGCACATAAAACAACAATTTTTAAGAAAAGAAACATTTTTCGGTTGTTCTTAATGTTTATGATTAATCAAACATAACTAATAAACATAAAAATACCAACAAAACAAACAACAAAGCATATAAATAATTATAATAAAAAAAACACAAATAATATTAAAAATAAACTAATAAAACATGCACGATTCTCTAGTACCATATTTACTATACTTACCTAAATTTTATTATAATTACGAAAAAAATATTGATTTTAGAATAAAATGTTTTATTTTGCAACATAATTTATTCAGTCAGAACATTTAAAACATCAATTAGATCAATTAACTAACTTAATTAACTAAAGCATATTTAGTATATAATTCAAATTTATCTTTCCCTTTTTTTTCTATCAAGAGTTTGTTAAGAGTTAGGACCCAAACTCCTTGACGTACATAATTATATATTTCTAATTATAATATATCTAAATGTTAGTTACTTTAACACACATACATACATACATACACATAATACAGTGAGAGAGTGTGTGAGAGATTTAAGACTGGAACAATTGGACAAACATGAAATTCACATCGACAACTTAAATTAGACAGCAAATGGGACGAAGTACGTCAGATATTCAACAGTATATATACTTATATATATATATATATATATATAAATTATATATATATATATATTTATGTTGTATATATATAAGTTGTACACATGATGGATGGATGATTAGTTGTCATACTTTTTACATATATATCTATATAAAAGTTCTGCATGAATGTGTATATATATTGAATTTTGTTCGTTATTTTTTTTGGTTGTTCCGTACAGTCGGTCAACTTGTAGCTTTCAATGTTGTTCTACTAAAACATAGAACATTATTTCTTATATATCTTTACTATATCATCATTTTACTATAAACAGGCTACTTTTTTGTTTTTGTTTTTGTTTGTTTTGGACTTCTCTACATTTTGTTTTTGTTTTCATTTTTTGGTTGGTTTTAACAATACATAAGTGTTACAACATAATTCCTCTCTTTTCATAACTTTTCTTTAACTGAATACCAGTTCAGCATTAATCTTAACTTTTTGAACATTTTGGAAGCTATTGGTGGTGGTTCGTTCTAATTTTAATTTCTTATAATCTATGGGTCTCTCAATGATATTTTATGGGTGGTATTTTAATGCATTTAATTTTCTTTTTTGTTTTTTTTTTCTTTTTACTCTTGTGTTTTCTTAGGCTGTGACGCTCACCTTCGTATCTTCTAGATCTTCAATATCGCTACTGTCATAATCACTATCGGGTGGCGTTAATGTCTCAGCGCCACGTTTCTCGAGTATATTCTGCATACGGGATTTATTTAATATGCTGGCCACCTGATATGCCGTTAAACCAGCATATGTGGCAGTCTCCAGGTTAAGTTTCTCACATTCATCAAGCAGAAAATTGGCCAAATCCTCATTGCAGCACTCAATGGCAATGTGCAGTGGTGTGCGTCCACCTTTGCCCTCCTATAATATAATTGATGATAACATTTAAAATTTATTTTATTTATTTTGTTCTTGCTGATAAACTTACCCTGGCATTGATGTCAGCACCATGAGACACTAAAATGCGCAAAATGTCAATGTGACCAGCTTCGGCAGCCAAATGTACACAGCGTTCACCTTTAAACACAAAAAAAAACAAATTTTTAAATATAAAAAAAGTTATTTGCTACTTAATAAATTCTTAACCACTGTATGATATTTAAGCTTCATTTATGAATGAAATACGATCTTCAAAGCGCTTTGTCAAAAAGCTCATCTACCAGTTTTGTGTTGTTGTTTAACACGTAGCGTTTTAAAATACGTTGAAGCAACAACAATAACAGAAAAGCTTTGATTACGGCAACACCAGCAGCAGCAGCAGCTGACAGGGGGCGGTAAGAGGGAGGCAGCTGAGCGAACGCTGCTGCCATATGTGGACAATGTACACACAAACGTACGGGTTAACTTTATATATATATATATATATATATATATGTGTAAGCGCTTATTTGTGTATACTCTGCATTAGTGTGCGTTGAAAAACCCAAGAAATTCCCACAATAAAACAGCAGCAATAACAGCTACAAAAACACCAACAAAGTCAAACAACAAAAGCCACAAAAAACCAGCAGTGGCATAAAAAGAAACGGAAAAAACAACAACATCAGATATAATGGAAAAAAAGTTTAACTTTTTTTTTTTTTTTTTGGATCAGCCAACAAGTTTGCTCAAGTTCAAATTAGTTTAAGGTTTAAAATGTTTGCACATAATTTGCACGTCTAAAATAAAACAAAAAAAGGAAAGAAAAAAATATCTGCAAGAATAACTTCAATAATTCAACTGACATTTGACGCGATGATAAACTAAGCGAGACTTTTATAAAAGCAATTCTTAAATTGAGAGCGGCCTGCCAGATCCCACATTTAGATAACACAAATACAACAAGGCAAAAAAGAAGATGAAGAAGAACAGTAAAAATCTACAACAACAACTACAGCTGGTTGCTAAGCTTTGCTTTTTTGAAGTCGTAGTTGCTGCTGCTGCTGATTTTGTTGTTGTTATTGTTATTATTGTTGTTGTTGCTATTGTTTATGGTTTTGGTGCTACACGTGCTGTTGATTGACTTTCACACACAGTTGAATATTTTTTTTTTTTATAATTTGCATTTAATTTCCGCTAGAATAAAGATGCGAAAAAAAACGTTTGAAAGCTGCGTATGTTTTGCTTTTGTTTGTAAAAAACAAATGGTTGCCGACATTGCAGATGCGTTGCCAATTATATTTGGTAAGCAGTAGAAGATGAATGACTGCCATGTCTTGCATACGCGTTGCCAACTACACAATAATGATGAGTTAATGCGTAACCAATGATACGCACAGGACGATATCGATAAGTATATTAGTTGCGAGGCAATACGTAATGGGATAGATCAATATTTCATAATAAATGCTATAAATTAATCATTCTTATACTCAGAACTGAGTCAAATTTATAAGCACGAACATGATTAATCAAGCTTTAGGATCATAAAAAAGAAATAATTCTTAATGTAGTCGTTTTTTGAAAGACTAATTTAAGCAACTTGTTATATATTATATGTTTGAATTAAATGTTAAAAATACAATAATAATAAATGTCTATCATCATCGGTGACCTGTGAAAGAAAGTCAAAACCTGGCAAGAAAGTTAAGCCTGTATCAGTTCAGTTCAAGCAAAGATTTATAAACAATAACAACAATTGTGTCACAAGTTTTAAATATAAACGATGACAACATTTTCTTTTTTTTTCTTTTTTTTTTTTTTTTGTTCGCCCAATGAGCCAAACGGAGCGACTCAAGTCAAGCACAACACTACCACAAATTTGCTGGCTGATCAGTGATCAGTGAGAGCGAGAGAAGAAATCATCGATACTACTTTATATATCTATTATATTATAATACAAGCGTATAAACTTGCTGCCAGCTCTACTAGTAGTAAAAGTCCAAGCACAGTTCCATTGTTGCTTACGATCGTATCTAACTAAGAGAGGCATGTGCTGAAGATCGTTAGCATATGATTATAAACTAATAAATATACATATGTATGTATTTATAAACTTATATGTATGTATGTATGTATGTAAGTAAATATTATGTATTATTATTATAATATAAGATTATCCAAATATGAAATATTAAGCACTGAACTTTGTTTCAAACTTGGGGAATTCCCAAACTGTGCTGCGTCACACAAACACACACGCAAAACTCTCAGATTTTAAATCCGTTCCACTGACAACCAACAGATGCACAGGAGATAGACGGGTTGGAGTATATATATATATATATATATATATATATAAAGCTCAATATGGGCAGCTGCCAACAAGTCTGAGATTAAAACTCGACAAAAACCTCATAAAAGAAAATAAAAACAAAAATACAAACGAAGTTAATAAAGAACGAAGAAGAAACAAAGCAGTTTAACTTGAAAACGGAATTTCAAACAATTCTCCAAAACGTAGAGCTGATTATAAAGCAATAATTATGATCATAATCATAATCATAATAATAATAATAAAAATAATAATAATATTAAACAATTAATAACTAAGTATACCAAATTTCTGTGCAATCTTTTTAAATTGATAATAAGAGCACTCGATAATACAAATATTACTTTTAGCTTATATTGCTGCCTTGGAATTTATTTGGTATTTCCAATTGTTTAATTGTACCTAAGCTTAACCCCCTCCCCCCTCCCATCGCCTATACAATATATACTACTAATTACACTGCTTAAAGACAAGAAAAGAATAAAAATCGCACAGTTGAAAGTACTCCAAAAAGTCACAAAGTTCATAAATTTATTGACAGCTCAAAATATTAAATACGGTTTTTGTTTTTAATATTTTATAATTTTGTTGTTGTTTTTTTTTCCTTTTGTTGGTATTTTAATTAATTGTGCTTATTGTTAGCAACGAACTTTGAAGAGTTTTTTTTTTGGTTTTATTTTCTTATTTATTAATTTTGGTATCGTTAAGATACAACGTGTTTTCAACTGATATTTAAGATGTGAGAACTTCCAACTACACCTCCCTCCCTCCCCACTCCTAATTTGACCAAAAGTTCGTTGGTTGCTTGTCCTTCAGTCAAGTGGCGATTGTATTGTACAGTTCGTTGATTCATAATTAAATCATAAATTTGTTTTGTTTATCAAATAAAGAATTAGATTTACCACCAACAAATTGCAGCATAACAAAAAAAAAAAAAAATAAAAAATCTGTTAATAATATAAAAAAATTACTTATTAATAATATAAAAAAAAAGAATTGTAATTAAAGCAATTGCAATTCTACAATCACCACCATATGATTTTCCCCCAAGAGTGTGATATATCGTTTATTTTGAATAACATTTTTTGTTTCTACATTCTTTTCTATTGATAAGTGCTGGAAAGGGACTTATACAGTGATGACATTGAATACCATACCATATGGTACAGATATTATTAGGTAGCAAGAACCAGGGCAGTGGGGGGGGGGAATGGTTTGTACTTTGGTAATTAGCCTAAAGCAGATATATATACAACTGTTTAAACAAAACCGTTAATAGAGTACAGTTAATGGCAATGGCTGTTTGTTTAAAAATAAATAAATATAAAAAGAAAAATACTGCTGGCGCCACAATTAGTCCAAATTATTAGTAATTTGGAAAGTTCCGTGTGGAAATTTAGTGAAAACCCCAAAACAATTTACACAAAACAGAAACCAGAAAACAAAAAAAAAAAAAAATAAGCAAATAGCAGCCGTTGCCAAATGAGGCGTAATATCAAAAGTATAAATATATATAAAATAAATATATAAAAATAAATGAAATAACAATAAACTCAAGACACAATTTAGCACAATTAAAAGCTGCCACTGGATTTTCCATGCCAGTTCATATATACATATAAATATTTTACATTTTTTTTTTTTTAGCTGCTTGGCAATGAAAGTATTTATTTAATCGGTTTGGGCCAAAACTTTACAATAAAAAAAAAATAATAATAACAACAAAGCACCAAAAGCGAAGCTTGGAAACAGGCAAAGAGTTTGGGTTATGTCATAAAAAAAAACTGTTTGTTGACTTTCTTTTAAACGGAATGCAAATATAAAAACGATATTCAATAAACGATATTCGACGCTGAGTCTGAGTTAAAGGAGTTTGAAGATCGTGCCACGTGAGATGGTAAAATATTACCAGTATCAATATACTCCACACACAATGCTGGTTATATATATATAGATATATATGGGCATATGGGCAAAACCCGTAAAACAAAAATACAACGCAATGTAATGTAAGGCAACAAAATACGTAACGCTAAGAGGTCAGTCACTATGAGGCACAATTGTCAAGTGCTTCGGCACTTTGACGCCGCTGTCTGATAGTGCGGGGAGTACAGATAAAGACCGGTAAAAGTTATTGACAATAGTTAGGGTTTACCCCAACGTATGTAGGTGTATATAAGTAAAACATATATATATATATATATGTGTATACAATTTAAAGTATGTCAACGTTAAGGTGAAAATTATTTGTATATAATAAAGTAACAATTACAATAACAATAACAATAAGAGCTATGAATATTAGTTATGATCTTCAATTTCCGTTATAAGGTGAATAAGCATTTCATTGGGGCTTAACCAGACAATATTATGAGCTCATATAATATACTATATATACATATGTATGTAGATGGATACATTATCAATCGGGAGAGGATTGACCTTGTCTAAAGTCTATTGATGCTGACTAACTGCTTGAATTATTATGATGTAAATTGTAAATGTCATTGACAGTCAATAAAGCAATACCAGATTGTTTTCGTTTATATATATATATATATATATATATATATATATTAAATATTATAAATATATTGACGTTAACACAATTGTGGGATAAACCAGTTTGTTTACGTAGCAACTGTGACAGGTACTCATTAGAACAAATTAGTTGGAGTGGAAGAAATGATAAACTTAGTGTCAAGTACGTGCTACTAAAACGTGGATAAGATATCGTCGTATCATTTCCTTATAAGAACAGTTGTCATTTAAGAATAACAGAAAAAAATAACTATATATATTTATAGCGTCATATTTCGTTTATATTAGGTATGAGATAAGTCTTTTTTTTTTTGGGGGAAACATAGGAAAATATCTATTAAAAAATAACCAAGGGTATCATTAATATATGCTATCTAACCCTAACCTATATGCGTTTCAAGTATTTTATAAATATATTTAAATTAACTTGTTTTTAATATAAAATCAATTATATTTATAATTTACGTATATAAATGCAATTATCTAATCAACTTTATATATATACTATATATATTTATATATGCACTTTAGAAACCTTGTTAAATTCCAGTTAGATTAATTTTATTTTATTTTGTACCTTTTGTGTCTCTTTCTAATGATCAATAACCCCGTTTGATGGCATTCCCCAAACAATTATTTACTAACTGGGTTTATAGTACAAAATAAGACAGAAAGAAAAAAACTGTCCAAAGTCTCATTACTCAAAGAAATCTATAACAAAAAAACAAAAATCCAAATCAATTTAATAGACAACACGTGTTGCATGTTGCACACATACATTGTCTGGCGATCACAAGATCTACTAAAATATATATATTTATATATATATATGTATAGTCGGAGTTCCCCTTTGCAGAAGCAGAAGAAGAAGGCACAAATTATGGTAAAAACCATAAATATTTGTTATCATTAAGTTAAGTGAGAGGTATTACTCCGGACTTTCTGCATACACAGCAGATGTTTATAATCAACAGAGTCATAGATGGGGTTTTTACTTTTTTTTTTTTTTTTTGCTAATACTGATAACCATTGGGCCTATACACTGAAACAGCAATACAT